>CM021732.1:15270173-15422222 GCA_011075105.1 Heteronetta atricapilla
CTTTCTTCTTTCTTTCTTTCTTTCTTTCTTTCTTTCTTTCTTTCTTTTTATTCTTATTCAATAGCAGTCTCACTGGAAGAACTCTTGCAGCTACTGTTCCTGGAGTTTAATTTATGCCTTTTGAAATGACTACAACTTGTGAAACTCTGTCACTGGGGGAAATCAGATTGAAATTTTCTCTTGAATAGTTGGATTATTATTGTTACCACTTAAAAGGTGACAGGATCTTCACCTCAGTCATTTTTTTTTTCCCTAAGAACTGTTGAAAATGTCACCCAGCTAAACCCCAGATCAGGGTGTCATTTAAAAACATGTCTTATTAAACACTCAGCTCTTGTTATGACCCTGATGGATTGGTTGCTACTGAGTTCATGAAAAAATAAATAAATAATAAAATGAAATGCATTACTTTTCCAAGAAGCTTAAACTGTGTATTTTCCATTCTCATTTAGGGCAAGAAAGTCTGACACTTATTAAATGCTTAGAATCTGGCCTACTTCTCACCTAATTCAAAGGCTAGAGAATGAAGAAAATGTTGAAAATATATTTTCTTTCTTAACAAGTAGCATTTGTTATGCTTTGCAGACTTTTGAAGGAAACACCAACTATGACACACCTGAACTGCGGACTTTCGAACCTGTATCGACGAGATTCATCCGTGTCTACCCTGAGAGAGCCACACATGGAGGACTGGGACTGCGAATGGAGCTGCTGGGCTGTGAACTCGAAGGTAATTGCTCTGCTAGAGATGAATGCGCTTTATTATGTTCACACATACATTCTGTACTTGGACTACTGCTGAACACTGTTGTTCCTTTACAGGCAGCACGTTGGACTCTCGATTCCATTACTGCCATTAGTGCTTTAGTTTCTTGGACTAATCAGTTCCTTCTCTGCAGACATTTGAATATGCCCAAGGCACAAATATTATTCTTTCTCCGATTCCTTTGTTGAATCACAGTGATATTCTCCACATGGTTTTCTGTTCCCTTAAGCAACCTTATGATTATACTTTCAAGAAGCATAGAGCTATTACGAGAAAATAAAGGAACTTATATTTTGTATTACCATGATGCAACTCAGGAAGAGACATTTTCTGAGAATGCAGAGGGTGTGTTGGACTAAATGCAACAATTATGCTTCTTGCTCCTTCAAACAATGTGAAAGTCGCACCAGACAGTATGGTAGACAACGATTGCTTGTCTGGATAGGGTCTGTACTCTTCTTTTTGGGGAGCAGGGAGGTCCCCTTTGTTCCATACCAAGCTTTTATTTTGCAGTAGTATGTCAAGAGATGAAAGACCAGGAAAAGCAAAGTTTAGACATTTATCCTTGGGCTGTGACGTGAGGTATAATAATGCTTTGATTTTTGTTATATAAACATCTATTATTTAACATAATAGATAACTACAGATAACTACATGAATTTCACATTTTTATGTGGTGGATAATGTTACAGTGGCATGGGTTATAAATCACAGAGCTTAACAATACATATATAGTAACAAAACACATTATTGGGGGTTTCATATGATACCTCATAAAGAAGTAGCTGAACAGGCTCCCAAGATGAATGAAACTGAATGTTCTGCCTCCGTTTCTTTCTCACCATTTCATTCCCAAGGCAGACAAGTGGGAAGTATTTTCTGTGGGAACTACCACGTTTTGTGTTGTTTTTTAGTGAAGGCCAGACTGAAAAAGTGTTTTTTACTTGGCCCGGAAAGTGGGTAGGCTGGAAATACTTCTTAGTTCCTGCAGGAAGTCTTCATTTCCTGTTGGAATTCTTAGTTCCTGCAGACTATTATGCTGCTTGCTCAGAAAAAAAGAAAACTCAGCATCTGTCCTGTGTAAACTCACAACCTGTGAGCCCATGGACTACCTTACCAGAATGTGTTACTCAATGAGATGGAGGAGACAAAAAGAAGACTAACTAGGCAAAATGCCTTTGCTTTTGGGGAAACTGCTGCACCAAGTATAATGTTCCTCTGGGACACGTTACCTGCATTTATCTTCCCACTGTGGCGCACTTCTGAAGGTAGTTCACCTGTAGGTCACACATGGACAGGCAAGGTCAATTTCAAAGCACCCATGGGAGAAGCATAATAAGAAAACTTTGTTGTATAACTGTGTCTTAAGGAGGGAGTTGAATGAAGAGAAGTTACTTGAGATTTCTTGAGGAGGACAGGAGCTGAGACGAGAAAGAAGCATAGAGATAAGCATAGACAAGAGTAGAAATCAGCTCTCCAGCAGTAATGAGCAAGGGGAAGTTTTGTGTGCTCAGAGCATCCCAGGAGGTTTATATGAAATGATGGCAGGGATGTAGGCAAGCTTGAGGCTATACAGGGGCATGAAGATCAAGATCAAGATAAGAAACTCAGCTCAATGTAGAAAGCTAGAGGGAGTTCCCAGAGGGGTTTTTAAAGAGATATGGGGAACAGACACTCTGTATAATTCATAACAGGTACAGAAGTGTTTCTTAAACTAGGGATAGATTATACCCTTTGGTATAATCTAGGACCACAGGTTGGGGTCCTTTTTTCAGCCCAGAAAATAGCTATTTCAGAAACTACCATCCCTTCTGACATTATCAGTCCAAGTGCATAGTATCTTTTGTGGCCAGTGGACTCCGGAGGCAGTAGAAGGGCAAAGAAGAATCCACGGAAGAGAAGCATTATTGTACAGTTTATAATACAGTAAAGCATTGTTAATGAAAATAACAGTAGTTGAGAACAGACAAAGCCTGCACCATGTTCCCAGCCTGGTTATCTTAAGCCAGGGAACTATACTTAGCGCATAAAACTTAAATATAACACCAGGTATCTGTATCCTGGTTTTCCAGATGTGATATGTTTTGCAGACACTGGGATTTAGATATATTTTTGGGCATCTTTCACAGATCTCAAGATCTTAATTGTAATAACGAAGGTCAGATTTTACTGGTTATGCAGCAGCTACCGGAAAGTCATCACCAGTGAGAAGCAAGCAGGTGGCCAGGAGGGATGACTGACATCATTGATGTCTTACTTATTTATAACTTCAACAAAAACAAAAGAAACTTCTTCCAGATCTTCTAATTGAGCACAAAGTGATTCTACATCACACTGCCTTCCTGCCACTGTTACCAGGACTATGTTCAAACATTTCCTCTCTTATACGTGCTGTGCAGAGAGGTGTCTTTGGCAATGTGGTAGGTGCTGCAGAATCACCACCTTGAGCAAGCAGCCCAAATGCTGCTTTGTACAGGCCCACTCACAGGTGCTTTGGCCATTCAATAAAATCATGGGTTTTCTACCATTCCCTGAGACTCCCATTCTGCCTTGCCAGACCTCCACTCCTGGTTTTTAGGAACAAGCACTCATCAGCCAGTCCAGAGCTTTGCTGCACAGCTCCACTCAGCCCTTGAGCTCAGACACAGCAGAGTGCCCTAGGGCAGGTACTTCCCATTGCAAAGAAATACTAACTAACCTGTAGAGTTGCTCCTTTCCTCAAAAACAACACACGATGACAGCATATGGTACTCATCAAAATGTTAGCGCCAATTGCACATTGATTATCCAGCAGACTTTTTAACCAAGCAACTGGATTTTGTTTCAGCTCCTACGGCTGTTCCTACCGTTTCCGAAGGCAAGCCTGTAGATGAGTGTGATGATGACCAGGCGAACTGTCACAGTGGCACAGGTGATGACTACCAACTGACAGGTGCAGAAACCATCCTCATTCCATTGCAGCTTCATTGTAGCTCATACCCATCATCAGTAACCAGCTAAATGTTTGCACTGATTTAATCACTCAGCATAAATGGACATTGGTATGCAGTTTGTATTGTCAGTGCTGTCAAAACATAGGCATCTGCCTTTTACATATGACAATACTTTTGATTGTTTTCTCAGCTATGTAATTTTTGAAGCAAATAATAGTGACTAGTTGGAACAGAGGGCATATTTTTGAGCAGAAATTTTCTCTAATCAAATGTCCTAATCAAACTTCCTCTTATTAAGAAAAAAGATGAACAAACCTTTTGAGATTTATTGTCTGAGACTGAAGAACTCAAAATGAAATATTGTTTAGACTCAAGATATATGCAGTCTTCCACACCTAAAATTTAGCATAGGACTCAAATTTCAGCCCCAAATCGTTGTCAGACAGAAACAAAGCAGATTTGTTTCATCAAAGCATACTCACACATACACCACCAGAAAGATTTCCATGAGCTTTCCCACCAGCACTGCATTACAGCCACAGAGGGGCTGACATTCTCCAAATTGCCATCACTAGCAGAAAAATAGCAGGGAGAGACATAGTATAGTCTGCATTTGGAAGGGAGAAAGCTTCTTAAATTTCCTGCTTTCTCACTTCTGCACCAAACCACTGTCCTTCTGATATAGCTGACACTGAACCACTACAATTTTTCTCTCTTCTTGGAGGTCACTTGCTCCACAAAGATCTGGGCCTGTTTGAGGAGATCTTTCTGCAGTGGATCCATACTGCTACAGCAGCTAAGCTTATTTTTGGACAGAGTAACACAGGTTATTTCATCACCTCTCCCTGGTGTGCTTATCTAATAAATGTTTATTGCTTCTTATATCCATGACATAAAATAGCATTAAAACCTGGCAATAGCTGTCCAAGAGGACTTTGGGAAATCTTAGGTAAGAGAGAGATCAGCTTTTTGGAAGCAGCCAAGTAGAACATCCGATAGCAGATACAAATGAAAGTGCAGTTTCAGCTTTCTGAGCTTTGCCAATGTCTCATGTAAATGCATGTTGCAAATCAAATATTGAAAAACAATTCTTGAGCAGAAAAGACACTGCACAGTCACTGTCACTGCTTTTCAAATCAGTGTTCCAGATGAATCTTATTCTTTATGAAAAAGAGCCACACAGGGAGTCTGATGAAATAGTCTGTATCATGTTAAGGTAGCTCAAGAAGCTTTCAATATTATTAGATATTGTATTTTATTTTTTTTTTCTGAAAGCAAAGGGTCAGGTCAGAAAACCATGGGGCTTCCTGTAAAGCCCTATGCTGAGGGTTGTCTTGCAAGACCCAATAGGTAGAGATACATTTCACATAGAGGCTGTGCGAGAGGAAGGAGAAAGATCTATGCAGGCACCTTCCTCTTCACTTGCTCGTAGTCTATGTGTTTCAGGCAGCTCAGGACTGCATCCCACATATCCCTTAGGGAAAGGTTATTGAGCAGAAGAAACTCCCTCTGGCAATTTTTGCAGGCTGTGCTTAGGGAGCCATTTATAACCTCTAAGACAAGGGAGCAGCCATCAGCCTACCTGAACACCAGCTTTCTGGGGAACTGAACCTTTTTCACTACTAAACTTGAAAATTACTGCATTGCCCTTCTACCAAAGTGCAGACACTTGAGTATAATTTACTGCACCACCTAGAAATCCTGGTCAGTGCAAGCTCAATTGTGGACACTGCAGAAATTCTGTGTTTTACTTATGATGCTATATATAACCAAAAAATGCACAGAAGTGATTTTACCAATAATTTCATTGTAAACATTCTTTTCTTCCTCCAAAATGCATAGAAGGAAAGTATGTAAATCTCACAGCCCATTAAGGCTAGCAGAGAAAGGTAGAGGGGTTTTATCAGTGCCTTCCCCTCTTCCATCCACTGCCAGTGCAAGCGTGGCGCCTGCGTTCTCGCGGGTAAGGCTGCTAGAGTCACTTCCCTGATGGTACTCGCACATATGTGAGTATCACAATGAAGCCTTCCTTGCAATTAACTGTAATTGTGCTGTAGGCCAGATTCCTTCCTGCTCTATTTAGACCCCATACAGAGCTGCTCTATTTGCATGGTGTATAGCATTTCCCATCAGATCATTCTCACAAACATAAAGCTGATATAGCTCAGGCATTCATTCTCATTGGAAGTCATCATAGTCATCCTTTCTACAATGCTTTAAGTACATGCTTGCTGGAGAAGAGAAAAGCCATTGACTGGTAATCAGCACCCCACTGTGCATTTATAATTGCACTAATTTACTTTTTGTTTCCTTTATCAATATGAGGCTTACCTTAAAAAAGTCAAGTATTTTTAAAACTAGCGGGCTTAGGGAGAAGGCCATGACCCCGCTCACCTCTTGTTCAACTGCTTGCAGAAGAAGACAAAGGGAAAGTTCTTAATTCCTCCTGCTCTTTGAGACAGAAGTGAAGCCTGCCTTAGACGATAGCCACAATCTGGGCAATTCCCACACACGTCTCTGTGAGCTGGGGCCACAGCACAGCGTGGAAGCAAGGCGCAGGGAGGACTCAGCATGGAAGGGGCTGGAGGATCTCAGGTCTCTGATGTGGCAAGCATGTCATAGCTGAATGCACAGATGAGTGAGTGTTACGAGGGGCTAGGGAGGTCAGTCACTGATATCCCATGTGATTTTGAGCAAATCACTCTTTATAAAGTGAGGACAACCATAGGGATATGGCGAGGATTGATTAGTTGGTGTTTTCAAGGACTCTGAAGACAGAAAGCTTTATTGAAAAACAAATTCTATTTTTTTTTTTGTTTATTTAATTATTTATAAAGGAAAGCAGATCTTTAATGTCATATTTTCATGCTTAACATACTCAGTTACCTACATGTCTAGTAAATTGGTAACATTTCAGATTTATATATAGGATATTCCTGATGATTGCTGTGTCCTTTGTTGTGTCCCATGTATCATGACATGCATAATTTCTTTTCCAGGTGGTACTACAGTGCTGAATACAGAAAAGCCAACAGTAATAGACAATACATTACAACCAGGTAAAAAGAAAAAAAAATCTTATTAAAAATTTAATAAATTCCATACCCAAATTTAATGCCAGAGACAAAATAATGAATTGCAGCACTTCCTGACTCCCCATTCCCTAAAAGTCTCTGAAGTAAAGAAGCATCTGGTCTCTCAGCTCTGTACAGTAAATATTTTATTCCTTTCATCCACATGTAGACACAGCAGAGAACAAGATTTCCTTCTGCATCAGCAAATGCCAAATGCTGACAAAATTAAACTAACTTAATCACACAGTGCACTGTCTCTAAATGTGGCATGTTAGTGACACAAAGTGTGTTTGCAGACTCCAGGAAAACAAAAACAGAGCCACACAAGCCATTCACTATTTATATCCATGGTTTTACAAAACTAAGACAAGTAAATTTTGCCAGTTTTCTCCACCAGGGAGCTGGCAGTTTTACAATATTGTTTTCTAGCAATTTTTCTCAAAATGGGGTTACATAAACTGCTACCACAAACTTGAAAAGGGAGAAACAAGTTGTCACTGGCAGCAGGTCCTTTTTACTTAATCAATGCAATGACTAGCAGCTTTTAAAATCCTTACTTTGCTCCTTCTGCAGCTTTTCATAGCATTTTTTAATATCCTGTACAATTTACTAGGAGTGGAAGAGAGGACAGATTTGGGCAGAAAATCTGAGCCGTAGAGACTGGGAACACCAGTTTAAAGCTCTGTGCATTACTGATTGCAGAGCGGTAAGGAGGTCAGTTTTCAGCTACTCCCATTTCCCCCATTAAGGTACAGTCAGGCACAGTCTTGCAAGTGATTTATTAACAGGGTGGGTAGGTGTTTATCATTGTTTCCTCAACTATGTGACACAAACCTCTTTTGCTTCAAGTAGAAGAAAGGTACTAATAACGCAAACAATTCCTACAGGACACTAGTGGTGTCGATAAAGAGATAGAGCTGGCTTTTCACTGACATTGTTCCCCCTCTCAGCTTCTGCGTTCTGATATTGCTTATACTGTCCCTAAAATTTGTCTCCAGGGCTGTACAGTTTGCTTGGTCAGCATACATTATTTCTAGCTCTGCCCTGCTATATGAGTGGGGCAGATTGAGGGGTACCATTGATTTCTCAGAACACTTCTCTGTGCTATTCCCCCTCAGCCAGCAATTCTCCCCCAGTCTCACAATTTAGGGGGTGGGGAAGGGGAGAGAGGTATTGCAGTGGTTTTTGAGTGGAACATTTGGATTTTTCTGTCTGAAACGACCTTGTAGCTGAAATTAAGGATGTATTTTACAGTTCTTTTGACTGTTTTCTTGCATTTAACCAAATGCTAATTGAAAATTCATAAAGTGCCTCTGTGGTATGCAGTTTTCCTCGCTCCTCCACAGTGCCAGATGCAGTTACAGGTTGTGTTTAATCCCCTTGGCTTGGGTGGGACTCTCCAATAATAGACTGACTGTTTCTGCCAGAGATGAAGATATCCTCATTTTCTCTCCTTACTTCCCTCCTGCACCACCTTCGTTTACTGTGTGATGAGCCAAGTTTTTTTCTCTGCTCAAGAAGTTTATGAGGTTCCCTTCAGAGCATGCCAACGCTACTTCCCTGCATTGTGTTGGTAGGAGCTGTTTCCTTCCGGGGAATAAGGGACAAGTTCACATCCCAAACTCCAGGCTCCCACATGGCAGCACATTACAAAGATCATAGATAGAGTTCAGTCAGATGCTAAAAAATAAGGTTTCCCAAATCTGCCGTTTAAGACATAAAGATTTCCAGCTGCTTCGTAATCCCTCACTGAAAACCAGCCAGAAAAATCCCAAAAAGGGGCAGCCAGAAATTCCCCTCAACATGAGGAAAGCCTTCTTGTCATGGCGGTGGTGCATATCCCTCTTGTGAAGGGGGCACGACTGGACCTCTTTGGCACAAGAAAGTGTGTCTGACCATAGGCCATACTGCAGGGAGCAAAAACCTGCTACAGCAGCCACAAATAGCATAGTTTAAACTGGCCTTGAAGCTACAGAGCTGCTTGCCCCCCCCCCCCCCCCCAACCCCCGGCCCCAGCTGGCCAAGGATCAGGGGATCAGCATGCTCCAGCTCTTTCAACTATTCTCAAGCTGGACGAGGTATCCATTTAACACACCAAGGACTGAGCCTCCAGCTTCAGCCATAATTCCCCCCAAGGTTTATCTTAAGATGCTAATACACCTCGAGACAAATGGTGACCTCAAAGCCAAAGAGCTATTGAGGAACAACTGCAGGATGCAAGCTCCTGCAGGTAACCCAGCATGAGCTGCACATGCCATTGCCAGCCACAACAGCTCATGCCATGGTGATTCAGGACACATTTACCAGCCATCTCAGTACCAACTCCTGCCATGGCACAGTTATTTCTGCAATACATGCTAACGCCGTGTATTGCTGTCCTCCTGCCTGCACTCATGCCTGCAAACACCCCTAATCTTGTTATCCCAGACTAACACTCTTGTGTGTGTCAAAACCTGAGATTATCCTATTCCCGCCAGCTTTCATACACTATGGAAACAGTTAAGTGTGAATAGCTGGAAAGGCTTGTTTATAAACAAGCTTTCCATCAAAGAGACTTCTGCAGTTCATTACAAGGGGACTGAATTGTAAGAAAATAAAAAAGAATCATGATTTCAAACTGCTAAAAATGTTTAAAGCTTTGATTTTTTTAACAGAAGATCTACTTTGCTCCTCAGACTTAAAAAGGTGCCTTTAGCAAACCTGTCTGTCAAGATAAATACCTTTCAGGCCTCAGTCTTACGACTCACTAACATCTAGCCTTTTTGAACACATCTAATTCCACAGAAATATCTGAAACTCTTGACTCTTAGCTATTTACATCCAGAGCAAGCAGTTCATTTACATTATGTACTCTCAGATTTTAAGCTCAGCCCTTTGTAAAACAGTGTTCAAGAAGTAACTTATCTTGTTTTTCATACAAGTAAGGGGTATTTCTGGAAAATAAAAATATGAAATTCTGAGGTTAAAATCTACTCAAAGAAATAATTTAAAGGTAGAATAGGTCTGATTCTCATTTATGGCAGGACAACTTTGCATCAATAAAGGGATGTAAAAAGATATTAAAGCACTTAAATTAAAATTTACTATCAGTTAAGGTAATTCTATGCCACTAGTATAAGCAATATAAAAAGGTGAAATGCAAATAAGAATCATAAGAATATACTACTTTGAAGTGGTCCAAATTAGGTTTGTAATTTCCCATTTTAATGTTGATGTACCCTTTGGCAAGAGCATCTTATAGAGAATTTTCATAGCATTTTTAATGCCATCATGCTCTTTCTTGCCTCTTGTCAGAGGAGTTATAAAAATATGTCAAAGTCTGTGGGCCGCAAAAGATTAATGGACTTGCAAGAAACTCACTCAACTAGATTTTCAAATGACTTTCTTGTTCATGTGCAGTAATGGTTCCAGCTGTGAGCAAGATGTGGTCAAGAAGTACAGCTGTTGGTTATTCTTTGAGAGGATAAATCTGTTTTAATTCAGTATCACGTACCCTACATTTTCAAAAAGACATATGGGATTTCATCACACCTCCCTCTCAGGTTCTCATCTGAAGTGCTGCTATTTAGTTACAAAATAGCTGGTTTTCTTCATCCTCTCAATAGGCAGAAACCCCAAGATCAATCACCTCTTGGCAAGGGAATTATCTTAGCAGGTGAACAGGCCAGTGCTGCAAACGGATCCCACCAAATGCTACTCATCCTCCCTTCCTCTCTACTTTCCTTCCTTCCCCAAGATCTGCCAAGCTATAGTTCAAGGACAAAGAAGAGGACATATTGCCTGTAGCTTACTGTGAGCTACTGTATCAGCCCCCTGGGACCTTTAATAGAAGAATTCAACTATTATGTCTTTTGCTGGGACAGTCCTCCTGTCCATATGACTAATGAACCTATCCTGATGCTACAAGTGTCTGTTATTAATTGGCTAGCAGGTCTATTTTTTCTTTTTATGGATCCCTGGGAGAAGTATTGGAAGAGACTTAAGAATAGACAATAAGAGATGGCATGTTTAAGGAGCCCATAAAATGAGAGTACTCTGAAATGCCTTGCCTTTGACCTTCAGTTCCATCGCTGTGATTGTCTAAGGAACACATTAACACAATCACTTCTGAGAAAATAGTAAGGGCCTAGCAAAAAGTAGCTGACTGAGAGCAGGTTACATGCCTAATTCTGCTCAGTTTCAGGGGATTCTCATTAACTTCTTCATGGAAAAGAAGTTCATTTTTATGTTACTCTATGCTGTCTGTGAGACCAAAGCCAAGGATCACAGGCACGGCCAAAGCATATCAGACTTAGGTTCTTTGCCAGTTTACTGGCCTGTATGGTTCAAATGAAAGTGTTAAAAAAATCTTTATTAGATGGTGCTGTGAAATTTAGTCCTGCTTTGAAGCTCTCATTCTAATCCCAGTGTTCAGAGCTTGCTTCAAACCCTGAAGCAAAAAGCTTTTGTGACTCCCTGCAATTTAGAATTAACAATTAAATTTTGGATATTTTCCTCATCTATTTTGATGTCTAGTTCTCTTCAAATTTTGTTCAGCTTTAGCAGCATTCAAGGGAAGCAGTGTTGCTCACACTATATGAGAAGGTATTTCCTTTGATCAGTATTTAACTTCACTGGATGCCTCATAGTTTGTGGGCTATGAAATGGAGAAAACAGAACACTGTAATCTTCCTTCTCTAGATTTTTCACCCATTTATATATTTCTCCTGTGTCCTCTGCTATTTATTTTTATTCAGAGTTGAACAATCCCTGTCCTTTCAGTCTCTTTGTGCTATATGCTCATTTATGCTGTTATATCTTCAAATATATGTGACCTCTCTACCACTGTTCTCCTTTCTTGTGGTTTGAATACCACACAGGCTATCACAAGCTTTACATGATATAATCCTTTATGATTAATAAGATTAATTTTGTTTTAGGTTTTCTAAGGCCTTTTTTAAAGTTCTGTTTCATGGCTCTGATGTCAAAGCCATGCAATATAGCTCTCTCTAGGCCCCCTTGACAATTAAAGTATATTTTTCACAAACTTAGAACCCTTTAATTCATTTCAATGTCACTCTATTTCTTTAAAAAAAACTCCCCTTGATTTTCAAATGTCCCCTTTCGGGCAAGATCTCTTTGATCATGGTCCCATTGTCTAGGAAAGAAAAAAAATACATATACAGAAGTAAGAAACATAATGGATTGCCTTTCTGTACTCATGTGTGCACAGGCTGAGTTCTGCTTCTTCAACATTGTGAGCCCAAAGAGAGATTATTCACTACGATCTGCCCCTTTCCTAGAAAGGGATGAGGTCCGCCAGGAAACACGTTTTCTCCACATTGAATTCCTGCAACAGACAGTATCTGTTTAATTCATTTGTTCCCAGTTAAGATGCCGCATCCGTGACAATGTTGGGTAGACCCCTCCAGAGGCCAGCGGGAGGGCAGGCGTGGTGGGCGAGACGGGGCAGATGAAAGACAGAAGAAGAGACAGGCTCAGTGCTGAGCTGCCATAATAGAGGGGATGGATGGGATCTGCCATGCACCCAGATCTCTCTGCTGACAGAAGGGCATTTGAGCAGGGGGGGAAGGGCAGAGGGGAGAGGGCACTGTGGCTGCCATGCAGGAATACAGTGAGTTAAAACTTTGTCTGGGAGCAAGGTCTCACTGAACAAGGGCAAGGAGAGAGTGATAGATGAACCCTTTTGTATCTGTCCTGCCTTAACCTACTCATTTGAGGTTTTCTCTGTGTTCATAAAATAACTGTTCTAGTTTACTTCCTATTAAATTCTGGGTTTTGAGTTCAAAATGCTTTCAATTCTTCCCTCGGTGGGCTCACTGTGTGGAGAAGGTCTTTGCCTCTTCAGACTGGAGGAGATCCACCAGAGAGGTCTGCCCGGCTGCAGGTCCCAGCATACTTCCCACATTTCTCCATATTTTTCCAAAATAAGCAAAAGACATTCTAAGTTTTACATTACCTCTCTCTCTTTTTATTATTAATGTTATTAATAATTTTTATTTTTTAAGTAATGGTAGAGATAGCAAAAGAACACAATTGTTCCCCCAGAGCTGATAGTGATGGGAGCACAGAGTCCTTTGCTCTCTGTTTATATTTGCACAAAGCATCTTGGTCACTGCACCGAGCCTGACTGAGTTTAAGAAGCGATTGGACTGTGCACTTAGTCACATGGTCTGAACTTCTGGGTAGACCTGTGCGGTGTCAAGAGTTGGACTTGATGATCCTTAAGGGTCCCTTCCAACTCAGGATATTCTATGATTCTATGATTCTATGATCTTCCCTCGTTAAATTAAACCTAAGTTTTTTCCTTCAATAAGATGTGAGTCATGTCTGAGAAAAGACTTCAGAATTCGGTCACATTGCTATAGAAAGGGTATTGCTCTAGTGGGATTTGCCATTGCTCAAGGTGAGGTAAAAGTTCATACCAGTGGGGTAGAAATCAAAAGCCCAAAAGATTTCAAAAATAAGAAATACAAGGGATTTATGTGCTATCTTTGTATAATCTTCCCATCCAAATTCCAAGTTGTATTGAATAAAATAAGCTACTAGGTATTAAACCTTTGGGCAGAATTGAAGAGAAGCTGAAAACAAGATATGATCTCATCCTGATCATAATACCAGACTTCCCTTGTTTTACGTGGAGCTTGTTTTGAAGCTTATTTTCAGTTCACTTGGCAATCAGCCACATTTGTCCCTTTTCTGTCTCAATTTGTCCATTTCAATGCTGCCATCTTGTGGGCCTGCTTGTCTGGAAGATGCTGAAATACTGTTTCTCACTGAAGCCATATATTATGCATTTCACCAGAAATCCTTTGTGGACAAGGACATTCCACTAGTGTTCCTGACTTTTCTTATTTTTATCCAAATCTTATTGTGATTTGTTGCACAATTATGGTGCAAATGCATATTAACAGCCAGCAAATGCACCTGATAAGCCAGAGCTTTCTTTTGGAGTCATGTATATTGCAATAGAGTTATCAGACAATGTGGGCAAATCAGAAGAATTAATCTAATGACATAATATCACAAAATATGGTTCATAAAGAGACAAAAAACAGGTATATCATTTGCTAGACATAGCCGTTCTTCATCTTTTTCCTAGAAGGGCTGCTCTTGTTATGGCTTCTCAGACTTTCAAGTGGGAATGGCTCCCTTACATATCAAATAAATACATTTGGTTTTGAAATGCAAAATCTGAATAATGCAATTAATAATCATATTTCCTTCCTTCTTTTCTCTCTTTTCCTGCAGAGTTGCCACTATACAACTTCAACTGTGGGTTTGGCTGGGGATCTCACAAGACTTTGTGCCACTGGGAACATGACAACCAGGTGGATTTGAAGTGGGCAATTCTGACCAGCAAAACTGGGCCAATTCAAGACCACACAGGTAATCATGAGTTCATGATTTAGGCATTTTACATGGGAAGAAGTTGTTCTGTTTTACACCAACATGCCTTCCAAAACCACAGGAGCATGAGTTATACCTTAAATATGTATTGTGGGAAAGGTAAGTCTGGGCAAACTGATCCATTATGTGTAGACACAACTGACCATAACTGTCCCTTCTGTTGGGGACTAAAGATCATTTATGGTCAGGAACTGAAGATATTCCCTCCTTCTGACTAGCCTTTGGATAACTGACATCCAGGGTAGGGAAAAAAATAATAATAATTAAAAAAAAAAATGAATAGCCAAATATTCTGCAAATATAACTTACCAAATGATACCGTCCTGAACAAACCTCATGAACTATTCCTGTTTATAGTTACTGTCTGCTACAGAAACTTAATGCAAGTAAAATTTCCCCAATGGACTTATTTCTATGTCCTTCTCCTCTCCAACAGGAGTTGGTGAGGATTGCAGTGATCCCTTTGCTCACACAGAGTTTTTCTGGAATTATTACCCTGGGAAATTGATTGGTTGGTTTTGTAATATCTAACTCATGGCTCTGCATAATTAAACAATAAAAATGCTGCTGGCTAGTGGAGAAGGGAAGGCAGTGTGTGACCTGCACAGTATCTCACTTCAGTGTTCTCCCTTGCATACATGCAGATTAATCAAATGTGTTAGAGATGAACCCCCCCCTTCCCATTTCTGCATCCCCTTTGCCTAATGAGAATGACAAGGAAATTAGACAAAATTGGACTTTTTAAATTCTGAGACATTTTCAATTGAATCTTAAGACAAGTACAGTAGTTTCAGGAAAAAAAGAAAAAAGAAAAAAGAAAAAAAGAAACTTATAATACTTTGACTATAAATGGCATTGTACAAATAAATGGCATCAAATTAACTAAATGCAGTTAGCTGAAGTGAAAGCTGTAATGGTGGAAAAATTGATGTAAAGTAAAGTGAAATGGCTCAGTAGGATCTGACATTGAAAGGAGGTTAAAAGCTATGTTAGCCAGAGACTGACAAAATCTAAAAGGCATGCATAAGTAAAGCTCTAATTAGGACAATGAAGACAGAGTTCCTGACCCAGCACTGCAATAATATTCTGGAAATGAGAGCTATCTGCACTTTGCCACCAAGGATTATAGAGAGACTGAACCTGTCTTCAATCAAGAGATGAAGAAATGATATTTTTCAAATGAGATTTTGTTGTTTCTGCTGGGCCCTGCTGGTGCAGAAGGTTTATCCATTCCATTAACTGTAACTTCAAGAAGTCTTACAGGCAGCTCCTTTTGCTGTTTGCTACACTCGCTTTCAATGTTGTCCAGAATTTTTCTTCAACTTCAAGGGCACCTTCACCTGGTAGATTTGCCATCTGGGTGGGATGGTTGTGAACACAGACCACGAGCAATCTGAATGGCAGTGCCATCCCAACCATGACACTCAGTGTGGCCATTACCCAGCAAAGCCACCTTGCACATTGGCAGAACAGCAATGAGCAATCCCCAGGTATATCTTGCTCTCAGCTTTACTTGTATAAAGCTGAAGAAACTCCACAGAAGTGATCTTCAACAGCA
The DNA here is from genome assembly GCA_011075105.1 of Heteronetta atricapilla. Lineage (NCBI taxonomy): Eukaryota > Metazoa > Chordata > Aves > Anseriformes > Anatidae > Heteronetta > Heteronetta atricapilla. The sequence goes on from CM021732.1 coordinate 15,285,915, forward strand.
ATTGCTTTAAGACAGTAGGATATGCTGTACACCACTTCAGAATGTACATGTTATGATAAAGTCTGGCCAGAGTTACGTCCTCTGAGATGACATCCTAATGCTGTGATTATTTTCCAGTTTTCTTCCCCTTGGATTTCCCTATCAGCATTTTTAATGAGATTTACACGCATGTTGTGCTGCTCTTTACACAGAAGCAAAGTTGGAAAGAACATATAGACACATAACAATTCCAGTAAATGCTGTTTCCATCCTTTTGTGTGACTATTTCATGTATGCAATCTACTCACCCACAACAAATGAACTTCGCATTTTTCTACCCTAATCCTCTGCAAATAGGCTGTTCAACAGCTGACTGAAATGGCTGCTTGGTTAGTGCAAATCATAAGCATTTCACTGTAGTTAGTATCTCACTTAGCACTTTGTTACCGAATTACATTCCCCCCTGCTTTCTTCCAACTTCCCAGTGTGATTAAGCAAGTGATTTTCAAAGTTAAGGGGATCCAGTGTTCAGAGTTCAACATGCATAGATCCATTGTGCTCATCTGAAAATGCCAACCATATTCTTAATCTTCTGGAAGATGGCTCACTGAAGTATGGAGCCCAATTATTGCCAAAATCAATCAAAGGGAATATCTCTGGCACCATTTCTGACAATAGTATAACTTGATTTAGGAGCACTGTTTAGATTTCAGTTCCTGACCTCAGACTGTAGCTGCTCTCAGCTATCTTATTCTCCAGTGCTCCATTCTAACCTAGCCTTCTCAAACACAGACTAAACAGAGATTAAAATAGCTCTTTGCACAATCAGTGTGGAGCAGGCCCAGGGGATTTCTGCCAAGCCTGCTGCACGAGGGCTGGCTCTCCTTGGGAGGTGCCCACGGACTCTAGTGCAGCATATGTTGTCACACCAAACATACTCTTGTCTCCTTTCCTGAGCAATTCTTGGCACAGGCCATCCTGGTGAGCAGCACAGGACACAATGGCCAGCAGCAATAAACTCTCCTTGGAGCACCTGTGCTTCCCCAGAGCTCCCAGAGCACCGCCCTCAGCTCTGAGACTTGGCAGGAGGCAACATGAGCAGGGGTGGCTGGGGCTGGGGTTTATTAGGTGAACAAAGAAAATGACATTCGGTCACTATTTCTAATGCAGTCCTTCTGTCACAGCAGGAGATGGCAACTTCATTTACTCTCAAGCTGACGAAAGCCAGAAAGGCAAAGTTGCCCGGCTGCTGAGCCCCATAATTTACTCACAGAACTCTGCCCACTGCATGACTTTCTGGTACCACATGTCCGGCCCACACGTCGGCACCCTGAAGATCAAGCTGCGGTACCAAAAGCCAGATGAATATGACCAGGTTCTGTGGACCCTGAGCGGGCACCAGGCAAACTGCTGGAAGGAAGGACGTGTTCTTCTGCACAAGTCTGTGAAACACTACCAGGTGAGCATGGCCACTGTTTGATACACTGACAGAGATGATGCCATGGAGACCATGCTGGTCATGTTTTATATGCCTTAGCAGAAAATGTCACAGGAGGATTTATGTAGACAGGTTTATACCTACAGATGAGGTGCTGCTGCTGTGACAGTAATAATAGTGGCATATTTCATGGTATCTCAGATGACAGTGATACAAGCAATTTATTATAGAAGGCCAAATAAATACATTAGAAATCATTTCTTATCTGTCACAAAACTGCATCCTTGCCACAGTTTTGCTGCTGATGTAGAAGACTTTGGTTCATTTATGACATTATATACATTCACATTTGCATGTTTAAGTTCCGAAAGAATTACATGCTGACTGACAGGCCACAATCAAAGTATATGTAATATGGCATCATGACAACTGGAGACATGTGTTAACAGCTAATTAAAATTTCCTGAATGCTTCAATTGTGTGTTAACATGAAAACAATGTGAAAATTATCTTATTTTACTAGGTGGTTATAGAAGGAGAAATTGGAAAAGGAAACGGAGGAATTGCTGTGGATGACATTAATATTGACAATCACGTAGCACAAGAGGATTGCAGAAGTAAGTACAAATAGGAAGAAGGTATCGATATCTCATCCAAAATATGATTTATATAGGTAGCTGCTTGCAGGGGGGGGTGTTGGAGATTTTTGGTTTTGGTTGTTCTTGTTTCTTTTTCTGTTTATTTGCTTTTTCTGTGAGAAAGGAACACATAATTACTGCCTATATTGGAAACTTTGCACTGAAAACACCCTGATTTGGCCCATAGCTTAATTCATAGGCTGACTTCAGTACTGCAGTGCTGACTTTTGGTTCAAAACTGGCACCCTACTGCTGGATCACAGCATGTTCACATCCTCACATCTCTCCCTGTATTTTTACTGATGTACTCTTAAAATGATTCTACTTTTCCTAATGCTCCTACCTGACTGAAGTATTGCTCAAAGTTCCAGTTTAATTTCTTCACCCTTTTTAGATCATTTACCACTTGAAACTTGAAGACTATCCTAAGTTTTTTAAAGCACTGTATCAAACCCGCATTGAATGTGCAAGCATGGTGCAGTGGCCCCTGCCCTGTCCTCTGCTGTCCTGCAGCTCTGAGGTTGCTGTGACTCGTTTGCTATAGTCACCAGCTCCCAGACATATATCACTGAGTAATGTTAGATCATGGCCTGTTCCACATCTGAGCCAAGCTATTCTTGAGCCACCATTTCAAAGGTTTTATTCCTGACCAGTCTTGAGTTATTTCAGTCACTGCTGATCATATCTGCATTGCATACTGCATGTAATTTGGCAGCAGCACCCACAGATAAACACAAGAAACTGAATCCTGTCCTTCACGATGGAGATTAAGCAATGACTTTCACACAGGAGAGGAAATAGAACTGAGAAGCTTCAGCATCAGAAATATAAACTTAGACCATCTGAGTTGGCAGCGCAACTGAGAACAATAATAGAGGGTGTTCCTCACCCTTTGTGGCTAACAGCCATTTGGGGATAACATGACAGGCTTCCACTACATGGTAATTTCACTGCCAAATAAGACTGTACAGTCTCTTCATTGTGCAGTCCATTTCCTGGGGTTCATCCTAGGGCACCAGAGTGACTGTTACTGGGAAAGAGAGGCAGGGCACAGTGCCTGATCCTTCTCTGGTGTCCTCCTTTTAGGAGCCAAAGCCAAAAGCTCAGTCTGTAGCCCAAACACAAGTGGTCTCGCTGCAGTCAGTGAAACTGTTCTTGTGATTAACTATGCCTTCACTGATGAAGTGTTATGGAATTGGGCTCCAAAATTGTAAATACAATGAATGAGATGCTAATTTAACACAGTGATTTCTCTTTCCTAGGCATGGAAAACCCCTGCTGATAACTCTAAAACTGTGCCAAGATTGGGTGGAGAGGAATTTTTAAATCCTTTTTTCTCCATTAATTTTCAGAGCCCATCATAATGAACAGTTCTGTCAAGCTGACATAATGATGCTCTGACACAGAAAAATCTGCTATACCATTATTGCCAGCATGATAGTCAATCAGTGTTTGTAACCTTAATAATCAATGTCAATTCTCTTTGCTTCATTAGAATCAACTGATGTGGAGAACGAAATAGATGAAGAAGACCCAGAAAGTAATCTAACAGGTAAAAATTGTGTTATTGTTACAAGAACATGAATTAAAAAGTGTATTTTCATGTGAATTTTTGTATTGTATTTATCTATTTATAGATTGGTTCTCTTAACTGCTTATAATACTATGTTTTTTTTAATTCCTCTAGCTCAAATACTAAAAAAGCTTATATTTATACTAAGGATTTCATATTTTAATTCTTCTATGCTGCACAGTCTTACAGACTTTCTATCATTTACAACTATCTCAAACATTTTAAATCATATTTTTATATATTTGTTACATTGCATACATCTAGACCTACACACACTATAGATCCATATTATCTAGAAGGCATGCCCAAAGCTGAAGAAAAGTTATCATTATATCTTACAATTTATGTCTCATGCAGTGTCTAGGTAATTAGGCTCAAAACTCTTCAGGCTAATCATTTCTCAGACCTTGCTGAAAGTGTCATTTTATGACCAGTCTACCAAAGCATTATCGTTTTCAATGATGATAGCTGTAAATGGATCATTAAATGGATCATAATTGTCATATTGTCCCAATAATATAATATAGTTACATTTTTTCAGGCATAGAGCTTAGGTGTGTTTTTTTTTTTTTCTTTCTGTTAGTCAGTGCGATTGTTATCATTGGTTTCAGTGAAAGCAGTATTTGCCCAGAATGAGTTTTTTGCTTTTCCTGAAACAATTAGCAAAGTGTAAAAGTTTATTTTATGTCCTTAATATGCTGAAAGAGTTGAGGGAAAACATTATGATACCCAGTGAATATTTTACACAAGGGGGCAGAGTGCTCTGCTGTGTCAGTTCTGTTCCTGTTTCCATTTCAAGATCCAATCCTGAAGTCAGTGAAGTGGAGGTGGACTCAAACTCGATGGAAATTCCTGATCAACGTTAAGACTATAAATATTCACACTGAGCTGTATAATATTTATTTAACATTTTGGAGCTAAATACCACAATCAGGTAAAATATAACCAAAAGGTCTGGTTATTCATTCCCAAGACTCCTATGTAAATCAAGACAGAATCAGACCCCTACTATCATGTAGCAGATTCAATGACTGAAGATCCGTATGAAGAAATCAACAACTATTTGGGCCACATTATAGTTTTCAGCTGTTTATGACTACCCTCAAAGAAGCTAGGTTTTCAAATTATGTAGCAATTTATGCCAAAAACTTGATATTCTTTTTCTAAATTTCCAACTCATCAAACAAAGCTCTAACTCTAATCCATTCTGAATGTTTTGCAATTCACTCCATTTCAGGGTTTACGCCTCGATATCATACAGATGAGGACTACGATGACAACATCTCCAGGAAACCAGGCAACGTCCTGAAAACCCTAGATCCAATACTTATTACTATCATAGCCATGAGCGCACTTGGGGTGCTTTTAGGAGCCATCTGTGGAGTTGTCCTGTACTGTGCTTGTTGGCACAATGGGATGTCAGAGAGGAACTTGTCTGCACTGGAGAATTACAATTTTGAACTGGTCGATGGTGTAAAACTGAAGAAAGACAAACTAAACACACAGAATTCTTACTCGGAAGCATGAAGGTATAAAGTGAGTGGAGAAGTTTCAGAGAATCGAGATGGAAGGACATAGCTCGGTCGTGCTGGGGAACTGTTGATCTTCTTTTACTGTACAGGCTGAAAAGTGCATTGATGACACTGAGCCAAGCTTTTCTCAGGAGCTTCAATGAGTGTGTAACCGATAAACATGGACACCAATCTGTGTTAACAATCTGAATCATGTACAGTCTGCTTTTTCTGTTGGTTTTATTTGAAATAATCAAATGCTGGTGTTGAGACCAAGTATGATTGACTTATAGTTCATTTTGTCTTTCTTTCTCTCCCTTTCTTTTGTTTTCTGTTAATGGATAATTTTGTTTTTACTGTGCAAAATCCAAGATGCTGTCACAAAATGTATTCAGTGGGGTCCTTTGGATGGACATGCTGTCTGTAGCTCAGTGCCCAGAAATTATTGGAGTAACAGCAATTTAGTGGACTCCTGCACCTGTATTTGTGTATAATTGCTCGTGTTGTGCATAGGCAAAGAAGGTTTAGGATGTTTTTGAAAGTACTGCTGCATCAGTACCAATATAGTGTGTCAGCTCTGTTTACGAAGCAATACAGTCAAATTTTATTGATGTTTTTCAGTGTTGTACTAAATTTTGTGCTTGTGAACTCCATAAAAGAGTATGTGCCATCATCAGACACAACTGGTAACCGAGTGTACTGCCTAAAATCTAAACAAAAAAGTCCTTGGCACTGGCTAGTGTATGTCCTCTCAAGTGCCTTTTTGTTTGTACTGCTTCTCATTGTGTTAACATTGACTACAGCTCTGCTTCTCTCCAGTTGCGCCCTTGTCTTTAATCATATACTGATGGCTCACTGACTACAAGAAAAGTATATTTTAGGGTAAGAAAGTAGCCTAAGCAAGGCAAGGGCTATCAGATTTGACCACCTGGCTCGATTGTTCTGCTTTCTATATTTCAACTTCATGTCTCTTGACCCTTTTTGTATAAAGCTGCAATATCCCCTTTTATTGTTCTTTCATATAGAATGTATTTTCAAATGTAAAATCTCTCTCCCTTTTTCTTCTCATTCTCTTTCTCTCTCTGAGTAGATTGCATAAACATTTGCCATTGCCAAGGAAAGAAAACTGCAGCTTTAACTTGCTGGTAATGGCAAAGGATTTTATTAGAGTTTGTGTTTAAAAAAAATAAGGGAAAATTCTTAACTTTACCCTCCAAAGTCGAACTTTGGGTTTCTTCTTAACAGCATAAAGTGACAGTATCTTTTTTCCTGAAGTCATGAAACACATCTTTTATCCTGAACAACTTCCCTGTTAATTACACTAGGGAAAATGAATCCCTCACTGAAACAATTGCCTTTAAAATGAGAAACATTCCTCCTCCTGTCACTACCTGAATCAGACTTCTGTTCTCTCAGTAAACCTGTATTTTCATGCTAATCATTGCTAATTGGGCTTGCACATGGGTACTGAGGGCAGAATAAAATCCCACAGTGTATGTAGGGGATGTTCATACCATTCTGTTATATCTGACTGGCATCTCATACTACAAGGTTTCTGTTTGACCAGAAGTGCAGATAGTGAAAGATTCAGTGAGCTGAGCTAATTTAAGCTGTCAGGAAAATGTGCTCAACAATTATGTGGCAAATTTTTAATATTTAGGGACAAATATTATTGGACAAATAATATTCAACAGCTTATGCAGCTGGTCCAGAAGGGTAAAAAGAAGCAAGTATGCTGTGCTCAGGAGAGCACAGGAGGAGGTGAGGGGATGGAGGGTCTCTCCCCTCCTACCAGTGTGAAGGCAGTCCCAGGCCATCTGCAGTGATCTCCACAATACAGCCAGTGCTGGGGAGCTTCAGCCAGTGCAAACCTGGTGGAAGGAGTGTCCTGCAAAGTCCTGAACTCCTTCCTCACTGAATTCCTTCCACAGAGTCAGGGAAGTTATTGTGACTTTTGGAGTTAGTCCTTTCCAAAACTGATTTTGTAGTAGAGCAATGAAGTATCCTGCCCAGGATTAGGACTACAGAAGGGCTAATTCACCCTTGAATTACTACAGCAACAGAATACACCCCTATTTCTCAATTAAATGTTTTGAAGCATATCTACCAATGTAAACAATGCTAATCATAAAACAGAAACTAATCACAAAACAGAAAATCCTGTGGAAATCAGTAACCTAGAAATTGAAGAAGAGGAAGGGAGACTAAAGATTAAAAATATGAGGTAGGTAGTTGAAAATACTTTAGAGGAAGACTCCATAGAAAAAAACTGTGGACAGTTGCAACTTCAAAGAACTCCTAAAAGGAGAGACTATAGTGAATATTCAAACACACACTTCAGGTCATCATACCTTTATCTAAATTGTAAGAATCACCTCTCCAGGCTCTAGACCTTGGGTCATCCAGAAGATGAGACGGAGCACATAAGGCCTGAAAATTAAGCCGAAAATTTAAACCATGAAATGGCCCAAGTGACAAGCTCACTTTGGCAGAGGCAGAATTTTCATTTATATCTTACAGTGTAAGTTGACCATCATGGTATCACAGCAGCTAGTTAATTAACCCAAAGATAAAGGATTTTTTCAAAACTATTTTCAGCATACCATCATGTGATTCAGTTGTGTTAGGATCTGCTCTCCTTAGCTCAAAACACTTCTAGTCCACTAGCATGAGAGTTACGTTTATATATTGCCTTGAAGAGAAAATCCCACTGGGGAGCCCAGACACAAAAACTCTTGAAATATTCCTATAGATCTCAATAGATTCTGGACCAGTTCTTGGTCTTGGTCTGTTTAAAGAGTAAAGCTGGTGGTTGTTTGTTTGTTTTTCTGTGAACTTTTAACATACTGAGAATAGTAAACATAAAAATAATTGTATCTCCTTTGTGGTCTTCAGACCTTACTATGATAATGAGGATCTAGCACTGAAGATTTGATTTCTCTGAAGGTAATAGAATGAAAGTTGCCCTTCAAAAAAGGAAAAATGATACTGCAACTTTACATTGAAAAGTATCTTGCACTGATAAATATATTTAAAAAAAATTATATGTTTATAAAGTTATTAATTTGTAAAGGCAGTGTTACAAAATGTTCAGTTTATATTGTTTTAGATTGTTTCATAATTTTTAAAGTGTAAAATAACATATTTTTTTCTTTATTGAAAAACTATAAAAATCTTCTGTAGTAAAATGATTTCATTTTACTGGTATATTATTGCTTCATGTTTTGTACCATCATAAAACTTTGTGCAAATTTTTTTTACAGAAATTTTTATTTTCTATGACAATATGACACTTGTAAATTGTTGTTTCAAAATGAACAGCGAAGCCTTAACTTTAAATGACATTTGTATTCTCAGACACTGAGTAGCATAAAAAAAAAAAAATCACATAGAACTGAACTGTAACTTAAATTTCCAAACTATGACTACTACATTCCAAAGAAACAGTTGAATTAAACATTTTCATAAAATATCCCATACCTGATGTATTTTATTATACCAAAATGGATTTGTTTTATTAAATGTCTGTTTTTCTTTAGAATCTTGCAACAAGCACAATGTTTTAATCATGGTTACACTTGTTCAAAGGCAATTAGTTAGAATAAAGGTTAGGATATATCTTGCTAGCTTTAGATATTTGCTTAATATTTCTAAACTTAAGTTTCTCATCTAATCTGGCTGTCTCAGCTATCCTTATGCACAATGGACAGACACCTAGGTAGGACAGTTCATTGTTTAGGGTGGTTTTAGCAACACAGTTTTAATACTAAGCACTTTGCACATTAAAATTTGTCAAATTCTTCCTTTATTTTGCACACATGAACAATGCACATACTGTCAGTATGTCATTAGTTTGAGTGCTCGTGGACCTTAGCTACTTTACTACTCCTGGCAAAAATGTTGTGCTTATTACCATACTTTTGATGATTGTGACACTTGAAGAGGAAGTATCAAATCTTTTCTCCTTGAGAGATCAGCATTGTGGGTATGGGTTTAAAATAGGAACTGGAACTACAGCAATGATTCTAACAAAACTTTGCTTTGTGGTCAGAGTTAGGATTGCTCTTGAAAGTTAGTTGTAAAGGTTGTTGTTCATACAATCACTAAATCCAAATTCCTTAGGAATGTGCTTCATTGCATTCTGTTTGTTTCTGTGATACTCAGCCACAAGGCATTTTGAGGGAAAATAGATGGCAATGGAACTAATTAGTGGGAAAAAAAAATAGAAAACTATAAAGTGAATCCATTGAGGATGAAATTAAGAAAACAGAGACAAGTATTTCAAGTCAAGAAAATTATCTTTCTTTCATTTAGGGGAAATGGATTAGCCTAGAAGCTAATACTTACTTAGCACTAAGCCTTCCATTTCCCATACTAAAAAGGCTGCATGAAGGAAAGACAAAAATACTGCAATGGGTTCTGGTAGTGAAACCCACCATAACTTGTAAACTTGGAAGAAAATAACGACCAGATGGAAACTGTTCATCTAAAATAGATGAATATCTATGATAAATAGATTGTTCATCTAAAGAAAGCCAAAGTCAGTATATAACTCTGAGGTTCAAATAACAAGGTCATGGTCTGGAAAAAGGGTCTTAGGCAGGTAGACACAAGCAAACCCTGTCATTATTTTACAAATCAAAGAAACCAGCCCTAAATCAGCAGCCATGTAGCTGCAGTGCTGGACCCAGTCTCATTTCATTGCGCTTTAGCAGAACATAAAATATCATTATACAGCAACAGGCAGATGTGCAGGAGAGGCAGGGGCAGCCCAGCTGACATACAAGGACCCTTGGCATCATGAAAAGGACAGTAATGCCTGCCTATACAAGCCTGCCTGCTGGATCGAACCTACTGACCCCAGCAGAAAAAGAGGCTACTCAATCCTCATAAACTGCCTTCTGTGAGGCATATGAGGACTTAACAAGTGGTTACTAGTATATCTCTAAACTCGATCCCCATATATCTTTTATTATGTGTAATTAGTCTATTTTTAATTCAATTCTTCTAATTCTCTTTCCCTAAGTCAAATGTCCAATTCAATTTTGATTTTCAGATCACGGGTAAATTTGCAGACATTATGTTTGTTAAATCCCAGAACTAATTCTCTTCCTATTCCTTAATTATTCTGTCCTTTGCAATGCATTATGCCTAGCAGCATAGAGGTTCAAGCAACATTAATTTGAGTTTTAATTTCTTCTTCTATACCATCTTATGCATCAAGTCACCCATAACCACAATTCTATTTATGTGTTTGTTGAATTATAACAATGTTGGTTTTTTTTTCATAGGATACTTTGTATAGCTGTTTTCTTTGCCCATTAGTCCCCCTGAAGACCCTAACTGGTTTTCTACAGTAAGTCAGTTCCCTGTATACAGTTATATTCTCATAGTTACACTCATTCAAACTGTAATCTTATCACCTCAGGACTGATGGTGCGTCAATGGTTATAGCTGAAAATCTCATTAAAAAATCTTCTGGCACTCTTCACGGATGGATTCTTATCATGTTTCCAAACCTAATTTCACCTTCAAAAATCATATTCTCCTATTTAAATTTACATTGTTTTTATTCATCTTAGGCATTTAATTCATGTCCCTGTCACTGTGCAGCATCACTGTGCACTATGCACTGTGCTTCCCTACAGACAGCTGTATTTTCATCATAGGTGAGCTGGACCCTATTGAAAAAAGAATGACAGCTTTACTGGAGTGCCATTGGTACCAGAGAGAGAGGTCAGGTGGTGCTCTCAAGTGAGGAAGACAAGGAGGAGGTGTTGTCATAATGCATACTGAAGGATTTAATGATAAGAGACTGGAGGATGAAGGGTTTGCCTGAGAAAAAAAAGTATTTCAGGTGACACAAGTTTAAAAAACTCCCATGTTCAATTCTCTTGTTTTTGCCTTGCCAAAAAAAATAAAAATATAAATATAAAATTCACAATTTCCCCAAAAAGGGAGGAAGGGAAGGGATCCAACCCACCTGTTAGCTGAACCTAAATGGTGAACTTCTTCACAAGAGGCAAATGGGTGCAGACATGCCTTTGAAGACCCAGGAAGCATCTCAGGACTGTAAGATGGGCATTCTTCATGCATTATTTTAATCTTGAGCACCTCTATTCCCTTTCCTCTGTAACATGTTTCTCTATGCCAGTTTTCTTTTTCGCTCCCTTCCCAAACATTTTTACATTATGTGTTACTAGGGTGTGCATAGCATGAAATAATGCCCACATACTCTGTCAGAAGAGAGAAGAGCCCACTTCATCCCACCACTCCTTTTCCACATCCCTGCCAGGGTTGTGTTCTCCATATCAGGGGTACAACTAGTATCCCTTTAATAAATAATCTACCTTTCAGGAAGCTTCACTGTTGTATAGATCAGGACTGATATCTTTGCATTAATCCATTAATTAAATATTGATATCAATCTTCCTGCTTAATATTTACTTGCAGGCTTCATAACTGTTAGCATAATCGAGTGGGTCACTCTTCTTTTGCCTTTTGAGACTACTGACTAAACCCAGTGTTTTATCTTTCTCTTGTTTTAACCTTCTAATCTGACCATGTTTCCCATAGCTCTGTCAGCAAGGAAAAAAAAAAAAAAAAAAAAAAACCGAGAGAGAGAAAAAAACTAAAAAGGAAGCATAGTTGTCCCCTTTCTGTCTATGAGACTGAAGGAACTCATTGAATAAGCAGGAGAATTAAATTTATTTTAAAATGAGTTTTTGGAGTGAAAAACAAAGACATCAGGCTGGTTAGAGGTGTTGTTTGAGATGCTTGTGAAGCATTAAGGAGGGAGCCACTGGATCAGTCTGAAAAATATAATGTAACACCTGTAAAGATTTAACTAGACTGCAAAGTCATGAGAGCACAAGACTATTGAAGTAGGCAAGATGTAAACGTATTGGTTTACTCCAGGCATGGTTGGAAAAATGGAAGAAAAACAGGAAAACAGTGCTAAGAGTAGATGGGACTTCTTATTCTAGGATCTGCTAGTGTCTCAATCAGTTCTCAGAAGATGGAAGGCAAAACAAGGAGTGAAGATAACCAAAGCTCAGTCCTACTTACAGCTCAAACTGGTTAATTCATGCCCTAGAGTTATCAAGTAGCTCTGAGACTGAGACAAGGGAAAGTTGCTTGCCACCACCCTTTGTGCAAAAGGTCTTCGACCCTTAACCCCAGCTCCATTGCATAGCCTTCAGTTACACACAGGCAGCAATACCACTTTGCAGCCATTGCCTACATAATCAATTGTATAAAAATATTTGTTGTAGGACATATTTTCTTCCTTTTGCATTTATTTGGCCTTAATCATTCTTAGGACAATACCTGTGAAATAAGCCATGTTTCCCCAGACAGTCTTGCATGGTGCAGGGCACCCCAGATCCTGTTTGTCAGCATAGGAAGCCCATTGTGGGACCAGACCTCCCACCTGCTCAGCTGATGCGGTTCTGATACCCTTCTTCATGGCCTGCTGATTGTTTTGCATCCCTATCCTGTTTGCAGTAAGAGGTCACTGAAAGTTCATTTGAAATCTAGACTATTTCAGTGCTATAATATATAGACAACTCAGGATCATCTCTGCTACTTTTAACAAGTCTTTTCACAATCTATTCCCTTCATGCATGCTGAGGTCTTTAAGTGGTCAACTTAAATCCATATATCTCAATAAAGCGGCTGAATTACTGCCATTGAAAGGTAGGCCATTATCTACAATTAGTTTATGGCTCTTAATAGCTATTATTGCAAAAGATGGATTTCTCTATAGCATAAGTATCTTACCAAAGATCCTGTTAGTACTCTTGCTTATGAAAATTTAAGTGGTAGCTGCTTTCTGGATAAGATCAGGTTACTCTCCAAGCTGAAATAAACTGGTACCAGCTAATTACTATGGGTAATAAATAGGTTATATGCTTTGTGAGGGCTCTGGTTCTTCTTTGCTATGTATTGTTTGTAATAATGTAAGCGTACACAGCACTAGACAGCCAAACAGACTGAAGAAATGCTGTGAAGGTGTCACTATCTAGTTTAAGAGAAAAATACGAAACATTTATCAGCCACAGAGGACATAGTAACTTGTCTCAAAAGAACAGCTTTTCATTTTCTGTTTATAGAAGTATGGTGGTTAGAACACCTAGAATAAATGTGCATCATTTCAATGGAGAAAACGATGGATTTATGAATCTCCTTGAGGAAATGCCTTCTGATGAAGGACATGAAGGAGCAGAGAGTAGAGGCAGAGTAGATGGGGTCATGAACTTCATTTTACTTCTCATCATGAGTAATAGTGCTAAACTGATAGTCACTCAGATCTTTCATTTTCTTTAATTTAATGCTATTCTTCTTGCTCCTTGCATTACTGACCCCATATTATAAATGAACCATGTGTTTTATTACAATGCTAAGCACTGCTTTAAATGCACATGAGAAGATCTCAGTGCTTTTTATACTGCACAGTTACATGTGGTGAGTTTTGCTCTTTTCACATAAAGAACCATCTCAGAACTAACAACTTGTATTATTTTAATCAAGTCTCATTTCACACGGGTTGTGAACTCTAATACAGACTGCTATTTCTTCTGGGTTTCAAATATAATGCACAGCTCAGCACAAGCCTGACCTTTGTGGTTTTATCTCTGCACCTATTTGCTGAAGGTACTTCATTAGATACCAGTGCTGATAAAGCTTTCAGCTTTTTTACTGGCTTTTTTGGAGTTGTTGCTGATTACCAATACACGCATTTTAACCAATAACACACCATCTGTATATTAAATATAGTAAGCATACATATATACTATCCCTTTAGATGCAAATGTGATTCTGCAGCAGACAATGAAGAAGCACTAGAAGTACAAGAATGGAAGTTTTGCCTAAAGGTAAAGGCCTGTTTGATTATTAAGCATATGAAAGTCAGGTTTGGAGCTTCCCTGTGACAGTGCAATGCACTTAGAAATACAAAGAGCATCTCTACAGGCAGATGTATTTTCACTGCTCTCACGTTGCTCTCCTGGCTCACTTCCTAGCTCAGATTTTGCAGGTTAAAAAGAGTATTTAATACTCAGCAACTATTTTCCTCTACTACTTTATGGATCCATTTTTTTTTAACTAAAGCAATTTGTATTTAATGTTTATATCGTGACAGTGCCTGCAGGATAGCAAAGTTGGGATCCCAGAGCGTAAAACAACATAAAAAGATACAGAAAACGTACATTCCTGCCCCACAGACAGGAATCATAATGTGGCTGTTATGAGGAAAGATGGCTCCGAATCCAGTGTTTTCATCAAGTACCTTTATTAACAGCTACATCTCTTGCATTTTCCAGAGCCGTTGCTGTTTTTTATCATCAATGCATTAAATGAATGGAATGCTACTACAAACATTGCTCACCATTTGAAAGTTAATTGATTAGCTTTCAAGGGTAACATTCAGCTTACCTGCTAATGGCTAAATGGGACATCATCTCCAAAGCTGAAGTCACAGCCACTGTTACAGATGCCTACCTCACAGTAGGGTGAATTTACTTCTCATGGTATCCGTTTCTCCTGTCTATAGAATAGTCTGCACTATAGTTCAGATTATATAGTGCCTACATTTTCAATTGATTAAATGAAATGAATAAAATTTCCCAACTATTTCTAGTTATGAGCAAACAAGTGCTGGTTTTGTTTAGTTTTCCTGGGGATAAAGATCTGAACTCTTCTGACTGATTTTGGCCATAATTGCTTTTGACATCTTAAAGCATTGGTACATCTACTATTGTGCTAGTTGAAGCTAAACTTAAGTGTTCAGTTTATGGTAAGACTTTCAAAACCTATTGTTTTAGTTTCAGTAGCAAAGGCAGATAAGCAGTGTGAAGGTAGGCAGAAGATTGGTTCCTTTATAACTGTGTCATCAACTACTACCTACAGAATATACCTTATGATATACCTTGAAGAAGTCTTGTCCTACCTTCATACTTAGGCAGACTTGGGTTTGATTGTACCTTTATTCAGGATCTAGAACTGAGAATTAAGCCTGGATTCTTATAGGCTTATTTGAAATTGCTTCTTAGGTTGGTTTTACTCCAGCTGCTGTGAGCTAATTACCATGCATTCCTACAGTGCTGCAGTTCAGATTGATTGTTGCCTACCACACAGTCATCTAATCATTTTCTCACTTCCTCATCTTGTGCCTTGGTTTCATTCTGATCTGCATGTATAACTTAACAGAAAGCTGTTTTATTTCTTCTTAGAGATTTGATCTACTTACAATTTTATTGTCTAACACTCCTTATGAATCGTTGAGTGAAAAGTATGTGTTTTTGAAATGCAGTTCTCTGCTCTCACTAAGAAGTCTCAAACTCCTGCAACATATAGCAGTATTTCTTAACTTGCCATGCATTTCAAGTCATTATATTACATGGTTTCCTGAGTATTTTTCTCAGCAAGAAACACATTTATGGCAGTGACAGGCAATATGAAGGATGACCCAAAATTTGTCTGCTTGTGATACAGGAGTCCTAGTGAACATATTAATGAAACCTGACAGAACCTTACAATGATCTGGAAGAAACTATCAGAAGTGTTATTAAGGATTATTATAGATAATGTTATTGACACTTCTATGCCTGCAGTGAACCTTGAGGTCTTTTCTGATTACCTTTATTAGGAAAACACACAGTTCTTATCTGTGTATGCATTTTAACAAAAAGGTCACTTCTTCCTTCTTTTTGTATTTAATTGGGCAAACAGGATAAGTACCACGATATGCCATAGTAACCAACACATTTGTGAATTTTGTTCTGATTTTTCAGTGCTTCCTACACAAAAGAGACAGAAGAATGCATGTTATCTCCAGGCTACTCTTCGAAGATTTAGGGGTCACCAAGTTTGGGAGAGTTTTGATTTTCATGTCTTCCAAGCCCATTATCTCTTTCTCCATTTTCACTATGCAAACTGAAGATGAAGATTTGTTGTGCCCTCTTCAATCACTATAAAAAAAATACCTGTTTCATTTATGATTATTGCCTCAGGTCAATTCTAAAGCAAATAAAATGCATGCAATAGACAGCTGTCATCCCTTAGGTGCGTATGTTATAACTGGCTGGGAGACGTTGTACAAAGTATATAAATGATAGATAAATGGGAACTGGCTCATCATTTCCAAGTCATTTAAATAGGAGTGAAGAGACATCCTGAAATCCATTAACCTATGCTGAAGCTGGAGAAAGCACTGAGCAATCAAAATGTCCCTACTCTTCCTGCTACTGGTGCTACCCAGTTCTGCAGGTCTGACTCAAGTAAAACAGCCCAGAAAATCAGATGGAGCTTTACAAGAAGGAGAAAGTTTTAGGGCCACTGTCCACTGTTGCTAGCTGAAAAACAATGCCAGTATTTTAGAGGACTGTTATCAGATAGGTAATAAGTGCTACAATAATAATAAAAATAATAATAATTTAAAAAATAAGAGTGTAGAAAAATTAGAAAAAATGCAAAGTAAATGTTAACCAATTACAGAAGCAAAGAAAAATGTTCAGTAATTCACACAGAGTTTTAAATATGAAATTATCATCATGATCTTTTGCACAGAACACAATTTTAGCTTTTATCATTACAGCTTAGATATAGCTCCCAGCACTGAAACTATTTTTGACATTAAATCCAGTATAGTAGTTGATGTCACTGTATGAAAATCAAGACCTGTAAGTTCAGAATGTACATTCAGAATGTAAGGAAAACCCAGATGGCAAGTTTCAAATAACTACTGTTGCTAACAAATATCTAAAGCCAGTTTTTATGTCATTTCCTAAACTTAGTAGCTACTCATTCTCTAAGCAGCTGAAGTAATTTCTGAATCCTAGCCGCATTGTTTGGTGCATAATGGCATACAGATACCAGTTCACCTTAGCCACCTAACTCACTGAATTTATTAAACATCCAATTTAACTGTTCTGACTTACTGTCAGCAAAACCGTACTCCTCCCAACACAGAGGAAATGGTGGAAGAAAAAATTCCTTGCCTCTTTTCCACCAAAGCGGTTCCAATGCTCTACTCCTGCTGTAAATTACTATTCAATGTAATCCAAAGTCTCAAGAACTTGTTGGCTTGTTTGCCAATAGCCATTAGTTTGCCAAAATCTGAAAAACTGGTATATGATCATGGATTATTTGCATCATATAGCAGGTTTACAGATTTTTGAAACTCTTCTGCTCCTAATTTAACTGGAAAAAAAAAAAAAAAAAAAAAAAAAAAAAAAAAAAAAAAGCGCAGCAGCAATTGATTAACATGCATATAAAAAAAAGCGCAGCAGCAATTGATTAACATGCATATAGAATCCGTCCAAGATTTTTGACTCAGGAACCTGGTGGCCATCACATGGGGTAGAATAAATAAGTAATACTTTAAAATGCATCTGTAAGACCTGGCATCATCTCAATATTCCATACACAAAAGAACTATATGGCTATAAAATGTATTTGATCGTCATTGGTAGTGACAGAACTTGTCTTTTTAAATTCCATGTCATCTCTAGAGTAATTGAACTCTGGTGCAACTGCAAGAAGCTTGAGTTCAACTTTCCAATACATCATTATCATTTGATAATAAAGCTTTTACTCTTTTTCCAAACACTGAAGAGCAATGCAGCAACCCTGAAATGAATGAATATTCCAAAGATCATAGATATTTTTAGACCTCTAAAACAAGCTACCCCTGCGGACTGAAAAAAAAACATATCTTGTCAACCAATCAAGACGAAGTGATTCCCTAAAGCAGGGGCTTGGCACTATGAGAACATTTTTAAAGCTTGGTTTGAAACCTGCTTGAACACAAATTCAAGTATATTGAAGGAGTTACTGAAGAGCACTTAAATTATTACATATTTTATACCTGACCCTAGATTTTATGTGACAATGATTAAATACAAGTAAAGAGAAGTAGTTCATTAAGCAAAGAGTTTGACTGCAGTTTCCTACAACATGTTTTCATCTCATCTGGACAATCATTTCTATTGTTTTCTCTGGCTTGTGAAAGAGAACCAGCTGTCACAAGTCCCATTGTCTTTTCAATGAAATAGAGCATTTGGCTGTGGCAAATAGTCTAATTTTTCTACCTATTCAATGTACAAATTTGGTTCTTTCTTTTCTGAAGATTTTGCACTGAAGGCCTAACAAGAAGATACACAGCTTAGTCATATTACTGCCTTAAGCACTTAATTAAAGAGGGTGCTACTAGAAAAGTGGATTTAATCCCAGTGTTTTAATTAAATTCTAGCTTGGCACAAGTCCACCTGTCTGGATGCAATTGGATATAGCTCTCTTTCCTTCTTGAACCAGACATTACTGCTCCTATTGAGCTGCTGCAATGATTCTCCCATTGCACTTCAGTGCATATAAAGGCAGACCTCAAATACAGAAAGCCTCTTGCATGAAAGGAACTGTAACATCAAAGCTACTATTTAAGACTAAAGTGTCACACCATTTATATACTCAAGTTGAGCAAGGCAGTGTTCACACTGGTCCCTTACTGAGTGTGGCGGTGTAGCCATGCAAGCATGGAGCTCAGCACCGGCTGCCAGAATTAGTTTGGAAAAGCATCCACTATACTGCAAATGGGAGCCAAGTCATCACTATAGAATTGCACTGGATATGTTTATATATGCAGCAGTAACTTCATTCTGAATTATAGAGAGAACAGAGATTTCCCCCTCAGAATAGGAGAGAGTCAAGTCAAAACACTGAATGTATTGAAGGTGGCCAGTATTTTGCAGCTTCACTTTACTCATCTTTGAAAATCCTAAGTAGTTAAAAACAACATATTTCAGAGGGGCAGGTCTGTAACAAGAAAGTTACAAAACTTCTGCTATTAAAACTCCCATGTCAGTAGTCTAGAGATGGAAAACCTGCAGTGCAGAGGAGCTGAATATGACCCAAGGTCATAGTGTGGTTGATCTTACGGTGAAAATGTCTCCAAATCATGCAGATAAGTACCATCTCCAGGCCTTTGTTCATTCACCAAAAAGAAAATAAAGCAACACAAAATGGAGGTCTTATTTTGTTCCACTGCATACAAAGAATTTTAAATCCTGGCAGTATTCTTGAAACAAAAATGCTGGTCATTTGCTGCCTCTTTCCAAAGAGTTGTACGTGGTGGGGAAGAGGACAAGCATGGAAGGAAGCAAGGAATGAAGTTTGGAAGCTGGAAACTTGAAAGTAGTAAGTTATCATCCTTCTGCAAAACAGCAGAGAAAGAGATCAAGCTCTGAGTCACAGCAGTGGGATTCATCTTCATCTTCTTTAGTCATCCAAAAGTGAGGTCAAAGCAAGCCATGTAGTTTTCTTCTGTGAGTAGAGATGGGCACCTCCAGATGGCAATTCATCCCACATTTCTTTGATGTCTATCTTAAGAAAAGACAAGTCCCTGGTCTGCTCCAGCAGCCATGTATCTACATGCCACCACTGACTCAACACTTCTTACTTAATTAGAGTTGAAATGTCAACATATGTATGAATCGCTCACCACCCCCACAGCCTTAATCCTCTCTCACATCTAACTGTTACTGCTCATCTTTTTACTCCCTTCTTCAGGCATAGGAAACCACTGTTGAGAGATACTTAAGCTTATAGAGTGCATGGTGCTGTTAAGCAGAAAGCACAAAGCATGTGATTTATTATTTTCTAAAACTACTGAAAAACAGACTAGTCTCAGCACGGATACCGGTCTGTACCAGTATGATGGCTCTGTTTCCCCTTAGGTGACATATGTGAAATATTGAGACTACACCCCCTCCCCACATGAAAGCAAGTACTAAGAAGTGCACATGTTTACCAGCCTGAAAGTTGTGCCACATAATACCGCTACGACCTGGCAGGCACTTGCCAGTTTCACTCTCCAAAAAGCATTCTGCCACTCTCAGTTTGCCCATTCTGCAGTTAAAAAAGGTGCTTTTTTTTTCTAGATAAAGAACACTAAAGCCCGAGAAGGAATTATTAAGAGAAAAATAAAAATAATAATAATAATAATAAAAAAGACATTTCTTGCAGAAAATAACTGTGTAATTAAGTAGTAAACCATACCACAATGTGCATTGTTAGGCTTATTGAACTTACATGACTCCAGCATATTAAGAAATTAAACTCATTCAGATACCTGGCAGGAGGCAAATTTCTAAGGCAAAGTTGTGTGCACCCAGTTTAATCCTTATGGAAAATTATAAAACAGCTAGAGGCGTGTTTTGTATTGTTGTTTTAATTTAAGGTTCACAAAAGCTGGTGGATACACAAGGTTTCATAACAAGAAAATTCTGGAGATTGGAAAGCATCTGCTATACTCATGTAAATCTCAAGTGCCCAATAACCCCATGCCTCTATGAAACACCCCTATGTCAGTATTCAACCAGGTGGTGGTCCAGGGAGGAGCTGGGTAGCATCTTCCCAAATGTGTGGCAGTGATCTGTGTCTGTGTTTTTGCCATTCTTCTCTCTTTCATGACTTCTCGTTTTAAGAAATACCAATGCCACTGGCAGGCAATTTTCTTTTCCTCAGTGAGGCAATTCCGTCCTCTCTATCATGTTGCAGACAACTTGTTAACTTCGCAAGTTACTTTATTGTTGTGATTAGTCTGCAGACCCTTGGAAGGCTGGAATAGGGGCTGCCAGCTCTCAGAGATAAATTACTTGGAAGTATTTTTATGCTCTAAGCTCCTCTAACATCAGTTGGACTAAGCTCCTCTAACATCAGTTGGTCAATTTTTTATTTTACGCTCATCAAATGAGAAGTCTCTGTGATCTTTTACCCACCAAGACCAAGAAACAAGTTACAGATGCGAAACATGAGCACTATCAAACTTTCATTGGTCATTCTTCTCTTGCCCTTGGAATAGCCTTGCTTCTTTTCCACTCTTTCCCTGCCTACCAACCTACTATGTCTGCAGAAGGTGCAAGTTTGGTCCCATGCCTTCTGTTGCAGTACTAGCACTGCAAGAAGACCTGGAAGTGGGAGAAGCCACTTGCAAACAGATACCTTGCCCATGCCTAACACAGAGATCATACTAACTGCACACAAAGATAAAAGCAATCCACAAAGCTCCCCCCCTTCCTGAGCTAACCTCCCACTGTGGTGCCTTCTCTTCGCAGTCCTAATGCTTCGGGACCACAATAGAGAGCAGCCAAGTGACATTTTGTCATCTGCACACAGCTTGCCAGCTCCCCCAGCCTGCTGTCATTTTCTTACAGCAGATGTGCCAGAGCAAGAGGGGATAACAGCAGGTCAAACACCAGGAAGGGGAATACCACAGCTTGCAAGGAGGCCCCCCTGCTCATGGAAACAGGAGGGATGATGTGCATGCATTCGCCACTCTCCAGCTCATGGAGCTCCACAAAACGAGGCTGGCAGCTACAGGGTGACAGCACCCAGGTTGTTTGCAGAGGTGGGAATGTAACCAGCAAGGGGCTTAGGATGGCAGGAGGATGTGGGGAGATGGAGGAGGATTGTGGCAGGGCCTGGGAGGGCACTCGAGTTAGGGTACTGGGACTCAGTGTCTGAGGGACATATTAGGGAGGGAGAGGCTCTCAGCCAGATAAAAATTTTGGATCTTGGCTGGTAGGACCTGGCACTATGGGTACCCCTGTCATAAGCATTTAGAAGCACTTCGGGTTCTGTCTTTCCCAAATGAGTACTTGCAAGTCGCCTTGATGTTAATGAGAATTACATGCACACATCAGGGAAAGAATAGTCCCTCTACAATGGGCATGTGACAGCTAAAGTGCATCAGTCAGCAGGGAAACAAAAGAGGTCATAATTTATGTAAAAGGTTCATTTTTAATGTAAATTCTGCCCCCAAATGCTCTGCTTACCAGCCTGAATCTGTGGTATTTGGCAGTGGAAAATGAAAGGGGTGAAAAACTCACTGCTGGCAGGTAAATGCATAATGTGATAGATTGATTTAAAATCCTTGTCATCTTCCTTTTTCACCTGCATACATAACGATCCTCTGTTAGTCATTAAGGCTCCTTGTACCTTCAGCACTCTAAAAAAATATTGGCTTTGAAATGATACTTCATTGTTAAGGAATTTTTGTCAGCTAGCTCCATTTATTGATGTATCAAAGCCATTTTACATGAGATAGGCTCCAGTTTGGCACCAGTAGTGCATACATTACATGCCTTGTGAGGACTTGCATCTCATTCCAGCACTGAATGGAAGTGCCAAGAGCCACCACAGTACATAATGAGACATGTCACCCGGCATTGGAGGCAGCAAGGAGACATGAATGAATTGGCCCTCGATGTTTTCCCATGGCCAGAGATGAGAGGAGCAGGCACATGAGGGGTCACATTGACACATGCTCAGGGTACATCCCTGCACCAGCAGAGAGGGCTCTGCTGTAGACCCCCAGGGTGGAGGTAACATATGTCACTAAGCTGAATTTTTCTGTTGATCTATTTACACCTCCCTCCCAGACAGCATGAGCCATGCCAGCAAACATTTTTTCTCTAGCCATATGTGCGTCTGCTACAAGGGCTTTTTTCAGCATACCGGTGATAACTGGGGGTGTCACACTGTTTTTTGAGCAAAATTTTGCAGCATAAGCCAAACCACAGAAAGAGTACTATGAAGTAACTACCTCCAGAGCTCTTCAGGGTGTCTTGTGAATTAAATCATTTTTCTTTGTCCTTTTGTTTAGATCTTTACCTTGTGTTGCCAAGCAACTGGACAGGGAAAGTTAATGGCAAAGCTCCCCTTTTAGACTAGGTAGGAGGTCTTTGAACTGAGTTGGTATGGGGTAGAAAAGACAAGGGTTAGCCCCTAAGAGAAGAGAAAGAGCGCTCAGTAATTTGGATCTTTTTGTCTTTTCCATGCATCCTAGAAATAGAGAATGTTGCGGCAGAGATGGCCAAAGGCAGGGCTTTCCTGCTCATGGCTTATTAACACGTCAGTTCAAGGAAACTGAGCCCAAGTGCAGGCTATGCACTGAGAGATGTCAAAAAGAAAATAGCATAGCACCAGTGATTCCTACTCCAAATTATCTTACCAGTATTTCTGCCTCAAAAGAAAAATCTCGACCCAATTCCCTGACACTCAGACCACTTTTAGCCTTAGCCTCCGCAGCCCCAGAAAGAATCTCTGTCTGCAGTAAATCATAGTGAAGCTATAAAGGATGCCACGGCTTCCTGCCAACAATACCTACTGCACTTTTCAGATGACAGACTCAATGCCCACAGCTTCCCTGTGATTTGGGACATATATTTTTTTCACTTTGGAGGTTGATGCTTGAATGCATAGGCAGGGCCCAAGACACAAGAAAACTGTTGCCTTACACTGGCTCCCACACACAATTTTGCACAACTCACTGAACACAGTCATTGGACTCAAGGAGTCCTGTCCATTAGGCACTTCTACCCACCACCAAAGAGTCCTGACCCTGGTCCCTTCTATTCACTGCCTTGAATTTTCTTTTAGGAGTATTATTAATGATCCCAGTCGTGTTTTCTAGTTATACCACAGAATAACCACATGGCCCAAGGCTAGGATTTCAAAAGACTGGTATTACTTCTAATTACATGCTTCATTTTCTAAACTTGTGGGTTTAGAAAGTATTAATTAGATTGGTCTAGTTAGTAGTATTTTCAATTCATTGTTTTGTCATGCCTTGTACATTTGGCATTACTCCCAGGATCTCAGCTAGTGGACTCAGGACACCACACAGGGCCTTTTGCAGCTCTCTTGGCAGAGAAGAAACCCTGGGAAAGTTGAAGCATTTGCACCTGAAGACTCAGAAGAACACCAAAAAAAAAAAAAAAAAAAAAAAAAAATAAGTATTAAAGAAGAAGCTTCTTGATTTTTTAAACTAAAAAAAGTCAGTTCAGTGACGCAAGAGGTCCTGTTTGACTTGTCTAGACAGTGCTTGTGAGGCCTTGCCAAGATAGAGGAATTCATCTTCAAAAGTTATAGGTGCTATTTGTGCCTCATTTCTTCTCTGAAGGTCAATGAATGCATCAGTTGGAACATGTAGGAGGTGTGAATGGAAGCCAGATTCAATAAGAGAGTTTAGAATCTGTTGGGTATTTATGAGAACCAACAGGAGCACAGAAAAAGACCTGGGAAAGGCAGAGAAGTTCTGAGGGCTCATGGGAAGAATTTAGTAGTCCCAAATGGAGATGGAGAGATGTCATGCTTGATAAGGATGCAGACCTGGTAACAATCTCTTCCCCTGTCTAACTGGCAAACGTCTTCTGAAGTGAACAATATTCTATGTTTATTATTCTCTGTTTAAAAAAAAAAAAAAAAAAAAAAAAAGGAAAGAAAATAAAAGAAAAAATACTATTGCAGATGAAAAACTGTATCACAATAAGAAGAAACTACAAACAAGACTAGCTATTGCCACAGAATGTTATGAGAGTTGTGCTGAGACTTTGCTACAAATACATTCCTAACTCATTTTGATCTCACAGTGTAGTTCCTGTGATTCTGCCTAGTCTAATATCCTGTCTCTGGGAAATTCTAACACCAGCAGCTTCAGAGAAGAAGAGAAGAAACTTCTAACAATCAGATAGCACAGTCTACACTAAAAAAATATTATCCAAAGGCCTAACGCAAAAGATTGATTTCTGAAGACAGAGTAGTTTTGTGTTGTAACAAATGTCCCATATGCAATAACAGCACACCATTTACAGCTTATAGGAATTACAAATGAAAAAGTCTTTTCTTTATGTCTAACAAAACCATGGAATTTTAGCAGCCATTTTCCTGAACACAGTAAAGGTTAACTGATTTAACCTAGCAAGGTATAATCAATTGTGAGCTGTAAGAAGTAGGAAAAGATCTTGTAGGTTTAAAATCAAGGAGATCCAACTTTGAGATCTCAACTAAAATTATAGAAAGTCATCAATATGCCAACATTATAACACAATTTTACACAGCCCAACTCACAAGATTAGGTCTAATATTTCCTTATTAACACCTTAGCTCTTCTAAACAGGAAGTTACACTGCAGACATTTCTTCCAAGATCTCTGATAAGGTTGACACATGTGTAAATATGCATATATATACATATGCGTGTGCATAGTTGTTGTTAAAACCTGTGGTTTTTCACAAAGTATTACTTTGTGACTAGATGTGTTCACACCTGCCAAGCCTCTTTTTTAACAGAAAAGACAATAATAAATTTCTCTTTGCAAGTATCTGCTTCTTCAGAGTCACCTAAACCACAATTATAGCCTTCCTGGTTCTTTGCTAGTCTACCATAATTAATGTCAGTTATAGATTAGTAAGGATATTGTGTGACAGACATAACAGAGCAATTCCAGTCAGACTGTAGACAGATCAAATTGAGTCTTTAGTTGTATTTTAAAACACGAGAAATACAAATTATGCATAATGCTAAGAGGGCTAGGAGTACATTGTTCTGGTTTCGGTCCTCCTGAAGGGACAAGAGATAACACACTAACAGGAAACCACAAGGCAAATAAAACAGAGTTGAAAGAAAATGCTTCATAATTTCAACATTAGTCTTTCTCCCTCCTCCCACACACTGGGTTCTTAATGGAGAAACAGATTGGTGTGGATGACCACATTTCAGGTGGAAACAGGTTACTTGCCTAGAGACTGAGAAGATGTCAGGCTTCATTGTTAAGCCAACCTCATGATCTAGAAGGATCAAAGATCTCTGTAGAAGACAGACTTTGCCTGAGAGGTCCCTGTGCCAGCGCCAGCTATCATAAGAGCGTAGAGAAGACAGCAGATCACCTCCAAAGAAAACCGTGGAATAAAACAGAAAGAAGCCTTTGTAAAGGCTGCCATGCTACTGCTTTGCTTCCAGCTGGCAGGCAGCCCATGTTGCTGGTAGTCTGAGCTGCAAAACCTTCTGGTACTTAGGAGATAAGGACAGATACTGAGCCTGTGGAATAAACAAGAAGCAGGCTTCCCTCTTCTAAGGATTTTTGCCAAACAACCAATTTCCAACATCAATGCCTGTATTATACTTTCTGTGGTCAAGCATATTGCCAGACACTGCTGGAAACTCATAGTATCCTATGTAAGCTACTTTTTTGAGGTGGTATTCAGAGATGAGATTTGAGAGTGTGAGATGCTATTGGGAGCACAGGGATGCACAGTCCTCTCCTGCCATTTCTCCCACTGACTTCTCATGTTATGAATTTTAAGTTTTTCATAGTGCTATCTGAACTATAGTGACTTTGCTATTTGAACTTCCCACTTACCTTTGAGTCACTCTTCCCAAGAAAAGTAGATGGTTAATATAAAACTATGGCCAGGAAATCAAGGGCTTTTCTTTCTGCTTCTAGTTCTGGCACTGCCTCTCCCCATGCCATCAGCATAGTCTGAGGCCTCCCACCATCCCTGTGCATATAGAATATTTCAACACTTGTGCAGTTTGGAGCAACAGTCTGGTTACCTGTAAGACAAAAACAGCCCCGTACAAATACCAAGAGTTTTATAAGCAAGGAACTCCCTATATGCCATATGGCATTGATATTGATATATCAATATACTCCTCCCTAACTGCAGCAGATGCTTAGAAGTCAGTAGTTTAACCACACAATATAATGCACTTTTGTGTCCTTTTCTGTGAGCAAGAATAAGCCAGATGCTTTTCCACAACATATTGGCAGAAATATGGTGCTATACAGCCAGAGAAAGCAAAGTTTACCTCCACTGGCGATGAGCCTCTGCAGACCTGCTTTTTAAATCATACTTTATAAAGCTGATTAATCTTGACAAAATATTTACCTACTGATAGCTATCCAGATGATCAAATACATCTGAAACTGAGACCGATGTATCATCAAGGAATATGAAACTCCCCTAATGTCACAAATATATTTTTCATATTTCTTTTTATAATACCATTAGACAAAGGAAACCAATTAGTGATTTTCATTTTTCATCCATTAACCATTTTTTGCTTTTTTATCTTCTCTATTCACTCATTTATTCTCTTTCTTATTTCCTCAGAGAGCAAACAGTGCTAGCCTCCTTTCCTGTTTTCCTCATTAAATATAATTTTAATTATTTTTACTTTACCCCTACCCATTAGTTCTTTAAAGTGCTCTTCCAGCTGCATATATTAACACCTCACTACTCCAATCATTCTCTTTTGCAACTATCATCACCTAATTTTGGCACCTGAATCTTTGCTCTTTGATCCTTTAATTGGCATCTACTGTGGAGTTCCCCTGGGGATTTGCTCATTCATTGCTAAACTCCCCAGTAGTTAGCATTATCAACTTCTAAGGCTCTACCTGTCTGTATTTCCCGGTGTGCTTTCACAAGTGTTTTAAGCCAAATGAAGACCACACAGCCACTGAGAAAGGGTGACCCTGCCATCTCAATGTCTGTGGATGTATGTCCCCACCCTACAGCTTGCACTGGCATCACCACTTGTGTAACCACAGTGTCAGCCAGATCACAGCCATGCCTTCAGTTCTCTGTGCTTTTTTTGATAGGATACATTTTCAGGGAAGCTAGTTGGTGCATACCCAGCAGGAACAGCTGGGCTAGAAGCAGAGGGAGAAAGGCCGGACTGCTTCTCTCTGCCTTGGGGAACACTGATGGGCTTACAGCATGTATGAAACTGCTGTCTGGTAAGTGCAAAGACTACACAGTGACAGGGAGAAATGTTCATTTAAACTCTCTCCAGCTACCACTTTTCTCTTTAAATCACAGTCACGATTTTATGTGGGCAATTAACTGCCCTTTGCAGGGAGAGGCTTGCTATTTGCTTCACTGAGCAATTGAACCTTGGCAGACCTTCACTTCAGCCAAAATCAGAGCCCGCTGCAAGAAGGGGACAAGTCTTGCAGCCCTTAGTGATTGACTTCAACAGGAGTTTGGCTGGAGTGGGGGAGGGAAAACCATTAACAAATTGGTCTAAAAATAAATGCAAGGGTTTCCTGACATTGTTTTCTATTATTTTGTATTCATCTAATGAGGGAAAAAGAACAGTGGGATTCAAACTGCATTTTAGTTTGCAGTTAATATTCAGGTCCCAAGAACATATATACAGAACAGAAGGACTCAGAAACAAGAGCAGGTCTTGACTGACACCATGATGACCTTCACTTCTATTGTTCCTGGGTGTTGTGAGAGAGAAATCACTCACCATCACCAATACCCCTTCAAATTACTTATTACAAGGTTAGGTATCCAAAGACTTAACACTTAAGGGTTATTTTTCCTGCAAAAACTCAACCATTTATTTTATAAAAGAAACCAGTATGTTACATTTATAGGTAACATCTTAAACTCTTACATGTCAAAGAATATAATGAAAGCTCTAATTGTTTCTTTTGGTATCTTCAGGGAACCTGTCAGAAATTCTCCCACATCTGCAGAAGCCAAATACACAACTTTTCTACCAATGTATCCATCTATGTCATAGGACAGGCTTGAAAAAGAGACAACAATATTGATCTTTCAGAAATCCATACAAAAACTATTTAGGTTCATCTATCTTGAATACCACAATTACAAAGCACAGCTCTGACTGTTAGATTCCTTGATACATGCTGAAAGCTAGCAGTTTGAGTATTTACTTTCTCCTTCCTACAAAAGTATCTCATTGCAAACTGCCCTAAAGGTGTTCAGAGAAATCCACAAATTTGTAATGATTTACAAAAAAAAAAAAAAAAAAAAATTCTTAGTTTTCTGTTATGCAAGTTATATGTAAGGGGCAAGCTCCACTGGGGTCTGGAGGTGTACAGTGAGTGTCCAGTGTACTGAAGCAGAAATCACTTGGCAGATATTATGATGAAATGAACAGGAAAGACAAAAAAAACGTTCTGGGGCTGTGTTTTGGATTTGTGACCAAAACTATGTTTATAAGACACCTACTGCTAAGCTGTTGCTGAGCAGTGAAATAATTGGGAGGGAACAAAGCCAGGATAGCTGACCCCAACTGACCAAAGGGATATCCCATACCACATGACATTGTGATCAACAACAAAAGCTGAGGGTAAGAAGCAGAGGGAGCAGAATGTCCTTTAATAGCATTTGTCTTCCTGAGTAACTGCTACCTGTGATGGTGTCCTGCTTTCCTGTGAATGGCTGAACATCTGCCTGCCAATGTGAAGTGGTGAATGAATTCCTTATTTTGCTTTGCCTGCACACACAGCTTTTGTTTTACCTACCAAACTGCCTTTGTTTTCACCCATGAGTTTTCTCACTTCTGCATTTCCAGTTCTCCAATTCCAATGAGGAATGTTCAAGCAACAGTGTGGCGCTCAGCTGCATACCAGCGTTAACCCACCACAACTTATTTCATCTTTTTTTCTGTGCCAGTCACCCTTGACTCCATTTCACGGAGTTTAATATCCCAAAGGATCATTGGTTCACCTTGTCTGACCTTCAGTGCACAAAGGGACAGTGCACAAAGGGACACTCACAGCCTCAGGCAGCTCCCTACAGAGCTCTCAGGCATTTTGCCATATCTTGCAAAACAAAACCTCTCCAGCAATACTGTCTGCCTGCCCTTTCCTCTTCATGTGGTCAGCTTCACAAGACAGACTCAGAGGCTACCTCCCTCACACCTTGGCCACTTTAGAACTGCCAGCTGCATTGGACTTCTACACACTATTACACCTACAAAAATTTCTCTGCTTATCAGTAACAGAAATACCTTTCTAAAGCTGTAATACAACACAGGAAGACAAGCCTATCTCAAGCCTGCCTAGAAGACTTTATCATTTACCTCCCCTTGCATCCACTGGTGGCTACAGAACATGCCTCCATGTCTGGGCTCCTTCTGTCTGCAAGATTTTCCTGAGCTACTTTCATATTAGGCCTTTGTCACAGGGCTTATAGGTATGTTACTGCACATTTGGCTTTTTTTTTTTTTAGAAAATACCATACCGGATTTTTACAAGTTCATGAAGTAATTCAGATAATCTCCTAAGAGCAATGTAGGATTGTAAATAAGGTTACAGTGGCCATTTACTATGATGTCCTTCTCTCTCCTAGAGTTCTGGTGAAGATCCAAAAAAGAATTAGGAATGGGACAGATTCTTCTAGGATCCCATATTCTTTTGGCCTGGGTGAGCAACTATTCACCACCCTGCCATCAGCTGGGTAGGAATTATGAAGCCCAGGGCCACAATGCTAGGCTACCTGCAGCTCTTTTAATCATTAGTTCCTACCCATTGAGTCACAGTGCTATCATTCGTTAGGGAGCAGAGTGCCTTGAACATACTATGAAGATACTATCAGCATTGTTTCTGTGTACGTATCCTGTTTTAGTCCTTTTTCTTTTAGGTTCTGCCCTCCCTGTGACTTCTCCATGACCTTACTACTTGTTCTGTGTGAGTGCCTCTGGTTATTGTGCATCTATGTTCATACGCTTTCCTGTTGTTGCTTTACCTTCATCTGCTGCATGCACTCCCAGCAGAAAAAATACAAGGTGGAGCGGGGAAAAGCTGTAGACAAAATGCATTAATTGAGAAGAATAGTGGTATGAAAAAGACCTCAAAACCCCTAATTGTGCTAGATATAACAGATTAGTATGTCCACAGCTTCCCCATGTAGTTCTGGTGTCGTTTAATGTGACAGTTCACTATGTACAGAGACCTAAGTGCTCTCCTTCACCACTCTGTTCTGTGAGCATTAACTGAGGAAAGTGAGGAAAGAGGTTAAATATTTCATAAACTGGTTTGGGGGTTTTAGATATTTTGTTTTGTTTGTGTTTTGCTGGTTTGTTTGTTTTTAATACAGTAATAAATTAGAATAGTTCAGTTGGAAGGGACCTACAGAGATCATCAACTTCTTAACCACTTCAGGGCTAATGAAAAAGCATGTTAAACCAAATGTCAAAGCATGTTGTTAAGGGCATTATCCAAATGCCTCTTGAATGCTGACAGGCATGGGACATCAACCACCTCACAAGGAAGCCTGTTCCAGAGTTTTACCACTATTACTGTAAAGAAGTTTTCTAATTTCTAGTCTGAACTTCCCATGATGCAGTTTTTTGCCATTCCCAAATGTTCTATATCACTGCTTCCCAAGGAGAAGAGACTGGCACTACACTTTCCATTTCCCCTTCTCAGGAAGTTGCAGAGATCAACAAGGTCACTT
Source organism: Heteronetta atricapilla (assembly GCA_011075105.1). NCBI lineage: Eukaryota > Metazoa > Chordata > Aves > Anseriformes > Anatidae > Heteronetta > Heteronetta atricapilla. Next base: position 15,317,117 of record CM021732.1, read on the forward strand.
CTTGGCACTCCTTTTCTCTAAACTGTTATTAGAGACAACTGTAGAAAATATTAATCTACATGAAAGTGCAAATAATCTAGAAGGGGAGGAAGTCTAGTGAGCAATACCTTTTAGCACAGAAGATAACGCTTGCTTGTCCCTTGGAGCATAAGCATCACTTTCCACTTGATGATTGCGTTTTATCGGTGCACCCCTTTCTGAGGAAAGACCTAGGGCTGCCAACCTTTCCTCTGCATTTTCACTCTTCATCTCACCAGCAACAAAGCCTTTGCGTTGCTCAAGAGGAGTGCGTACATGGTTGGCTGGTAAAGCTAGCATGTCTTCAGTGGGAGGTACAATACACAAAGAGGAGCCAAATAGGCCAGGAGGCAGCTGTTTCTCCCCTACACTGATTCAGACAGCAGGCACCAGCAAAAATCCATTTTCCAGTCCCTGCTCATCTCCCGAAGATATAATTGCTTGATCAAGCCACAAGAGGAGGTTTTACAGTCAGGACAGAGCTGGGAACAGACCATTTTGGAGGCTGATCATGGGTTACAGACATTCTTCTTTATGAGAAAAGACCAGTCTGAAGTCTGATCATATTCAGAAAACATTGCAAAGTTTCATTGAGAAAGATATTGTTCACAAAAATCCCCCCTAGTTCTACCTCCACAGCATGAGAAAGACCATCCCATACAGAGGAATGGCCATATAAAGGAAGAAGCACCCTGTAAAGGAAGAAGCATCAAAGACTTCGTGGAATCCAAGAAGCACTTTGATGTTAATTCTTTATTTAAAAAAAATAAAATCTGCGTATGATGGTATGAAATAAAGTGAATGGATAGACAAAGACTGTCCTGTCATTCAGAAAACCAGCCTCGCTTCCAGGTTCACCACAGCCCATCATCAGGAATGTCTTTTCACTTCTTGGTGCCTTTTTCTATTTTCTGCTTGAGATATTAAACATGTTGATTCTTTAGAACCAGTAGGAATAAGCCATTACTTCGTCAATTATGTTTGAGATCTAGCTAGTTTCGAATTTTAAAAATATTTTATAAAAATGAAAATTATACAATACACAATTGGTGGGGTACTTGTTATAAAGCTATGAATATAATTTAAAGCTGGAATAGATCTCTGTATTCATCTAATTTTATCTCCTACAGGTCAATGAATAAACGAATTCCCTGAATTCTTGATTTAAAAATACTGTTTGACATAATTTATTACAAGCTTCTGACCAATTATCTTCCTTACTAATAAATTACACTTTTATCAGCTAAGGATTAGATAAAGTGTTGTAAATCTGTCTAGAATGTAACACAGTAAAACATTGGTTCCTTTTCTCACATAACATTTGATTTACAGGTTAAAATTCACACAAGATTTTAAATATGTAAACAGATTTTAATTTCTGTGACATCCTTTAAAAATAGTCAAATACATATGGTGTTGGCATTATTGAAAACCTGCATAGAAACTGAGTTTGTATCCAAAGTCAGTTAATCTCTTTCCAAAGCACATTATAAATAAGAATTGATTTGGTAACATTTTAAAATTGTATTATCAAGAAAGTCAGGTCTAAACATACCATTTTAACTTGATTTGCCATTTCTCATTATCATTTTACTATTTATTTTGTCCCATTTTTCAACTGAATGACTTAAGTATTGCCCTTGAGATGCTCCTATTTATAACATATCTTAGAATTTATTAGGTTCACAAAAACTCAGTCGATGATGTTGACCTTTACAAGAAAGAATCACTCAGACTCCTTAATTCCATTTCACTGCATTGCAGTGGTAGCTATCTTTCTCTGTTTTATCTAAATTTTACTTACTAATTTCACTACCTTAAGGTTGTCTCAAGCAAGACGACATTTTCAAGCTTCATTTTTTTCATAGCTTCTTTATTAAATGCAAATGTTCTCCTTTTGTAGTTTTCTTTTTCAAAAAAATTAGGATAACAGACAAACTATCAAAAAAAAAAAAGTTTACAAATTCTAATTGTGAAATATACCTGCAAAGGCAGAGATACCTTACCTGCCGGAAAAGCATGGCCAACTTCCACAGAAGAAACAAACTGAAAGAATGACCAACTGGGTAATCTTACACTAATGTGGGTTATCTACTTCAAAATGAATAGAAAGAACAGGAACACTAGAAATACCAGCATGCAAAAAAAGCAAAACTGAATTAAGTTAGTAGATTATGAAGAGGTTAAATAAAATGTCAGCACAGGGAGGAGCATACATCACTGAAAAACTTCATTCAGAGTGCAGAGCAGATAGTGTGACTACTGATTCACAGAAAAGAAGGTGATGGCAGGTTAATTAACCACATTTCATGTATCTGTAGAAAGATCACAAAAGGAGCAGAGACTCAGAAATGGTAGTAAAAGCTGCTATATTTTAATTCTCAGAGCAGAAATTGGCCTGGAGTTTGTTTGTAATTGCTGTTACTAACTGCTGACTGTTTCATTCTGGCATTCAGGAGTATTTGCCCAATGAGCAATGCCTGAACACAGAGGTTCATTTAAAAAATCAAGGGAATCTAGAAGGATGACAAGCCCAGACAGAATCAGAATATTTACTCAACCAGAGCAAAATTCAAAAGCAAAAACCCCAGTGCAATGACAGAATGAATTTACCATTGCACACAATGGTAAATTTACCATTGTCACAGGGAAATTGTGCCATATGGAAGGATCATGGGAGATCATAGTTCCAGCATTTCTTCCAGTCTCTTTCAGTGATTACAAAAAAGGCTGCAAAAGTGTTTCCTCTGCAAACATAACATCTTTTCGGTCTTGCAGCATATCTCTGCAACCCAGAGTCAGCCCATGACCTTGACTGCGAGGAGTGCCACTGAAAGGTGGGAAATGGCAGTAAGGGGCATGCAAGCATCCCATCTCCACTGAAGCATCACAATGCAAATGAAGTGATGTCCAGATCTAGACCCTGGAAAACCCTCCTTCTCTCCAATGTAAAGAGGCAAACCTACCAATTTACAGCATGCGTTTGCAGACAAATGGACATTACTTTACAGGCTCTGGGGACACTCTTGACCATCTTGACCAGTGTGTGGTACTAGGTTATGCTTATCGATTAAGATTTCCCCAGTTGCTTGCACACAGGAACTGACTTGTGTGTTGGGCTATTCACCTCCTCACCCTGAAGGTGGGAATTTTCTAGAAAGAAATGCATCTTACCAGCTTATATGGTCAGAGATGGTTGTCCCTGCTGTCACCTTTGACAAAGGTGAAAATCTTCTTTTCTATGAGGGTTTGCCACTTCATCTTCTGTGACAGGTCACAAGGCAGTGTGAGAAACTAGGTTATTTTCCTTCGCATTCATCCTTGATGTTTCTATGAGTCACAGATCCATTGGATTCCCCAGCTACTTTTCCCATGAGCACTTCTAGGGGGGTGAAAAGGAAAGGAGGGTGATATTTGTCATCTTATAGACAAGTCAGTGGAGTGTGCTATTTATGGGATACATCTACCTTCTCACTGACCTTGCCTCCTTTGCAAATTTATATATCCATTAGAATTTATTAACTATGAAAACATTAGGCTCCAGGTGCATTACAGAGTGTCTAGAAAACATGTTTTAATAAAATATCCAAACAGCATGTCCAGATAATGCCTGCAATGTCCCCATATGTCTTACTACACAGATCATACAACTTAGTATGCCCTGGTAATATGACCTGCAATAGGTATCATCAGCTACATTCATTAGCATTTAAGATAGGACAAAAAGACAAGCTACTAATAAGTGTTTTCAGTTTTCTAGCTGTTCTATTTGCTACTTAATAGCATAATATTTTAATTAAGATTTTTTTCCCCCATTATGGAAATAATTTTGAAGCAACTTTCCTCCTGGTTGCTTAAGCAGGTTCATTACAATGAAGTGCAATTTACCCAGCTGGACAGGTCTGCAGGTGGCCAGAAACCCATTAGAGATGTATCTACCTACTACAGGGGAAACTAATATTCAGGAGACAGGAAATCTCACTGGGACTTCAATTTTGCCAGGCATTAACACAGTTGACTGGGTAGCAGGTGGCTGGAAGCATAAATTTCCCTGTTACTTATTTATTAGGGCTCCCTTGCCTCCCTCCTTCTAGAATTATAACACGCTCTTGGCATTGATAAACCCCACCAAGGGCACACTGTAAAGACACAATTAGCAAAGTCTTGATAAATATTTTTTATCTGTTTGACCTAAACTCTTTGAGCCAAACTGGGACCCTGTGTGGCTTTTTTTTTTTTTCCTGAGAGGTTAAAATAAATTATTCCTATGATGCAAGCCTCCTCATTTAGAAATAACATATAGCAGCCTGTCTTCCTTAACAGAACAAGAGTCAAGGAGGAATTATGTTTTTCTGTCACAGTTCCAAGCCTCTTCTTAGCCAACTTTCTGCTTGGAAAGCTCTCCATCAACTTTTTTTTTTTTCCTATGCCATAACCTGCTTTTCCTCTGTGGCCTTTTTCCCACTCTCTCTCTGTATGTTTCCATGACGTTTTCTCTCTCACTATAACCCTAGCCCCTCTACTCATTCCCATGAAAACTGTTTGAGCCACATATGCCTGTGAGCTATTTGCATGCTTCAGTTATCTAGTGTCACAAAGGGGCTCATCTGTAATTTGCAAGTCTTGGGAAGAAAAGCTCAGCACCACACACACCAGCTCTAAAGAGGTTTACTTCTGTGTATAATGGGAACATAGAAAAGAAGAATATAATCTATTTGTTCATCTCCTTCCTTCATTTTCTTTATTGTTTAGAGGACAGCTGGGAGGAAAAGCATAGAAAACTCTCACATGAATGCTTTGTTGAAATTCCCTAGAATATTCTGAAAAATTCAGTGTGAATTCACAAATACTGAAGGCTGTATGATTGCACTGCATCACAGATGCAGTACCTTTTGAATTGGCACTCACGACACCGTCGTTTCCATTGCACATGCACCTGTCCTGCCAGACCAAGGATGAAACATTACATTCATACTTTTTTTTTCACAGCTCTCTCAGAACAAACCCACATTCTCTCTCCAGCCTCATGACCACACTTGCCAGATGTGGATGGCTGTGGGTTTGTGTGGTACCTGACTGGGTAATCCATCGCGAGAGCCCCATGCCAGAAGGATGCCTGTTGCCTGCCTTAGGGCTGCCTTAGCCCTCCTGCATCTACACTGAACCATCTGGTACACTGCCACCACACATACTGCAGAAAGAGGTCCTGGAGAGGCCTGAGAGGGCTGCAGCATTCATCCTTCAAGCATAAAACTTTTGGAAAATGCATTGCCTTATGCAAATCAAAGCAATATTTCTCCCTGCCCACTCCATGCTAACACCCACACATCTTTTTCCTGGAACTTGTAGTCTCCAAGTAAGCAGTAGATGCAGAAAGTTGATACAGTTACTGTAAGTGGTTTGGAGAATGGAAGTGGGTCTTATGTCTGCTTTTAAGAAATTTCATTAATAAGTAAACATATCCATAAATACTCTGGATAAAACCGAAGCAAGGAGGACACACATTTCAGCTACTTAGAAGCAGGAAAAGTAAGAAAGGATTTCTTTTCACAAACTCTTCCTGTAACTAACATGGGAAAGCTGCATAAACCTTCTTTGACCTGGTTTAGCCATATGCAGTTTTTTCCTGTTAAAATATTCCCATATAATTAAGTATCCAGAGGCAGAGAGGAACAGAGCTCATGGAGATGTAGGAGTCTGCACAACCCCTTCTCCCTCACAACACAAAATCCAAAAATCTCTAAAACAGCCAATGTAAATTCAGTCTGTTGAAAGCTGGCTTTAGCTTATTGCCATTTTCTTTGTCCCTTCTCCTAAATGATTCCAACTTCTCTCTTTTAAAGTCTGCACACAGAAAGCAATCATTACATTTATTTTTTTTCAGCCCTTTAGTACCACACACCATTACTAGACAAACCTTGCATTTTTGATTTACACATCTCATCTTAATAGCAGTGTAAAATCTTTTAAATTGAGCTGTTAAATAATACACTTGACCACAAATACGCAACCATTGCAATAAACTGACATTGGCCATTCAGACACTACGGTGGTAAGAGCTGAGATGACTAGAAAGACACTGTTAAGGCCACTTAAAAGACAATCATGAAGAAATGCTATCAGCTGTGTTTTCTCCTAAAAAAATAAATAAAATAATAATAAAAAAGTCAAATAAACAAAACCACCCTTTCTTCAGAATCTTCAGCCCTTTGCCTTATTCTAACATGCAAAAGGAATGGGCCATTTTTGCAGCCTCTTGACACCAAGGGAAGTGTCTCCATCAGTATCAGTGGTTCTTTCATTTGGCTCTAAAATATTTTCTTCATAGCTGTGTTGTGTAAACTCCACTTTGGAGTACATAGAACAACTGTCTGTCAACGTCCATGCATGGCAGGGCTCAGGTGTGAGAATGGGTAACCATGCCTGAGGATGGTCAGCTCTGAGAAACCTGGAAGGCTGGGGCAAAGTGTCCCATTCTGCTGGGCCTAGGCAGGTGCTCAGAACATACCTGAGGGAGGAGAGTGCAGTTGGACCTTGTTGTGTTAAGAGCCAGAGACCACTTGTGCTTCCCCTTGAGAGCCACTGGGCACAGCATGAGGTCAGACTGAGATCAGGTCTCAAAGCCTATTTTGCTTGTTCTCCTGCATGTCTTGTTTTTCCTGGTGTATGGTGGCTCTGCTGCAGTAGGAGGGTCAGAGAGCACTGCCTTGCTCGGACTGTCCTGGAGACCAGCGGTGAAGGCACTATGAGAAGTGCAGTTGTTTCTTGAGGAAATGCCTGGCTTGTGAACTGTTTCCTGAACAGCTCCAAGGTAAGCAAGGGACATTGCATCCTCAGCAACTGGGTACCTACTGGGAAAAAGAAACACACACACACACATATATATATATATTAATTCCAAATCATCAAGACACCAACTTTAAATTCAGCTGTGTGTCAGACACCTCTTCACCATCCTGAGCCTTAGCGTGTGATGTTGGCTGGTTCAGAGCACTCTGTTCCACTTGTGGGAGCCCTACATCAACCTACATAAGCTACTAAGTTCCTAATTTAAACCTGGAAAAAACATTTCATCCACATGGGCTACATAGGTCTTCACGGGCACTCTGTCTCTGCAGTGCACGCATATGCCTATGCACCTCATTTCAGCAACCTACATTCCCCCTGCCAAGACTAAACACCTACTTACAAGGTTTTTCTTTGCCTAAATAGTGATGGCAGGTGCTCAGAATCTGGCCTCATACCACATTTAAAAAAAAAAAAAAAAAAACAGCATAGCTGAATCATCCCCCAAAATATATTCAGTTTAATTATCTGGTAGGAAAAACAACCTTGCTCATGATGTTAATCCTTTATGGAGAGAAGTTAATGCAAGCTGTAGCATGTGATACAAACCATACATTCTGCTTGTTTCATCTCTAATATGTTCTGTCTTAATCTTTCTTTTTTAAAGTCTCTCTATTGCTTTTTCCCCCGTTGCATTTAGGTAAAATTATTGCTTACTATCTTATTAAGCTCAACTGAGAACAATTGTAAGCTCCATTAGACTACACTGGCAATATATGGCTTTAATTATTTTCTTTTTTTTCATAGTAAACTCTCACACTGAAGCAGAGTAACGGAGTGGTTGTGACATATTGCTACAAACTCTTAGTGGGAATGTGTGTGGTGGGAATGAGTCTGGGGAAGGGCTGATGGAGGGGCAGGAAAATGCAGAACAATTCTTTATGTGTTTGGGCTTTTTTAGGAGAAGAATCCCGATGAAATATTTTTGTATACCACATATGCTAAAAGTATGTCCATCTTTAGTGACATCTGGTCAGAATTACACAGTCAAGCACACACTAAAATCTCAATCAGGCCATTAGTTACTTCTTGAGATGATAATCATATTTTTATTAAAATTTTTAAGGAGTTTTGAGCTGATTGATTTCCATAACACATAATTTGTAAGATATATTCTGCTATTACTGTATTTGCAGTGTAGCCTATCTTATGGCACAGTAAAAATTCCTGCCATCTGGCAGAACAATCACAACCTTCCAAGTTAGAACATAATTCTATACTTTCTTGGTTTGTTTCCTTGGAAAAGCTTTTGTCCCCATAAATGAATTCTCCTCACAAGCTAGAGAATATTTCCTAAGATGTTTAAAGCCAAAAAAACTTTAGTACTGTCTCTTCTTACCAACTCACATTGCTTCTAAAATCAGTGTGAAAAGGGGGCCTCAATATTCTTGGGTTTCACTTCATCAAGGCTTTTCTGTTGAATCATTCAACACTGTTGATATGAGAATTCTTGTGCTGGCAAGATGGTTTTCCTCTTTCCAGGGATCATAAAATAGTGTTATGCATTGAGAAGAACTTTATTCATATCCTACATAGCAGAGCTTATTCCACTGGCAAGCTTGCTGAGGTCTAAATCTTGGCCTTCCTTTTTCAACTCCAAGATATTTGCTATTACTTCACCTCCAAAGAACTATTTTTTCCATTCTCCCTTAAACATACTTTTCCCTTTACAAAAAGGCTTGACTGTTCCCCATAACTCAGTTTAATGGTATACAGCCAACCTACATATACCTTACAGAGAGGTCTGCATGAAGTCTCCAGGTGGGACAAGGACAACTGCAATGCCCACAGGCAAGATACAGTTCCCTGTGGAGGTGTAAGACAGCTTTGCAGGCATCTGTGAATGCTCTTTCCTCGGTGTACAGATATTTTTTCAAACTAGCCAATTAGGTCCTGTGAATTGGCATAACACCGCTGACTTTCTGTCAATTTAGCGAGGACTTCAGCCTATTGTTTCCATTCCAGACTCCACTTCCTTAAAACAAATAGTTGGTGACTGTAAGCAGTGATGTATAAATATGCACAGAACTCCAGAAATTTCCAGAATTATAATTAAATTGTTATACTGGGATCTCTGGTCCTCAGAGTCCCTTAGCCCTTGTCCGTGAAATCCTGATGGTTAAGAACAGATAACTTAATTACCTTGAAATTAAGGTTTCAGCCTCAGTGTTACCTAGCAATATGTGCACTGAAAGCATTATGTTTCAAAAGCAGTTTGAAAGCATGGGAAGTTTGCCAGCTATTCAAATATTGTCATAGCTCTGATTATTATTCTTTTATTTTTTATTTTTTTCCCAGTTCCTCTTGATATGTACTCAGAAATGAGGCCAATCTTCCTAGGAGGAAAGACAGCTGGGATTAAGGCATCTCCACTTACATATCCTGAAAACTTTCAAACTAAAATCTATACCTGGATTTGGTTTGGGCATTTGGGTGCCCTCACTTCACATCGGGGAATAAGCACTGGGAATCCTCCCTCTGCGGCCCGGAGGAGGCAGGTTCACATTAAATCTGATGGACTGGAGCCTTATAAACCCAGCTTTTGTTATGAGGAGGTTTATCAGAGTTTCTCTGACATGCCTGCAAGTTAGCCATGGTGATTATATAATTTGCTGTGGATTTCTACCTTTTGGGTCTCACCATGGAGGTTCAATCTCAAGGAAGATGAAAGCCTAGGAAACAGTGTTTAGACCTTAAAAGAGTCACCCGTGAACCCCAATTCATCCACCATGCCATCACATCACAGACCTACCTGTCTGTCTAACCCTCGGCCTGTTACCTCTCTCCAAACTAAATCCTTTCTTCCAAACACCTCCTTGCTGCCAACTCCACCATCCCTGTGAGGAGACAAAGGGCACCAGTTTTCATCTTGGCCAATGGGCTCCACTCGTACATTGTTTATATTTCTGTTTGCTGTGTTTCACCACTGCTTCTGCAGTCCTGTTCTGCAGTCTTTGAGACAGGGACTGTCATTTTGTGCCATGGCTGCTATGATGGGGTCCTGTGCCAAAGCAAAGAATGCTAGGCTCTAAGGTAATAAAAATAAATAAATAAGACTCTGAGTAGCTTTTGTAGTGCTTCACATTACAGAGCTCAGAAGACCTTTGTCATAATGTTTCTTATGTATTTTTGCCCCAGAGTGAAACTTACACCTCGCATAAATTTGACTGGCCATGATAACTCAAACTGAGAGAGGTTTTGTGCTCTTTTTCTCCATCTTAATATCCTGTGTTCTCTTCCATTGAAGCATCTTCAGAGCTGGATGCAATTAAATTGGAAAAGATGGATCACTGTGGCCAAACAATGTGGAAGGTCAGAGGAAAGGGTAAATATCCTTGCAGATATTTCCCCCTTCCCCTCCTGTCTAAGGATGCAGCAAACCCTGTCTTCAAAGTGATGACAAAATCCCACTGCACAGCCCTCTCAGCCTTCTCCCTTCCACCACTGCCAACAATCCCCTCACCACTGCCATAAAGAACTTGCTCATTTGAATTAAAACCCAGTGTTTGTACTGAAATACAGAAGTAGCTCATTAAACTTTTCTTAGATAAATTGTTTAGACTAAGTAATTCTCTCCTTTCCTCCCCTTGTGTTGCCAGCCTATTGTTTATAGCCAGCATTCCAGGCTGCATGTGATGAAAATGCTGATGTGTTTCCTGAGTTACAGACCCAAGCTTTATCTCATCTTTCATTTAGGAAACTGGCTGCTTTATCATTTTATGCTGCTGTGTGCAATGTTTATTTTTTCCCCATTATTAACATTGTATAGGAGGATGTGCCCAGCCCAATCAGCTGTTAGTTATATTGTGCATAGTACACACATACACCCCCCCCCCCCCAAAAAAAAAAAAAAAAAAAAAAGAGAGAGAGTAATAGTTTGGGGAAATCTACATGCAGCTCATAGTTTCCCTTTGATAGTGGGGACAGTCTCTGGGTTTCAGCATAGATGTGTATCTGTGTATTTATGCCCATCACATACTACATTGACTAAATTGTGAGATTTTCTGATATTCTCTGCTGCCTTTTACTTCCCTATTTAAATCAAAAGCCTCAGGATACGACAAGGAAAACTCCTGCCCTTTGCACAGAGTTAATGATGATCATCTATTCAGCGCAAGTCCTCTTAGAAAGAAATAATTCATCCTCAGGTTTTCCTCTGTTTGGATTCTGGGGGAGAAATTACTGCACCGTGACTCATCTGATGGATCATGAAGGCAGCAAAGGGGTCTAGGGGCTATATATGAATCTTTTGCTGGCTATTCTGGTCAATAAACAACTAACTGAAAAAGTAAGAGACACAGTCCATAGTCTAGAGAAGTCACGTTTAAGAGAAAAAGGATCCTGAATTTCTGAAAACATTTTGACTTAATTCAAAAGAATGTGCAAGTGGTTAGGAAAGGGGATGGGTACTTACCCTTTGCTCTACAGGATATTTCTTGGGTTTGTTCAAGTTGATTGATTTTAATAATTTTGAAATGTCTGTATAACTTTTTGCTTCAATTACTGAGGCAAATATTAAGGAAAAAAGTACTACAATATTAGAAAGATGATTTGCAGAGTTTGTGAAAGACAAAATCAACTGAATTAAAAGATGCCAGTGCTGTGAAGATGTAAAATTGCCTGTCTTGGGTCGTGTGCTGCTTGTGAGGATAAATCTGAAATATTCTAACTTGTAATAGTCACCACAATTTTTTGTTGTTACTGTCTATATCAGATATGATGGATTCATTGTATGTATATACTGGATTGTCCTGAATTTCTGAGGGGTCCCAAAAAAAACTTGTCATACTTTTTAGATGTCAGTCGGTTCAATTATTTATATTGATATTATCAATTGCTGTTCTTGAATGACTTCTCATAGTGCTTTCTAATAATAAGCATTTTTACTGTGAATTTTACCTACAACCACAGAACCACACAGAAGGATTTACCAGTTTAGCTTTTCTTTCTACATTGTTTATATGGGTTTGCTTACGCTGACCTTCCTTCGGAAAGAATACCTTTCCAAAATAATTTTCATTTAAGCTAAACTGAAACAAAGGAGCCTGACAAAAGTATGGCCTGTCAAAATCCAGCTTGAACTTTGACTTCTTGTTCAGATCTGCTTCCTTCCCTCCCCCCAGTAGTATTTGCTTTCTCTAATTCAAATATTTTCAATTCCATTTAATGTTCCCTTTCTCAACAGCTCACTTCCTCATTCTTGCACAGAAAAATGTATGGTTTCAAATGTTTGTCCCATGGTCTTCCATAAAATTTACATAAGCAACAGCAGAGCTAAATGACAGACTTCAAGGCTTGGTTCTCGGAGACTTGGGCCATGTGGAATTAATTTTCCAAATTTTCACCAGTTTTTCTTTATTAACTTGGTAAGGTTCAAACCATCTTCATGTTACTGCATTCCCTGCAAGTTTCTCAGCTCTCCAGTCGTATTTTGTTTACACCATTTATAATTAGCCTGTTACTAACTGTAATGCCGATCTCCAAGCATTCACTTTAGTTATTTTTGGATAATAAAAACAGACTTATTAAAAATGAGACATAATAAATCGTAATAGTGTAGAAAGTTTAGAAAGAAAGTAGACCACTCCTTCTCGTTGTGAGGATGGTGTCTCCTACAGGGCCCCTGGATATGAAGCCCACGTGGTACTGAAATAGGATTTGAACTACACTGTGTCTATATTCAGACCTTCAGCTGTAGCACAGGAACATTCAGTTCATTTGCTTTAAGCCAAATTTCTGTTCTTCAAGTCCAGGGACTGCCACAGCATTGATTTGATCCTTGCTATATTTTAGTGCAACCCACAGGGGTTATTTTAATTGTGGTATCCATCTGTAATCAGAAAGACCTGCTTTAATGCTCTCCTCTCCTGCTGTTCCCTTTCTTCCTTCCCTTCAGCCAGCCTTGTGCTGTCACCCAGCACATGACTTGCAAGCCTTTTGCACAGGTTTGTTTTGTCAAACGCAGGCTGTGGGACATCTGTCCTGTAGGGGACAGCTGTCCTGTAAGGGACATCCAGAGGAGGCAGGCCTCCAGCAATACTCCGCAGAAAACCTACTTCCCTAGAGGAACACTAGATGGCACACAACAACCACTGTATTATTTCTTTTTTGATTCAGAAATCAAAAATCGTTTTCAAAGCATCAGCCTGGAATGTAACTAAGGGACTGAGTGCCAAACACGAGCCTAAGCACACTATAAAAACCCACTGGGAAGATAGCCTTCCCAATAAAACCTCACCCCTCTTCTTCCATCAGAACTATTATTTTTCTACTTATAACTGCCTAATTTGGCAGCTTCAGAAAGTAAACACAGATTTTATTTTGTGGCTTGTTGAGAGGGAAGGGAATACTGTTGTTTCAGTGCAATATAAAATAATAGTGCGGCAAGCAAAGAAAAGCGCACTTGGTTCAGCAGCATCTATAATTCAAAAGACAACTGCTAGGACAAGATTCAAGTGATATAATAATCTCTCACATGGTTTCCATTAAAGGATAGGTGTTTCAATTTGTAAGAAAAATCCAGTATTCACTTCTACTCTTTATATACTGATAAGTATTTTTTCCTCATCCTAAGAAACCTAAAAGCCCATGGAAACAGACACATTCTACACTTTACTAACTCAAATTCATGTGCTGTTTTGTGCCAGTGCTTAGCATAGATCTGTTTTAATTCTGGGGAAAAAAAACAAACAAACAAACAAAACAAACCCCCCAAAAAAAACAGCAACAACAACAACAAAAAAAACTCCCTTATATTCCATTGTTAAAAAAAAAAGCACGTAGCTCATAATAGCTCATTTCCAAAAGACTAAGCCTATAAATTCCTGGTGCCACTTTACACAGTCATCACATTAGTATAAGGTGATGCAACTTCTGTATGTGAGGTTATAATTTAACTGAAAAGATGCGAACTTTCAACTTCCTGTGAGCTGTTAGTAATTGCCACAGCTTCTTTGAAACCATGTCTATGATTACCTGAGAAAGATCCAATTCTAAACTCACCTAAGCAGGAAGCCATAAAACACAGTTTGCTGGAAGGAGGGGCAAAAAACCTTCCTTGCTTGGATTAACACATAGTAGATGATGTAAGAGAGGGTAAGGGAGACTTCACTCTGAGTGACTTCTTACTCCTCTTCCTCAGAAGTGGTCCCCAGGAGGGACTCTCTTCTGTGAAAGCATCCCCAGGATGTAGAGCCAAGACCAGCATAGGGAAACCACGTGGTTGAGAGGTGACTCAGAATGGGAGAAATCAGCCTTCACTGCTAACCAGAGTCTCCAGCAGAGATGAGTGTTGGTTGTGGGTTTTTTTTACTTTCATTTCCATTAATGTATTTTCACATGTTTTGCATTTCTTGTTACCTATTTTCAACTGTGTAAATAAGTACTTTTATTTGTGTTTAATTTGCTCTGGTCTCTGTCAGGAGTAACTGGCTGAACTCTACAGTACTGCATTCCTCCAGGAATGGTCCTGGGCATCTCTTCTCTGTGCCTCATACAACAAGGCATGTTTCCACATAGTTGTGTGACTGGTCTGAGATGGAAAAGTAGAGGCCTTGGGGGAAGAATTTATGCCTGCAAGTGTCATTAACCTAGAAAGTTATCCAGCAGTAAGCATTCCATTCTATTTGAGTTAAATAATATCTGTTTCAAGGATGCCATAGTTAAAAAAATGATGAAAAAATTGTAGTACTATGCAAGTCCTTACTCCAGCTTACAGGAAGTACACTTCAAAAAAAGATTATTGCAAGCTTGTCTGTGGTGACAACTTGCTTGTAACAGCTGCATATAATTAAGGGATAGAAAGTAGCCGAGTATATGTAAACAGTTCTCCCATCTTTGGTAAAGATCCATAAATTTTTATGTTACTTGGAACTACAGTTGCTAATTCTATATGTTTGTTGCTTGAAATTAATGTGTTTTTTGTTGTTTTTTTGTTTGTTTGTTTGTTGTTTTTGTTGTTGTTGTTGTTTTAAATTTGGTAATAATCCAACAGTTTCCATGCGAGATATTTGCTAGAGTTAAGCCATCTACATATCTACTTGATCTGTATTTCTTTCACCTCCACACCATGATACAAATGCATCTTAAGTTCCCACAGGAACTTAATATCAGCAAATTAATGAAGATTGATTGGAGGTTTCCTAACAGTATGGGAACAGCTTAACATACCTCCCCCAGGAATGAGGACAGAGTGAGAAGCAACCTTAAGAGGCAGAGATCCTGCACCTGGGACCAGTTGTGCGCTGATACAGCTCTACCACTTTCAGAACTACACTTTGTGCCTCCACATGATGACTCGTTGTATGCAGTTTTACCAAACTGACAGGAAATGAGTGAAATAAGAAAGAGACATTTCTTCATGAGGGCATTCAGCATTGCAGAGTCAGATGCCTACTAGCCTGTCTGAAAGTGCCCTTGGGCCTACCTCTGCATCTTTAACATACAGTCACCTAAATACTTTTCACTAACATTCTAGAGCAACTGTTGAAATTTGGTTGCAGGATCTTAGCAACATTTACTTTAATAAAACTACACAGAAATTAAATGTTAATATTTTCACTAATATTTTCTCTATACATATCCTATTATTCTACTCTATACTATCTTCTATCCAGTAGACAACAAGAAGCCAAAGAGGTCACTTTCTAACAGTCCACAGGAAACAAGAGCGGGCTGGGAACAGAAGTAGTGTGATCTAGGCTGCAAATTGGCAGCAGGCTTCAGGCAGTAAACTGCTAATCCTGATGAAACATGCAAGGTTGTGATGGCTACCCCATCAGCTGTGTCTTTCAAGTGATCAGTTAAAAACTCTCTGAAAGATACACTTCATTCAAACAGGAATTCATGCAGGGCTTGTGTTACGCAGACGATAAACCAGATGATCTCAAGGATCCCTTATGGCTTTATAATTGATGAATAAAGAGCCTCTTTCACTGTTACAGACCCAGTATTTCAGCTCCTTTGGATCCAATGTGGTGTTAGCAGAACTGCTACAATGCATGAATTGTGTAAGATGCTTCTAATGCTGTGAAGGCCCCTTCAGAACACAATGGGTAACAAGTGTGTTAAAGAATTGCTTTCAGTGTCCCATCAGGTCAGTTGCTTGAACACAAAGCACTGTTGAGCAAAGAATTACAGCATCTTTGTTCTATTCTCACATTATGAATCCCTTTCACTGACATACATGGAGCCATTAAATGTGATATGGCTGCAGAAATATGAAGTCTTCCAAGTTTAGCGGGAGGTATATAGGTCATTTATTTTGTCATTTCATGTAATCATTACTGTTTACAGAAGGAGGCTGAAATTCAGAACACAGATGAACTTGTTTTATGAGAATCTTTCAGACTTAAAAGTTGAGCAGAAAAGTGATTTGTTTTGAAAAGGGTAAAAGAAATATTGACAGGTTGTCTGAATTCCAAATTAGACAGAAATTGTTCTGCTAATACAAGCAGACAGATATTAGTGTCTAGACAACAGAAGAGCTGAGTTATAAAAAGTAAATCATGTCTGACAAACCAAGGCACCTTGTTTCTTATTATAAAAATGAGAACAATTTCATAGATGTAGTCTGCAACAATTTGATGTCAGGAAACGCTTGTGACATTAACTGTACTATCTTAAATGGTGAAGGCAAGATGGCTTGAAGAACCACTTCATAGAATTCATGTCATGACTGTAGTTTCAGCAGTATTCTTGGCCAATATGCAGATATGCGTGCATTAGCTCTTCCCCTCTACTTCAGATATGACAAGGAGGATAACCATGACACCACAGAGCTCGACTCTAACCACAGAGCCTTCCTAGGTAGTCGCTGCAAACCATTCTAAGTTTCGTTTGGCCATTTCTATGGAGCTAATTTCAGTTTGAAGCTAGCTCAGATAGCTTCCCTCTTACGCTAACTACAGCAGTAACTGAAATACAGGCATACTTTGAGAGGCTCTTGATGAAATACTAGTGAACAAAATCATTAAGTAACTTAGAGTGCATACCCAATAGGACACACTGTTTCCAGTTTTACTTAAAATATTTATTAAAGACTTAGAAAAAGGATAAACAGTACATTTTGAAATGAAAATTATACTAATGTAGAATGGATTGCCTATCTACAGCGCACATAAATCACCAGTTATTTCTGGAATGCAAAAAAAATCTCATGCAGAAATATTTGCTCTCACAATCCATTCTCAGAAAACAAATTCAGCTTCCTTTGTTTACATGAGTAAACTTTGGTTCAAAGGTTACTTCTTGGTGTCCTTAAAAAATAAGTATGTTATGTGCTTCTTGGTGTAGCTTAGCATTAGAGGTGATTACGTTTCTCCTGTTCATTATCTCTAAGGATAAAGGCACCAAAGCCCCCACACAAGAGGAATGGTCCCAGTTTTGGCTGTGCATTTTCAGCATGCACATTCTTTCTCTCTACAACTTCTTTCCCCTCTTGCTGACAATGCTGCACCATTTCATGAGTAAGAGCTTCCTCTTTGTTTCTGCACCCTCATTTCCTGCTGCTTCCATCCTGTGACCCTCCTTGAGGATTTTCTAAGTATTTTTCCAGTTGGGGTGGGAGAATGCATTGAACTGGACAAATGCTGGGGAGGAGATGATGTGGATGAAGAAATAGAAAAGGAAGCAAGAGAGAAAGAAAAGGTATGGAAACAGAAAGGGCAGCTATAAATTAAATGAGGAAAATGGAGATGTATAAATGAACAGAACAGTGAACAGCAAAATAGAAGAAAGAGGGAGGTTGTGTTGCTTCCCATCATTTCTGAAAACTGAAATGGGTAAGAAATAAAAAATTAAAAAGTACTATATTCATTTTTAGTAAGAAAATTAAAACAGGTAGCTTCTCCAAAATCTAGCTAAGCTGGTAGTGTCATATGATGCAGACAAATCCTCCAAACCCTGATGTTACATTGGCAGCTAAAGAGAAGAAAAATTGTCCCTCTTCATGAACAGGAGCTGCAAGCACAGATCTTAAGAAAGCCTCTTACAAAATATCATCTTAAAAACATATAACTTCATGGTGTGGCTGCATCTTAAATACTGTGTGAAGTTCTGATCCCTCAATAAAAATAAATAAATACATACATACATACATACATACGGACAAAGCAATGAGAGCGTGCCCAAAGGTGAAATGGTTCCCTGCACCACAGTTCATGTAAGATCATCTTACAAAGCAACACAGAGATGGTTACTTATCTCACATCTACATCTCAACAGTGCAGACTTCGTACAACTTTGAAGATGCTCCCTGAGTAAGTTACGGGGTTGAGATGTTTGAGTTATTTTTTAAAATAGAAACCCAAACTCTCCGCACATAAGAAAGTAAATGCCCCAAACTAAAATAGTATCCACTCAAGCAGTTTTGTTTAGAGCTTCTGTATGTAACTCCCATGACAAGATGGCAAACATGGGCTTGGGAGTTGTTTTGCACTGTCCTGTAATCATCCTGTGTCAGATGGCTTGTCATTTTCCTAGAAAGGTCCTGTAGGGCCAAGCCACAAACATTTTCAGAAGTCAACCCTTTTCAGGCAAGTTACTCAAAAAAATAAAGGGGAAGGGCAGTTTCTCCTCCATTGTGACAGCAGGCTGACGGATCAGGTTAGTCAGGCTGGCAAGTCTGTTCTAGTAACGGGTAAGGATGTCTGAACATGCACTGGCAATCTGAGCACCAAATCCCAGGCTGGTAAGCACCTCGGAAACTGCACTGTGCCTCTTGCTTTCCCTCACCAGTATTTGAAAAGAAGTTAGGGCAACATCTCTGCCCTTTTTTTGGAAGAGGACAAAGGCGTTGACTGGGGCAGTTGAAGCTAACAGGTGTTTTCCACCAGCAACCCAGTGTTCCAGAGATCCAGGTAAAATGGACACCCAGAGCATGCTGCCTGTGTGCTCACTCAATGGATACAAGCTGGAGCTGGCTTGTCTTAATGCAGGCCTTATCCTGCAGTCAGGTCCTCAGCGCTGCAGCTCTGGGTTCCAACCCCTCCCTGCCTCCAGGTGCCTCCTCTGCAGATACAGCCTTAGAATCAATGCCCTAGGAAGTGACCCTCTCAGGGCATTGATGGGAATCATACTTGTGAGCCCATTTAAATAATGCTAATAAATTTGTTTCTTCCTAAAAAAAATCAGTCGTGACACTCAGGTCATCTTTTCCATCCTTCTACAACATGCTTCCATCCAGAGTGTTCAAGAGGACTGAATGGTGATGCATAAAGCCTTTATCTTCTGAGCTTCTTCTACACAACAGTAAGCCTGAGATATTTTTTCCTCCTACTTGTCCAAAAATAAGTTTTTGCTCTACTTGAGACTGTTATTCATAACTCTAGTATAAGCTTTAAGATACCCCTAGAAAACTCCTCTCCTTTCTTGATGCTTTTTGAATACCTGTAAAGTGTTAATCCTTCTCCTTTTGTTTTCTAGACAAACTCTGCATATATGCATTATTTCATTTTCTTACATAGATTACAATGAAAACTCACGAGAATGACAGAAATCTCTTAAGAAAAGTGCCTACAAATTGTATGAAACAGGCAGAGGAGAAAAACCTGTTAAATCTCCTCACAGAGAAAAAGGCTGCAAAATCAGCTTATTTCCTCATAAGCAGCAGAATATGCATTTGGAAGCAAATCTGCAGTAAGGGAGAGCATATTATTGTTCGACAGCAGAAGAAACTTCAGCAAAGGCTTTGTACAGCAGAAAATGTAAGAATGATTCTACCGCAGTCACTTAAGCTATTACTGTGTCTCCAGCAATGATCAATAGCCTCGGGAAGAACCTGAGACCTGGGCAAGCAGACACTGCCACTTCCCCAGAAGTGAGCTCCAGAGATGTGAGTGTGTGGCTCAGGGTCACAGCTCCTGCGCTTTCTGCCACCGGGGAAAGGACGCTGGCAAGCTCCAGCGAGCCAATACTTGCGCCACAATTTTCATGAAGGGACAGAAAAGCATAACCCTGCTTACAAGTTCTATCAAAATCCTTATTTAAACTAAAACTAGCCGAAGGTCTCACCAAATTATAGCATTTCTTATCTGTGTTTGGGTGCCACATCAGGAACAAAGGAGTTTAATCTAATGCTAATTAGAAGATTACTTCTGAGTTTTGTTTAAAAAATTGCACATTGCTGAATGTGAAACACTGCAATAGTCTTGATTTGGCAGGCTGTGGCCAAAGCCAAGCTTTCCAAGGAAGCTTGGTGGATGGGGGATGGACAGCACCGGCGCACCAGAGCCTTGGAGCCCTGCTCTCAGGTACAGGGAGACAGGCAAGCCCAACAGCTTCTGGCACACCTACATGCTTTCAGACTAAGATGGAAAAAAAATGTTTTGTTTTTTAAATAAATGAATGTCCTGTAGATGGAAACTCTTTTTAATCAGTTGCAGTAAAAATCAGTTGACACTATCTCAGTGCTGATGTACATCTCTCCACTACTGCACACAATTTAGTGTGGCGATGAAGAAGCATATTGGAGTTTTGGGCCTGTTGGCACTGCATGAATTTTCAGGAAACCATGGGCGGAACATTTTTCCTTTCGTCCTTCCCAAGAAAATGAGACAGGAGGAGAGCCTACTGCCAGATGTGCCTTTTCTCGACTCTACAGGATTTCTCTACAGTAAAGGATTACTGTCTCTATATACTAAATCAAGATATTTTAATTCTCTCTAAAAAGCTGCTAGCTATTTTTTCCCTAATTATTGGTGTGCAAAGAATTCTGTCTTGTTTTAATGAAATTCAATTTTAAAGCTATTTTGGCAACATTTAGTGAGAAAAAAAAATAATAATAATAAAAAAAAATCATTGCATATCCACTCACTTAACAGTGTTAAAATGAGACAATCCCACATGAAGCAATGCTGCCCTGCCTTGCAGAATTATTACCCAGAGGAAAGCACACCACACCTATTGTACAGTTTCTATCTTCAGAAGCCTATGCCAGGACCTTTAGGCTGCTGTTTTCTTTCACTGCCTACATAAGTGAGTATCATAAACACTGAGAAAGTAGTTCTGTATTATTGAAATGAAAAATTAAAATATAGCATAAAAGAATTATTTAAGATTTTAGAAAAAAAAAAAAACAAACAAAAAAAAAAAACAACACTGTTATATGAAATAAAATTGTTCTTTGGTCTCTGTACTTTATTTTTTTCTGTTCTTTTTGCACCATTACGTTGGAAATATTATTTGGCCTAGCTACCAAACCTTGCAGAGAAATCTAGATTTAGGAGCTCAGGAAAAAAAAAAAAAAAAAAAGAGCCCAGCATTTGCAAAAACAGCTGCTCAGGATATTTTACAAAATCAAAATCATGCTTGATTTCAAGTAATTTTTCTTTTCAGTATTGCAATTTAACTCAGTCCATGAGGCCAACAGATTCAAGACAAAGTAGGTTTACCAAATTACTACAACCACGCTGGTAATTTCTGATAGTCATTGCTTCTGGGTAAAGTGTGTGGACTTGTAAAAGACCTAAACACAATCCTCCACACAGCCAAAATGTGAAGGAAAGTACTAGAAGCCTGTCAGGGAGGAAACCACTGGATTTACACTTTAACAGAACCATTGGGTACAATAGGGATGAGGACACGAACAGCAACTGGAAACAGAGCTGACACCCCCAGTTTCCATGGAGTTTCCACCAAGTGCTAATATTTTTTCAGAAGTTATTTTCCAGGAAAACAGCCAACCAGCCTACAATACTGTTTTCAAGAAAATAATTTTCAAGGGAGGGTGAGACAACAGAATAAGCAGTCCACAGATACTAAGTGTCTAGATTTTCCTTTAGGGTTGTCCAATTTGCATGTTTGAATAATAATTTCAATATGGTGGTAGTCTGTTTAAAAGTATTATATATGCAACATTTCTACTTTATACAAACAATTTATATTTCTACAGTATTTGTTCAATTTTTAGCTCAGTTTAATATGGAAACATAAAATGTTTTTCATCCCTTGACTAGAAATAGGTACATGTATGTGAGTCCCATAACATTTGGACCCTTTAGTGGACTTCCAGCAAACTCAGCATGAGACAAGACACAAACATTTTTGGTTGACTGCAAGACATTTTTAGAGAAGAATGTATCTTGAACTACTAAATGGCATTTGTTTGCTTTTCAAGGGATGCCATTCTTCCTGCTCTGCCCTCTGACCTACCCAGGCAGATTTTTAGTTGTAGCTGCTTCCGTCTGGTGCTCTCAGACCAGGGGTCGCGCAGGGGAAGGGGCAGCTCGAGAGATGACATCCAGGAGATGCAAGATTTAGCTAGCAGCACCAGAAGGCAAAGAGACAGCAGTAGCTGAGCAGTGGGAAGTCCTCAAGCAGACACAGAATTTTGGGCAGGCAACGATGGACAGAGGCTGCCAGCCTGGAATGTGGGCTTATCTGGAGGCCAACTTAGGGCCTAGGGGCAATAGGAATAGAAAGAGGGTTGTGAAATGAAAACCTTTGGTAGATAGTATGGGACATTTCCTCACTGAGATAACTCAAACCCGAGGGATAATATGAGGAAAATAGCACAAGCACAGGAAGATGGGAAGAACAATTTATTTGTGCAATGTATAATGATATAAAACCAAAGTATTAACCTAGCTCATTTAAAAAGCAAGAAAACTGTAAGGCTACAAATGACCAGCAGGACAGGCTTCAATATTTTCTTACGAAGTCACTTGCTCACTAAGGTTGATGTTAAAAATCACATTCCTTCCTTATCCAGAACCCAGCGCTGAGTCATTGGGGGACACTCTCGATCACTCAGTATAAGCTTGGGAAATTAAACTTGAGCTGTTGAGAAGACAGTCAATGGACTCCTGCATGAAATTAACTGTGTATTGCGTAGTCTGTGGATGAGACCTCTTCTGTCATATAACAGATCATTTAACGCAACTGACCTGAGATTTCCTTTTATGCATAAATTATGTCAAAGCAGGTCCTTAAGTGCTGCTTTGCTTCCTGCACTAGTCTGTCCATGATACTTCTTCTTCCAGTGATCAAAAGGCTAAATTAAATTACAAAGTATTACAAAGTCAAACAGTAACAATTATTTTCAAGTGCCAAACAAAAACATGTAATTATCTCATAACCAAGCTTTTTCTTTAGCAATAATGTCTGTGAAAAGATAAAATGATAAAAATGGCCTAGTGAGGAAAAAAAATATATATATAATAATAATCTGCTGTTAGCTCATTTTCCTGCATTCCAAAACAAAACTTATTTCCAGATATACCACAGTGCTCTTAAGGTAGTAAGTGTGGTAGGAAAAAGAGAGTATAAGGTGATATAACAAGCTTAGTACATGGATTTATCAGTTCTGTGTCATTTGGATTTACTCCAACAACCAAATCAAAGCAAAAGACAAACCTTCCCTTACATGTGAAGTGATAAGCAAGCCTGGACCTGTTCCAACAGGTGAAGTCAAGATGTTCCTAAGAGTATGACTAAGATGAAAATGTCCAGATTACAAGAACAACAACCTTCATTTTCACTCCAGTCCTGTCCTTCCCATCAAAAATTCAAAAATATGCATGCAAACAATATGCTACTTATATTCAGTTTACCTCCACTAAAAAGGACAGCGTGCAACAGATGAAGTGGTTACAAAAACACCCAAGGGATTTCCAGGTAAAATAATAATAATAATAATAATAAATTAAAAATAAAAATAAAAATAAAAAAGGAGAAGACACAAGTCACTTGAAAGGCTTAAACATAAAGTATAAATAACCTGTGATGCTATCCAGAATCAGCTGAGCTGCAAGCATCGTCTGTCCCAACCATGAGTCAGCCTGAGTAAGTGCAGTGTACTTTTATGGTACCATCACAGACACAAAAATACAACTCTCAGTAGTGCAAAAGAAGTCTCTGAAATCTGGAAGAAGCATTTGGTAAGAAGGCATTCTCTACTATTGGCTGGCAGTGAAATCAGTGGAATAAAGAAAATGCCAGCATACTTAACATATCTGTCTCCTTATTTTTAGCCCAAACAGTGGACTGAAATCAAGGCATAAAATGAAAGGCAAACCACGTTCTCTCATGCAAAACAATTTGAAACTCTTTGCACACTGCTCCTTCTGCCCAGCAGCTCTCGGCCTATGCAGAGAAGCCCTGTGGCACTTCAGACTGGGTAAACACAGTGCTCACAGCTGTTTGCGTCCCTCCCGCTCACACTATGCCTAACATCCTGGCTGGTAGAAGTTGTATTTGCGTTTAAACATGATAAGACTGATTTATATTAGAGGAATGCTTCTGATCAATCATTCTTGCTGAATAGCCAGTGACTAAGTGGAAATGCTTCACAGGGAGCGCTGCCGAGTAAGAACTGAGTAAGAAGTTTATAAAATGCTGGGACTTGGCCGGCAGGCTCTAATCTACTTAGCTGATAGCATGCGACTTCCTGTTACAGCTAAAATTGGACATCCAGGCATTTCTTCCAGTATTTGGAAGAGCCCAAGTAATCGTGATTATGGAACATAAAAGGTAGGGCTCTTTGCACTTGGCTTTGCCTAGGAAAAGTCTGCTGCCAAGTACAAGCCGACTGCTACAGTCAGCAGAGATATGAGACCTTTGAGGCCCTTATCTTACGGCAGCATGAATCACTCTGTGCACTGACTTATGGTATCAACCTCGAAACTAATTAGCTGTCTTTGGATGAAGCAGAGCCCACCAAAAGTTTTGTGCTGTCTGCATGTAGGATGGATCACAGCCTGATGGTCTTTGTCAGGCTGTCAATAGCTATGGGTCCACTGGGGCCATGAAACCAGTGGTGGCAGAGATCTGCACCTTGGCCTTTGCCAAGTTTACAATCCCGCAACCTCTGAGCAGCTGATCTGCTGCTGAAGGCTCCTTGCAGAATAATTTTATAAGGCATAAATAAATATTTACAGCAATAAAGCATTGCTCCACTGATATTTGAAAAGGAATTAAAACAAAGGGTTTAATTTAAAATAAAGTTTAGACTTTTAGGATGTTTTCAATAAAGAAAGGTGCAAAAAGAAAAGGTTTTGTTTTGGACAAAATAAAATAAAATAAAATGCTACAACTGTGCTGTTTTTTTAAACGACTTGTGTTGCCAGTAATAGCAGAAGACGTTAACTTATCAAAAGGGATATGTTTCAAAGCTAATTTAATATTTACTATTAATCATGTTTTTAAGCTTACAGTGTTGGATCTGCTTAGACAATAAAATGACAGGCCAATTTTTATTTGCAGTTCAGCTCAGTGCACTGGCATCTGAGAGAATAGCATCTTGAACTAAATATCATCTTTTCGTTTTAGAGCTTTTTACAATGTTAGCATTGCAGTAATTTATTTTAAGGTTCTAGGGAATTTATTAATGCCAGCCTCAGCAATGTTTCTGTAAAACAAAAAAATTAATGTATAAACATTATTTCCTCACGAGGGGAGCGGAGGGGCAGGCGCTGAGCTCTGCTCTCTGGGGACAGCGACAGGACCCGAGGGGACGGCATGGAGCTGGGACAGGGGAGGGTCAGGCTGGGGGTTAGGGAAAGGTTCTGCACCCAGAGGGTGGTCGGGCACTGGGACAGGCTCCCCAGGGCAGTGGTCACAGCACCGAGCTTGATGGAGTTCAAGGAGTGTTTGGACAACGCTCTCAAACACATGGCTTAGTTTTTGGGTGGTCCTGCGTGGTGGAGCCAGGAGTTGGACTTGATGATCCTTGTGGGTCCCTTCCAACTTGAGATATTATGGTTCTACAATTCTGTGATTATATGATTCAATTACTACTTTCAGTCAGTGCCAAATTTCTGTTTATAACTTGCCTTTTTCTGTTATACAGCTTTTTTATATTTATGCATCTAAGAAAACCATCTTCCTGAATGTGTGTTTTTCTTTGCAAAGGAAAAAGGGACCCACCATTTCCAATAGTGTAAAATTAATATACATATATATATACATATATATATATAAAGTAAAATAATTCCTGCAGTCTCTCATGCTTGAGACAAAGTTTTGATGTTCAGCACTCATATGGCCCATGAGCCATCAGAGGTATCCTCTGCATTCCTGATGGCGATTTAGTAAATCAGGCCACTGTATGAGAGTGGACTATCTCAAATCACATATATTTGATAGAAACTTATTAGCATTTGACATTTTCCAAAGCTTTGGAGGAATATTCAGACAAAGCAGATGAGGCAATGTAGAGGCTCACAGAAGAAAACAGGAAGGAAAGACAAGGACAGGATAAGATGGAAGATGGATCATATAGGGAATAAGTTTTTCTTTGATGTTGTTACTACCTGAGCAAAAAGACTTAAAATTCACATTTACTGGTTTGAAGACAGTTTAATTTTAGCTAAACCTCAGCTATAGCAGAAAGGCAATGCCACATATTAAAGTATGTGGTTACAGAAAATACCACAGATTCTGAGTAAGCTGTGAGGCAAAGGGCTGAAAGCCAAATGACTTTCTACCACCTGAGCAGTGTGACATCCAGCACAGCCTCCAACTGCATTACCCTTGTAGTATTTCTTTTGTTTGCTTTTTGTTTTTGTCTGTTGTGGTTCTTTGTTGCTTTTTTAAAACAAACAAACAAACAAATAAACAAAAAACTCAAGAACTAGACTGATGAGTTCACCTCCTTGTGGTGTTCCACCTATTTCTTTTTGAGCTGTTCTAAGAATTACTTGTGTTTTTTTCCATTATATTTACTGACAATTGTTTTTTCACTTGCATTCCTTGCTGGTTCATTATACCCAGGAGTAATCAGAATGGAGATTTGTGTTTGTAGCTGTTATAATATCAACTCTGGCCAGAATATCCTACCACAAAAAATACCAGAAAATAACAGGGATTCTTCCTGTAGTTTCACACCTAACATTTAATTAATGAGGTATTTAAGAGCTTGTGGAAGCGGACTGAGAAACTGATTTTTTTTCTTGATGAGTCCAGTGAGGTAGACAATTTACTGTTGCAAAATACTGTAACTGCTGGCAGAGTCAAAGAGAAACTTGGTGGATAGCACAAAGTCAGAACTGCTTTGTATTAGCCTCTGCATAGATGACAGGACAGTGGGATAAATCAATACTCTGGCAAAACTGCTATTAACATCCAGACGTTACATCTCTTAAGAACAAGAAAATTTATGACACTTGTGCTAGAAGGAGAACAATCTATGGAGATCGTTGAAAGTTTGCAAGTGAGAAATTTTGGCTGTGAATCACTGGCATCTTAGACCAAACATTATTACTGCCAAAGCATTTTAAATATGAGTATAGGAAATAGAAAAATGAGTAGAAGAAATGATTTGAAGAAACACAGCCAGAAGAATAAGACTGAGCGTAGGAATGAGGAGGATAAATTGGGGATTCAGAAGAATCTCAGCATAGGACTCTTTCTTCTACTTGACAGAAACAGTATCAGAAAAATAATATTATATTCTGGCCTTTTTTGCCATTGTTTTCTCCTAGAACAGCTGTTCATCTTATACAGTAGTGATTTGCCCACATCTTTCCCAGAGGCGGCATTTCTTTTTATTTGCTTCAGACTATTCTTCCTGTTTCTTGCTTTCTAGTCTTGCTTGCTTACAATCTTGTTTTCCATATAGCTCCTCTTTCCCCTTGAACACCAATGAATATAAAATTTGTCCTTACTCCTGCTCTTATGCCACAAACATTCACTGGTAGTAGATTGTTGCCCTCTCCTCCTTTTTCTGCAGCAGATGATTTCGAAGTCTTCCTCTCTCATTCCTGTACCTCCCCAGCTCTACAAAAGTAATAACAACTGCATTGAATTTAAAATGTTGGAGCATGTCCCTCATGGCAAAACTGAAAAAGAAAATTTATACAAAGGAAAACTCTCACAACCCTCATTGCATGCTTTTTTTTTTTTTTGGGGGGGGGGGGGGAGCAGTGGAATTCAGTTTTTCCCCTAACATGCATGAGCTGCTTCTCCAAGCAGTGGGAATCCCCTGAGACAGAGAGAACGGAATCTACAGGCATGTGGCCTCAGAGCCCCATCCTCCCGCATCACAGAATAAAAGCAGCACATGGTAAGAATTAGCTAACTGCTGAAACTCAGAAGGTTATTGTGCATTCAGAATTATCATCCTTTGGGAATATTTCTAATCTCCCATAGACGTTTTTTCTTAGCTAATTAAACACTAAAAGGTCTTCAAGCCTAAAGTTTTAAAATCAAGTTCTCTACCAAACATGCTTAATTTCAAGCAAAATACCAAGCTGGTGCAGAAACTCTGCCCTGTGTTATCATAAGCGTTTCATTGGAACACAAATCTAAATGACTTTATTCTCTTTGTTTAAATACTACTCACTTCCTTATTTTGGAACACGGTAGGAACCTGTGCTTCACGCCTAGGCATGGAGGAGGATTTCTACCTTGTTTATGAGAGACAAAACATTTTAAAGAATTTATACATAAAATCAATTGTCTTTGCAATGATAGAGACTCAGAAAGCAGCTTGGGAGGAAATACATCCATGTGGCAAACGAGGAATGCATATACTATTGATAGCAGGGAAAACATAGGACTGCAACAGAAATAGCTTAGCTGATTCAAAAATAAGCACAAAAGGATGAGGGAGGAGTTTTGTGGGTGAAGTAAAGGCAGAAGAAGAGCCAGAGGAAGTCAGACAGACTGACAGGGCACAGCACAGCTATAACCCAAGCTGCCCTTCAGCCCCGGCAGCTGCGTGCCTGTGCGATGGATGCCCTCTTATCCTCCTGCTGCCTGGCAGCCAAAGCCACAAGGTGTTCTTAAACACTGCTGAGCTGTAGGAAGGGCTTGGTGGACTCTGACCTTTTTAGCCTCATGTTAGACACAGGACTGATTAAACAAAATAAAGAGTTAAGTGTTGATCATAAACCAGGTGTTAGTGTATCAAGCTTACTGCAGCTAAGTGCTGAACGTGACCAGGAGGCAGATCCAGCAGAGCATTCAGCATCCTGCAAGTGGACAGTTTTGAAGAGCAAGTCTTTGCCACCAGACGACAATCTGCTGCAATCTTCCAGCTCGCTGTACCTGTGACTCACTTCACTCCAGCTCTTGCGCAGGGCAGGAAAAACTCACCCAAATGCTCACCCCAATGTACACGTACCACTCTGTATAATGGGCACATTGTACATGGCTGATAAGCTGCCAGGTCAGCTCGCTGCCTGCATCCATGAAAAGAAGAGACAGAGGGTGTCATCAAAAATAATTATTACAACCACTTAGCACCATCACTTCCTGCACCAAGCAAGCCCATCTTTTAATACTATATGCTATCAGTCTTGTGTTTGTGTCTAACATTTCCTTCATTCTCCCTCTCAAAAGGCACAGCCCCATGCTGAGCAGCCTCCAGCAGGGCCCCTCACTCGCCGTGCACCTCCACAGCTGTGCAGAGGTGGCTGCAGTTCCTCAGCAGAGGCCATGGATGCTGCTCCGCTCCCAGGCCAGGGCAGGGAAGGCTGGTGCTCGCAGAGGTGGCAGCATCCAGGAAGTCTGCCTTGGGTTTATGGCATGGTGTGTAGGTTAGAAGCATTTTGAACAGGAAGGGGGAGAAAAGAAAAGAAGGGGGAAAAAAAAGTGCTCTACTCTCAGTAATGCATGTTGGGAAAGAGAAGCAGTACAGATAAGACCAAATGAGGCTGAGGCAGGCTGAGTTATCTCATGTGGTGTGAACAAGCAAAGGGGAAAAGACTTGCATTAGGAAGTGGTGAGATTATGAGCGAGGTGGGAAGCAGCAATGCTCCGGGGAGAGTCTGCCTAATTGTGCTGCATTCTGCATGTGGGGACCACCATGCAGAATGCAGCACTCCTCACTGTGGCCCCAGTTGCAAAGCATCTCCCTTTAAACCCTTTGCTGAGTTTCAGGAGCAGAGGCAGCAAGGTGAAGATCAGCTGTGACAGCCCCACAGCTGTGTGGGCTTGGGCACCCACCAGAGCTCAGTGGGTGGCAGCAACCTGCAGCCACTGGGAAACTGCAGCCAAGGACCTCACCCGATAATGTATGTATTTGTACCTATGGATAAAACAATGCACTGATAACTGGCCATAGAGTCTCAGGCTGTGACCTGGTGCTCCACCAACCATGCGCTACTTTTCCGTGATATGTGGCTCTCTTTTGCCAATGGCTCAGATTAAAAGATAGCTAGACAGAATTAAAACATATTCTTTAATGGACTTTTATAGCAAAACTCTAGTAGGTATAAAAGATAACTCCATGTAATTAAATCAGCTGTACTCACTAAGTAATATATTTTTCCAAATATACTGTAACCATTTTGAAAGCAGTAACTAAAATGCTAAAATATTTTTCTACTTACGACTTTTTCAATAATATGATATGCAATCATAAAAACAAGAGGTATTTACAAACTATTTTGCTATTTCTGTTGGTATGTCTGCAGACATCACTTTGCCAGCTCTCCTGGGACAGTCTATTTTACAGCACAGAAATGTATTTCTTACATTGCTCACAGAAAATGCATGTAGATTACACATAAAATGAAAGGCACCATTACCAAATGACAGTGCTTATTGTTTCCTAAATATAACCCATGTATTAAACACACATGAAGAAATAAGGGGAAAAAATGAATATTATTTTAATATAATTAAGCCAAATAAATAAAGTTAAGCTAACTGAATTAATATAATTCTGATATTTTCCAATTATTGCATTGGTTTGACACATGCAGGTACATGGAGGAGGAAGAGTCAAAAATCTACATCCGAATCCAGTAACAAAGAACTGCAATCTCTCAAAATTACAGAATAAACAATAGCTAACAGAAAGCAAATCCAGCAATATCAAACAAATCAGTATACATACTGAGAGAACACAATTTCATACTCCTTTCCCCAACATCACATTTGCTCACCTATTTTCTGTAAGATGCAAGGCTGTGGATTCCCAGAAATGGTAACCACGCCTAACAGCAACCCAAACACTTCCCTGCTGCCCGCTCAGACCATGAAAACCTGCCTTTGCTTGATCCCCTTCATACAAAAATGTTCGCTCACTCTCACAGATGTTGTGTATACCACAATACAGAGACGCTACATTAAACATTTTGACATCATCTGCAGTTCCGTCTTCTGGCTCCAGCACTTTCTCTGACATCTTTAGTACTTCAGAAGTGCTGGAAAATAACAAATGGCATTCGTGCACATCTGCACTCTCCAAAAGGAGTCCAGAAAGCAGCCAAATAATTCAGAGATTCTTTTCAGCCATTTGGGAGGTTTTTCCTGCCAGCTTCCTATCTCACAGTCAGCCACTGGCAACTTGACGCACAGATGTCTGCGCTGGGAGTTGTGGTAGCATTGGAAGCACCAGTTTGCTAACTGGTTTATTGACTCCTCAGCCCCAGCAATCCACAGCTGTGAGAATAGGGGCCACATTTGCCACTGCTTGTTTGCAGTACACCATACTGCAAGTCCATTCACTATTAACATATTCTGGCAAAACGTGATTTTTTTTATTTTTTATTTTTTTACAGTAAGGATGGTATACCTTGCCTAAAGACATTTTTCTCCCCCAGTACCTAGATGTCTTATGGCAGATTGCTGTCCATCCCACATTTGCTTTTATTTTGTGTGGTATGCTGTTTTGGACGTTTGTTTTTATGGCAGCTTGTGTCCCGGTTCCTGGCAGCATTAATAATACATGCTAAGTTAACTGCTGCACCATATGGTTCCTGGTTTCTTTATCTCTGATCGTGCGAGTTATTTCTTTGCCACTTCGGTTGTTCGGTGTTTGCTTGTGATGAAGTTGCTTGGAAAGCAACCTACAATTTCATTTTCTAACACTATGTAAAGTTGTAGAATTGCGGTTGAACCAGCATTAAAAGCTTATTGCTGCATTAAGAGACTCCATCCTAAACAACTGCACAAAGGGAAGACACATCCGAATTACACGTGCCTGAGTAATGCATTAATATTTATTATTAAAGTGCTGTTAGTGAGAAACTGGAGGAAAATGGATAAAAACGATCATCAGCGTGCAGATATCCTCCCAAAATATGCACCGGCACAAGCTCCAGCAGCAGCAGGTCCGTCCCAAAGCACAGCTGCTGACTGGGCGCCTACGGCACTTTACCTCCCCCAAGAGCTCCGAGTGCCACTCTTCCCTTCATTAGCGGCTCTCCACATCGGGGGGCACTCAAAGAGGAGCAGCAGGCTCCTGCCCGGGCTGGGGACCCTCCTGGGCTCTGTCCCGGGGCTCAGAACACGAACCCCGACCGCTCCCTGCCGGTCCCCTCCCCGCCCCGGGCCGAGAAGCGCCGGGGCCCTTCGTGCTCCCAGCCACGACGGCGGGCAGTCAGCTAATGAAACCCCACCAAATAAGGCGATGGCGGCTGCCACCAGGGGAGGTGGGGGACAGCGGGGACACCGGCGATCCCTGAAAGCCCGTCCCATGCCCGGCGGGGCTGCTGAGGGGGCTCAACCGGCGCCACGCGGGACGGCCATGTAGTGCGGTGCGGCGTCCAGGGCGAGCCCTCCTGCCCCCCTCCTTGCCTTCCTGCCCTCCTTCTCGCCCTCCGTCCCTCCTTCTCGCCCTCCGTCCCTCCTTCTCGCCCTCCGTCCCTCCCCAAGTCGCAGCCTGGAGCGCCTCCTCCGCGCCCCCGCCTGGGGCTTGACGGCAGCGGGGAGGAATGTGTTTCCGGGGCGGGGAGAGGGCGGCCGAGCGCGGACCTTCCCCTCCCTCCTCTTCCCTCCCACCTCTCCCTTCCCCCGCCGCCCCGTGCGCCGGGCACCCCCCCCACACCCCGGAGCGAGCTCGGAGGAGCGGAGGGCAGCCGGACGGGCGGACAGGACGGGACAGGACAGGACAGGACAGGACGGACGGACGAACGCGGAGGCAGGCAGGGCGTCCCGCCGTGCACAGCCCAGCCCAGCCCGCTCCCGGGACGCCGGGGCGCGGGGGGAGCCTCAGGCGGGCGGGCCGGAGCGCGCCCCCTGGCAGGAGCCAGCAGCGCCGCGGCCATGGCCGAGGTAGCGGGGGGACGGGGGTGGGAGCCCCCCCGGCGGGAGGTGGGAGCCCCCCCGGGAGGGGATCGGAGCCCCCCGGGCGGGGATCGGAGCCGGGGAGCCCCCGGGTGGGGGTCCGGGAGGGCTCCGGTAGCGGCGGGCAGCGAGCGCGGCTCCTCCCCGCCCGGGAGCCGCCTGGCCCCGGGAGCGGGGCGGGAAGGTGCCGGGCCCAGGCTACGGCTCCTTCCTGTGGCGGCGGGACGGCGGCCTCGGGCCTCCCCGCGGCGGGGTCGAGTCCGGCCCTTTGTCCGCCGGGCCCCGGGAGGGACGCGGGGGGCTCACTTCGTGGCCGCCCCCAAGGTGTCCGCAGCGCCCGGTGAAGTTGGAGGCGCACCCCCCCGCCCCCCGGGGGTGTCCGCCCTGCGGGACTGCCTGCATGGCGAAGGGGAAGGAGTGAGTGACAGGAGTGGGGCGATAAGGAGGGAGTCAGGGCAGGAATTTGGGTAGCTATCTCGAGGTTTTGGGCCTGTCTGAAAGCCGCGAGTTGGAGGCGTGCGGGGTTGTTTGAATGGCTGCGGGGGCACAGTGCAGCGCTTGGGCTGCTCGCTGCCTTCAGCGCGGTGCGTTTTCTGCTGGCGCTGAGCCTTCACTGTATATAAGCTTCTTTCGGGGTGGAAGTGGGAATGGGAGGCCGCTGCATGCGATCCCTTTCACGTGGTGATTTCTGAAATGCCCTAAAACAATGAGAGCGGCACGTTTTGCCCAGAATTACCGCCTTCGTGTACCAGATGGCTGGGAGGAAGCGTGAAGGGGTAGGAAATTCTTCCCTGACTCACTGTTAGGTCACATTTAGAGCCAATGTCAGATGTCTTCGTCTTATGGAATAAACGTCTGCCTGCCTGTTAGACTCATCACATAGTCTTCGTGACTGTATTTCTTTATCAAAAAAGTTGGACAAGAGTTCTTCATTTCTGCTGGATTTGTTCTTTGTATAATACAACAGTGCATTCATGCCAACACATGTGCGCATACTTGTTGGGTGAAAGTGCTGATTTTCTGGTGGATTTACCAGCTTGGTGCTGCAGTCCTGTTCATGCCAACGCACACAAATCTTTAGGAGGAGGGAGCATCTCCATTCAAAGCAGTGAAACCGCTCATGGCGAACGCTGAGCGTGTGCTTAGGTGTTGAAATGGAGTGGGACTTCATGTGCGTGGAAACGGCTTTAGATAATTGGCGCTCCTGGCACGTTCACTAGGTGATGGTGGTGGGGTGAGAAGAACCAGTTCCCTACTGTGAAATGAGATGACTTGATAGTAACTTTTTTTTTTCCTTTTAAAGAAGTGTTGTGCTACTAGAAGGACTTAAATTAACAAATTACGCCAAACTCTAAAAGTAGTGAAGACATTCATTGTCCATGTTCGTCGCTGTGATGAAACTGATGATTCATTGTTCTGTCACCAAAAAAAATCATTTGCCTCTGGCAAATGATTAAGTAGCATTTTGCAAGCCTGCCTAAGGCTATATTTTTAAGGGTTGCAAAAACAGTGAGCCATTGGCAATAGGTAGGCAAGACAAGGCAAGTTCTCAGTGAGAACACCTTCAACTTTTGTCCTTTTCAAAGATGTTCCGTGAAGTGGAAGGTGCAAACTCAACAGGCTTGGAGGACGGTATTTTACTGTAGTCAAAGTTGGAGCTGGTAAGTGCTATGCCTCTTTGCCAGCCGTGTGATAAATAACCAGTCTTACTTCAAAAATGAAGCGTCAGCAGTTACAAATCTGGTGTCCTTTCAGTGTGGCCAGGGAGACCATTTGGCTCTGGACACGCATTTGTCCCATCTGCATAATGGTCCTAGTTGTGTCCACCCTCGCGAGGGACAGATTTGGAGGGCTGCAAGTTTCTCTAGAATATTCATGAGCTTCTGATGTGAGTGCTGAATTGCAGGGTTTTGTCTTGTTGAGTTTAAGTGACTCGAGTGGTTAATCTTATGCCACTTCCTTTGGGAAGTGATTCCCACAGCTGAATGCAAACTGTCCAGAATTTTTTCCTGCTGTTCTTTCTTCCTGATTCATGTTCTCATCCCCCTGCTCTTAGCCATGCTCCCTGTACTTCTCTCGGGGTAGATACGCTGTCATGCAGTTTTAAAAAGAGCACATTTGCTACAGCTCAGGAAGTAGTAACTTGGGCAGCAGTGGGGCCAGCTCAGAGAGTGACACAGCAGCGGGGCTGACGCATGCTGTTGCCCCAAATATAGTCCCCTCTGCCTTTGGCATGAGTGATTCTGAGTTGCCCATAAGCAGTTGTCATGCCCACCTTCGCTGCTCTTCATTTAGATGAGGCGTGTGATGCATGCGTGCCCCTTGGTGAAGCCCAAGGCCCAGCCTGTTACGGACCGCATGACTCTCTGTGGTAGCGCGGCCTTCAGCAAACCGTCCTGATGGTGGCTGCAGCACGACTGCTGTTAAGGACAGCTTTAGTACCTGCTCGGTGATGGGACCTTTTTGTAAGCTATCAGAGACTGTGCTTTTGGAACAGGCTCCCACCGATGTTGCTCTTTCTCCTCTAGTAGCAGACGTGGAGTTGGGCTCCTGCAGGAGAAGTAAGTGCAGACCCATGCGTGATGCCTGGCACAGCCCTAATGCATGTCACTGCTGCAAGTAGGGTGCAGATACCTTCTGTTCCCTGCTAGTTAACAGAAAATGTTGCCCCCAGCATGTGGTCTCAGGAGTGTCTTCTGGGGTCAAAGACCAGAGGCAGAACGGACATTTTCTGGCAGTTGATTGCCCCTACCTCCCCATCCCCACTACCTTTCCAAATACTTTTGTGCCACTTCCATGGGAGAGCTTCTATTGCAAGCAGTCAGGCATTGCAAAACTGCAATTAAAACAGGCATTTTTAAATCTTATTATTATTTTTTAATCAGTGTTAATTATGTGTGGCAAGTTAACTGGCTGTAGGATTCATTGTGCCTTCTCACATGGCACATGGAAGGGCATTAGTTAGACCTGGAAGAGGAATCCAGGCTCGGCAGTAGTGGAGCCTGTTCTGCTGCCATTTTCTTTTCTGGAATTTCAAGTGATGTATGTATTTGTTTATTTTATAGGTTGACTGTTCTCCTTGGCAAACTTTTATTTTTAGAAACTGCAGTGAGCCCTCTGAGAGGGAATCCTTGTTGGAATGCCTTTTTCTTCTTTTTTAAGCTTCTCAGAATCTACTGGTAGAGGTCATAAAGCAATTACTTAAATTAAATAATTCTTTAAAATGCAATTAAGGCAACGTGTAGTTACATTTTTTTATTGTCATTTTAAAACTACTTACCAGTTTGTGTGCTATTTCCCTATGACTAAATTTTTATGCCATCTATGACGTTCTGTGCCCCCGTAGAAATTTGCCTGTCTCTCAGCAGCAGCAATCTCAGAATTAGCTGTGTACTTTCCTGCCTCTCATATCCCATCTCGTATTTTGCTAATTCTGCACTTGCCTCTACTTTGCCATGCTTTGAGGACACTTCATAACAGTAATGTTCTTGTTAGGAGCTTCAGTGTATATGTGCATTGGGATTTTTTACACAAGGATGTGCATCTCAAGGCTTTACAGGAAAATGAGTCTTTAGCCTAGTGGAAGCTTAGATGCTATTTCTGAAGAGGGTCTTGATTACTTTTCAAGAGGGGGTGTCAGAGAATCACAAAACGTGAAGAGAACTGCAGATGAACACGTTCTGCAGCATAATCTCCTGGTCAGATGATGACAATATTGTGCCCAGATTTAAGGCTCCTTTTGTGACAAAAAGTTGAAATTAGTTGGTTTGTTCTAATATTAATTGATGTTGTCACTTACTGGCCAACGCAATCTTTTTTTTTTTTTTCTGTGTAGTTCTTCCTGTGTTGCCCTGTTTTGTTACATGTTGTGTTGTAAACCTTCTGAATAAAGGCTGATGTTACTTGCTGTGCAGTAACCACAGCTGAACACAGTATTGACCAGTGTCTGCGTTGTCATAGTTATGGACATACTGGGGTAGCCTACAGAGTCTTTTTCATGTTTACCCAGAAATGGAAAGACAAATTCTACTTTTTTTTTTTCTTTTTTTTTTTTTTCTTCCCCAGTTTGTCCTCCATGGGCATGACTTGGTAACCTAAACTTGAAATTTTAAGTCAGGGTAGATTTCCAGTAAGACCTTTCTCTAAATTTGCTTCTTTTCCCCCATGTGGATGAATAGTGTAAGTACCAGAAAAAAAGTATATACAACTTTACTGTGAGAAAACAACACGTGCTTTGGCTGTATGAGCTTCTAGGCTGGTGTAAAACATGTATAAGCTTGCTTAGTAGATTATTTTGGAAATGTCATGCAGAGGAAATGAAAATTCTGACTTCTGTGAATCGAAAATAAGATGACAGGTATCTTACTGGCATCGCTAAATAGTACATCTGTGTTTTTCAGTATTAAGGGTGTTCTCTGTAGACAAATGTTGTTACTAAACATACTCTATTTTTGTAATAACCACCTTTTACTTTTCTATTCTTAAACCAATTAGAGTGATTCTGTGGGCTTCCTATTTTATTGTCCCATTAACAGTTTGAAGATGTTTTAAATCCGCAGAGATGGTGAAGTCAGTAATTTAGGACAAAATTTGCACATAACCAAGCAAAGGCACAAAAGCAGCTTGGCAAGACTATAATATCAACGTTGACTTTGGGGAAAGGTGACGGGATTCCTACCTGATCAATAATCCTCCTTGGGATGTCACTGGATAAAAGCTCTTTTGTATATTAGGAGGATCTTTTTGTCTATATCTTTCTCAATTTCTCTTTACAGTCAGCTGCAAAAGGGATTATGAAATATGTTTTCTGTCTTAAAGCTCTTTCATGTGCTTTTTCTTTTCCAACAGCAGCAGTGAAATATCATTAGTATTCTTGTGGTTTTTATTAGAGGGGAGAGTTTTGAGTAACCAAATTGAGGCTGGAATCTTAATTTTGTTATTGCTAGGAAGAGCTAAGAAGAGTTTGGTGTTTTCTCACTGTTGTTTTCATTCTTTTCTCTTTCTCAGAGAAAAACGTCACGTGTCTATGATAAATTAATGTAGTTCTCAAGTTCTGCCAACAATTAGTTTTCTGTCTATAGATGTTTTCCCTAAACCTCTAATTTGTGAGACCACATTTAACTGCAGATTCTTCATAAAATGCTCAAATGCTTATAAGCTGTAAGAAGTTCGATACAGTATTTTCCCCTAAAAAATCAACATTATATTTACAGTTTATTTATGATTTGAGTTTTGTACAAGATTTTTTGTGCTTTGACTTCACTTAGTTTTAACTTCTGCTGTCGATAGTTTCTAGTGTATAAGCCATCCTTTATATGGACTCCTATGAAAGTGTAGACTTTTGTGTAATATCCATACTAGGTACAAGTACTCACATGTAATTAATTTTCTGTTATGACTATTAACAAATATATATGTATTTTTTACGTGTAGAACTGTACAGGTAATGGCACTTTTGATGTGGAAGCTGAACTGAAAAAGTGAAAGTATCTTTTCTCGTGCGGTAAAACGAAAAACAGTAATTATATATATTGGGCTAAACTGAAACACTGAAATCACCCTCATGCAAAAATGACTGATTTGTGGTTATATAAAAGAGAAGAAAAATAATTGGATTAGATCAATTTAGAAAGAGTGAGCATTTCATTTAGGAAATGGTGATTCTTGTAAGTCAAAGGCAGTGTCTCGGCTATTACGTGTATTAATCCCCGAAATCGTGTTTTTGGAAAAGAAACTGCTGCTGAGCTCTCTGGTTTGGTACAACCTTGACCTTGAAGTAAGTATTGAGATAAGGACGTGAGGCTGTTCATTTTTGTAAAGGGAAAAAATAATAATTAAGGAGAATCAGTCATTGCACGGTTTGTTAATTTTCGTCGAGGGAGCTGTAGTTCGGTGCACCTTCACTGCGGTGCAGCAGGCTGGCTGCGGAGGAAGCCCTTCGGTTTGGAGCCTTTATGTGTGGCGGTGTGCTGTGGCCTTATCCTGTCCCAGCCTGGGGTCCCATGCCACTCCTTCCCGGTGAGCTGTGCGGTAGCACGGGCATCATGAACCTAGCAGGGGCTGCAGGACATCACTTGGCGGGCCTGCTGTTGGGGCATTTTGGCCAGCATCCTCTGCAGCTTCAGTTGCCCAAGTATTAAATGGGACAACACCCACGGTCTGCCGAGCCCCTTGGCTGTCTGCTTTTACTGATCTTAGATTCAGGCTTTTGTGTGAAGATGAGAACAGGTGAAAGGAAGGACTGTTTTTGAAGTGACGATAAATACAAACGACTGCAATTTTTTTGATGTTAAATATAAAGCACTTTTCACAGGATCAAGGGGTGACGCGTCTCAGTAGTTGGTTGTGATTAAAATTGCATTAAATTCTCCATCAGGATGAGCTCCTGTATTATGGGATCTTTAATGGTGGAATGGCTGAAAACTTTGTGCTTGTCCTTTCAAGAAGTGTAACGCAACTTCTTCTGATGATAAAAAGAAGAAATGAGGTAGTTTTTATTAGCATGATACACAAGATCAACTAGTGTAAGTAAGGTTGATTATTTGCTGCCTTTGAAACTGTGTTCAGGCTATTTTTTTCTCTTTTTGGATTGAAATTTTGTTTTAGTGTGTTTTGATGGGCATAGGAGAAAGTCAGGAATTACAGTCTATGAAGTTTCTTTTGTGTTTTTGCAAGCTTGTATTTAGCATATGTTAAGGTGCCTGATTTCTGGTGTTAGTTGAAGATTGTCCAGATGCTGAGAGTAGTACTATAGCTGATTTCTGTAAAATACAAGTCTTGACCATATTTGAAATGTACGCTTGATGGTTTTGCCTGAGAATAAATATAAATCTATCCTTGATGTGCATGAATGTAGCCTACGTGAATTGAATTTGCAAAATATCTCTTAAGTGTAATGTTTTAGGAGATAACATTTTTTCTTTGCTTTTACCATACAGTTCGAAAATGGAGCATTCCTTATCTGTTTTGTTTTTCTCATTTCTATGCAAATAAAAATCTGTGTGAGAAACAAATGTTCAAGAATTTCAGTGTTTAGATTTTCTTGGGCGTGGACTTGGGTGTTTAAAAAAAAGGAAACAGCAAATTTCCTTTTTCAGAAGAACATAGTATACATATCAGCTATAGGTTGTTTAAACTGCATCATAAAATTGAAAAAACAGAGATAACCATTATTTTTTCCTCTGTGCTACCTCCCTCCACTGCAGATGTTGCTTGAATTTTCAAAGGCCAGACGAAAAGGCTACGTAGCCATGTTGCTGATATCAGCAGTTTCAGTGAAGAACTCAGTTTTAGCATTGAAAAGTAGCTATAGCGTGTAAAATTTCTGCCAGCACTTCTTTCACTGCCAGCTGACCAATTTGGAGGGTGTTTAGATAGTATTAAAAAGCTTGTATAGATACTGGCTCTTTTTGGTGCATAATTTTCAATGCAGTTTCACTTTCTGAAGGAATTAATGTCTGTATTTAATATTACTAATGTTTGCTTGTAGCTGGCAGCAGTTTTAATATTGTGTTTCTGCAGAGTTTAAAGGAAAAAAGGAACTCGCTCATTAAGGAGAACTCAAAACTATGAAAACCATCTTCTGCAAATTTACCTGGATTTTGTGTTTCATAAAGTGTCCCAGTAGCCCTTGGACCATAAGTTCAAGTGAAAATACATTTCATTTTCATAGGAACAGGGTCTTGCAGCAATTTATACCAAAGTAGGTCATAACTGTTGTGGTCTGATTCTCCCTGCTGCCTGTCGCTTGCAGTATTCGTTGTCCTTGCATTAGCAGTGGAAGGCACAAGGCAGTACAGTAAGTCGCTGAAGTAGCTGATCTGGTCGAAAAATATCGTGACAAAAAAATAACTTTCCATTAAATCAGCTGCTTCAAGTGGCCATGTGCATTACTACTAACACTCGTTAGGTCAAGGGAGGAATGGGAAATGTGTGGCTTGCAATCAGAGGAGTGTGGAACTGCAGTAGTCCAGGATTAAATTGGCATGAACGGTTGTGGAGCCTTACAGCACCTGCTCGTGCATGCGTCAGTGCTCTTCACTCAAAGATGAGTGATCTTTGCTACCTTGCTAGACCAGGTGAGAAATAACTCAGTGTTTCAGTTAGGTGGAAGCATTGTCCACAGTGGATATGAGTTACAGACGAAAGGTGAAAAGTCAGAAATTAGGGTCTGAAGAGGTGGAAGTGTTACCATTTAGTAGCAACAAAGTGGTAGATCTGCTCAGATGCTTTGAGAAACGTCATCTTTTATCATCTTTTGCAGGACCCTTAGAAGTACCTTGTAATTTCTAAGCTTAAAACCCTGCTCTGAATAGTAGCAAAAGTGTGTTAATAGGCAAGTCGTTTGGCAAGGACGTCTTTGTGATGGATCTCATGTAAAACTTACTTATTTTGAGATTGCTTTTTGTTTGTTTAGTTGGTTGGTTT
The DNA here is from genome assembly GCA_011075105.1 of Heteronetta atricapilla. NCBI lineage: Eukaryota > Metazoa > Chordata > Aves > Anseriformes > Anatidae > Heteronetta > Heteronetta atricapilla. The sequence continues at coordinate 15,358,364 of CM021732.1, forward strand.
TTGGTCAGGTGGGTGAATTTTTGCGAAGTATTCAAACTCCCAGATCAAAATCAGGGAGAAGTACACTGTTCTAGTGCATGCTTATACTTAGCCAGTTGTCACTGCCATTGTATTAATCATCATCATTAGTCATTTTGTTTACAGGGCTGTGTGTGTGTATGTATGTGTATATAAAAATAGCTAGACAGAGCTCTATGAAGCTGTATGTAGTGGGATGGCAGGGTTTTTTACTAGTATTATTCATTCTGTACATTTGTTTTCCTGGCCATTTACCCGATGTTCAAAGAATGTTGGGGCTGAGAGTTGTTTCAGTATGAGTCTCACTCTAAACTGTTAGATAATGCATCTTTTTAAAACTCTCAAATATTTAGATACTATATATTAATGTTATGCCATGTTCTTGTCATTAGAGTCCTGAAATTAAAAAAAAAAAAAATGGAGTGGTTTGCTCTGCAATAGTCTTTTTTTATTTTTTTTTCAGTTAATTTATTCTAACAAACAACTGAAAAATAAATAAATAGATATATATATATATATATATAACTCAGAACAACTCTGCAGACCGTCCCGCTGTGACGGAGCAGTACCCGAGGAGAGCAGGGCAGGGAGGTAGGTGGGCCCAGCTTGGTTTAGCAGCACCCGAGGAGCACAGCGCAGTTACAGTGGTCACTCATTCTGGAAGCCAGCTGTGACATTGCAGAAGTTGCTTTTTCAGTACTCATCTGTCCATTTGGAGGCCTGGTTCAATTTTCTGAAGCTTCCAGAAAACTGGCCTGGATGTGGAAGGGGAAGGGGATGACAGAGGTGTCCTCCGCCAGCCCTGCAGGCCGAGGTGGCAGCTGAGGGCACAGGGTCAGTTGCAAGATGAGCAGCACAGAAGTGGATTTTTTGGAGGTGGGGATGCTGTAGCACTATGGTTTCTTTCAGCAGCAGTTGGCTTTCGTCTTGGTTTTAGTCGCCGAAACTGTACCAGAGTGTTCACGATGGTTACTGGTGGGTAACACTGCCATGTAAAAACGGAGTTTCCGTTAAGTTTGCACTTTGTGGTATGCCAGCTTGTGATTTCCTGTAGTACCTGCCGTGACAGCGAGTGGGACGTTTTCAAGCATTTTTCTCTTAAAGGAATAGATGTGCGACACTGTATTAACTGACATTCTTTTTGCCTAAGAATGTGCATCCCCTCTGCTTCCCCTTTAGAACAAAGCCTCAGATTAAAGTAAGTTTAGCCAGACGTTACGACGGTCGTGGAATATTGCTAAGGCAATACAGCCTCAGAAGCATCAATTACGGCCAGCTGTGTTAAGAGCTATATTTGTATGTTTAACTAAACTTTTCTTTTCCCCGTGTGTGGATAAATGTGAGGTTTGAGTTGCACAAAATTAAATAGCCTCTTTATGGGAGTAGTAAGTGGTGCAGAGTGTATGGGAATTTAATACTACCACAAGGAACAGACGCCCATGTTTTCAACTAGAATGCCTTAAATCATTAGGTAGCATTCCTAAATTGTAATCTGAGATGGAAATGCTAAACTTAGCCAACATGTTGTGTACTAGTAAGACCTTTGTGAAGCTGGATGCTAAATTCATCTGCCCCCATGCAAAAGTGCCACACTTAAACAAGAGGGGAAAATAAATTATAATGGCAGAAATCACTGGTGGGGTTACAAAGGATTTGAAAAGTGATGCATCAACAGATGTTTTGCTTTGTTTTAATTGCAATTGTGTAAAGAGGTAGTGAAAAACTTAAATAATTATTATGGCAAACTGGCTATTGATAGCAGAATTGGTACAGTGTGGTCTTGGAGGTGGTATGCTTGGAATCATTAAGGCTGCAGTGGACTTAAACTATTGGAAACCTCTTGGGAACAATTTTGGCAGTGAAGATTCTGAGGAAACAATTTTGGCGGTGAAGAAAATCAACGTTTGGGAAAAAAAAGTGAGGTGTTTCAGTTCTTAACACTTAACCCGTCCCCATATATTTATCCTTAAAGAGGAAGCTTTCAAGGTATACTCATGTAGAAGCTGTTGATAGAGAAACTGTTAGTTTCAACCACAGTATGTGTACACAGGGTCTTGCTGTTAGCACCTCTGTAAGGCTAACCTGCTGTCTCTGTGATGTGCTTGCACGCTACCATAAGCAGCAGCATGAATAAGTTTTAGTATTTTCTGCTTGACTGAAATTCAAGGAACTTCTTAATGTCATTGTAGGAATTGCAGCTTTCTGCAGGCAGGATGCACCAACATGGGATTTGTTAGGGAAATGTGTTGGGGGCGGGGGTATTCTTTTTTATTTGGAATTTTATCAAGTGCAGTAGTTTGAGACGTGTGCAACAGCAAGATGAAACTACAAACTGTCTTTTCAGAAAAAAAGTTGCACATTGTAGTTGAAGCTAGGAATAAGTTATAGGTATTAAATAGTAAAAGCATACTGCTGGTGTTTTAATTAGATCTAGCTGCAGGCCTCTGCCTTCTCTGCTTGAGAATATGAGAAGCTGTGTTTCTCTCCTAATTTAATGTTGAACCTTAAGCACAATGTACCTGTTAGTTCATGTCATTTCCAAAATACAGTTGTGAGTTTATTCTATAAACTGTAGTCTGTGGATGAATTCCTTTTTAAATTTTGAAGTAAATCTATATGGGAAAAAACTAATATTCTCATGAGAAGGAACACTTCAGTTGGCTCTCAAGCTGTTTCCTATACGTGTTGATGCTGGACGGCTGGTTTTGATGAGCTGTGCCCATGTACTACTTGCCTTACAAGCATCGATATGCTTTCCAGAGCAACTCCCAAACTGTGGAAGCCTTGCCTTATGAGTACGTTTCAACAGTTAAAGAAAATGAAAATTAAGTACTTTATCCACATTAGGACCAAGCTGAGGAGAAGGATGTCCAATACGGCAGATGAATGTTCTTGTTGAGCGAATAATTATTGGTAGTGTGGTAGTGCAGAGGAGATGTAGTCATGAATCAGTGCCATGCACAGGAGGCTTCTGCATACCCATACTATTTAAAAAGCCATCCCTGCTTTGGAAGTGGTGCTGACTACCCAACATTGGCCTGCGTACACCGCAGTGCTCTCCAGAAGGCGTTACATCGAAGGCAAGAGACTGAGGTTGCTCTTGGGGTTTGCTGATTCAACAGGTGAAAAGGCTTTGTCAGCAGCAGCATCTTTGTGGTGTCCCTGAGCTCCCTTTTTTCTTCACTCTGTTACTTTCAGTCACCGGCATGAAATCTGGAATTGTGTAGCTATTTACTTCGTCTTTTTGGAACATATTTTTATTTGAATAGGCTTTAGCCATGCTAGGAGTAATCTTTACAATTTACTAGAGCACCAGACAACTTGTTTTTGTTTGTGATCAACGTTACTTAGGTTTGCAGCTGGTTGCAGGATTTTGTTAGTCATTAAGTGAAATTATCAAGGGCTTTTGCTACTGAAAACTTGTATCAAAATGCAATCCAATGAAGCAAAACATGGTATGTAATTGAGCCTGCCTAAGTCAGAGTGGTTGTGCGTGATACAGGAGAAGTGCAGTTTAGGCTCTCTTCTGCATCTGGTTGTGAACATACGTTCGTTTCCCTCACTTTCCTACAGGTTAGGGCATTCAGGGAGAAAGAAGGAAAGCGAATACTCCAAACGATGATCTCCAAGATTCTTTGCTTTTATCCACTGGCAAAGTAATTACAGGGAATAGGATCTGGAACCCCACTTACATCTTTCTTCTACCTCCTTCCGTCCAAGTGCTTCAGTACTTAAACAGCAGTCAAAAACCTCATCAGCTTGTTTTCTGTCTTGGTGTCTTCTGTTCTTGGCTGCATAGCAGCATTGTTATGATAAGAATAATGATGAATGCTCTTACCAGAATATCCACAGCATTCCCTGGAAATGTGAATTGAAACCCTTTAAGGCTGGGGAGGGTCCGGAGCCCAGTTATCTCACATCTTGGGTATGTGTTAGTGCTATAAAATATCTGGGAACCATTAGCACCCTTTCGTCATACCGTACCACCAGAAGATCTGCCATGTCATCATAGTTTTTTGTTTCTTGAGGTGGAAAGGTGTCACATAGAAGGAAACTTTAACATCTGCAGTTGTTCTGAAACAGGTACCTCCTTTTTCTGCTAACAGAGGAAACTTACGTGTTCTATCAAGAAAAATCTCCATCCCCACCCGCCTCCGTGCAGCCTGGCACCTCACTTGGGCAGATTTGTTTCCACTCAGTGATTCAAATCAAGAGCAAAACGTAGTCTTAAGAAAAGATACTTAATTGCTATTCCTTCCACTTTTTGAAACTGTCACTAGGTTGAGGGCTCCCTTGAAATCCAGGAACAAATATCAATAAATACCGTATATAAAAGGAATAATATGATCAAACTGAGTGCTTGTTAAGTTAGCTATTCTGTTTTAAAACAGCTGTGTCTTCTGTGAACTAACAAAGAGAAATCCCGTCCTCTAGGGACACAAGCAGACATGAGAACACATTTGGACCTCTGTTCATAAGCTGTGGTAGCAGCCTGCTGATACATGCATGTGAACAGTTGCATGAATTCAGCTGACGAGCAGTGTGGCACAGGTGTGTGTGCTGGGTTTTCAGTTGTGATTTCAGACCCACGCATATGTTTTAGAACCTAACACCTGTGGATTTCCCATTGACTTCCATGCTTTTCAGTGAATCTTAAGCCACTTTTCTACAGCTGTAAGTGGGGGCAGTTATGTGATACAAGACATTACCGAGCTTCTCAGCAAACCAGTTGTGTTACCAGGTATGTTTGTCTGCCTTCCTAAGTACAGGAGGTAGGCACGGGTTCCCTTGCAGAAGCTGCAGAATTACGATGTTTTCCCTGTGGTTCTCAATTCAAAAATGTGCGTTTTTACCTTTTTTGGACTCCTACCTCTGCAGAGAGATTCTCTGAACTAAACAGTGACATACATTAATTGTGTCAGGTAACTTCAGATAACCATACTAGAGGGTTTGGTCTCCCTAACCTGAGCAGAAAGCTAGTTTCCTGGAGATTCTAACTCTCTGTAATTAAAATGTAAGTCCTAGCTGGTGTATATATTTTACTTTAACATATGATGCCCCACTAGAACAGAGTGGTTGTGGAAATACTTATCACGAGTATTTGTTGAACATGCTTGTTTTATTCCATCGACTTAGAGATGATAACAAAGAGAAATGAAGTCCAGTGCAAAATACTGCTGGTTGGTTTATCCTGTAGCTTCACAGAAGCTGAAGACGTTATGCCGTAACTTAGCAGAGCTTTTTCAGGACACAGTTTGAGTAAGCAGTCTTGATGTGATTAATTTTTGCACAAAAGCTGTTTCAGTACTAAAGAATTTCTTATTTTGCACATTAATCTGGGTTAATGTCCCATTCTTTCCATATTACTGTAGTGATCTGTTGTTAAGGTCTGTTAAGCTCCCAGGGAGGGAAGGAACATTTTGGTCTTGCTGAACCATGCAGTAAGCTGGTGCAAACAGGCTTAGGTCTTGCATTTCTGTGTGAATTGTAGTGCTGCAAAGTCCCACTCTTGAGCCTAAGTTTCCAGTGTCATTCTCAACCATTCCACTAAGTTCCAAGCCCATGAACCCCCCACTCGCTGATCTCTGTCAGTCCAGGGTCAGCAGCTGGGCCTGCCTGTGAAAGCGTGTCCTCAGGGCGCTGAGCAAAAAGCCAGGTCTGCAGCTGGGAAGCAAGCAGTTCTGCATGGTGAGTGAAGGTTTGGGTTCTTTACCATGTCTTGCTTTTCAGCTGTCAGTGCGTACCCCAGATTTCCACTGCCATGTAGAACGATGTGCCAGGTATATTCTTGATGTGGTGGTCTTACAGGCTTTACTGTGAAAGAAGTGTATTCCAGCTAGAATTCAGTGTCACAACAACATTTGTATTGATTGATTAAATAAGATAGCTGCTACGGTATCAAGTGAGAAATTACCTATTTTAGTTTTGTTGGAAAATCTACCCCATATCTTTGATTCAAAATACGAAGATGAACTCTCTGGCATGAAACATTTTAATTTTTGTACCTATGCTGTTCTAACCAATATACCTCTCTAAAGAGAGAGATCAGGAAGACACTGATTTAACCACCATCTTTTTATAGTGAATTGCTGCTTAGTGAACTGTTTTACAAGCAGAAGGGATACTGCGTACAGTTGTTGCATATCTGGGCAAGTTTGGGTTTTCAGTGAACATTGGTTTCAGGAGTTGTGGCCATCAGGAGTGCTGGCAGTGGTGTTGGTTGCTGTTGCTAGTATCTGTCCCATGTCACCAGGTGTTTTTTGTGTTTTTTTTTTTTTTTTTTCTAGTTAAGGAAAATTGCCATGTCCTTTTTTTCTTCCATCTTTTTCAGAAATGTGAATGGGATACATCTTGCCAGTCTCTAAAATTCACACTGAAAAATTGGGCCGTTAGCTAAAGACAGTAAACCTTCTGGAGTGAATGAAGAAAACTTTTTTAGCACGGTATCCATTGAGTCCTGAATCAGGCGTCTCCAGAGAGTATTTAATTCTGCTTATTTTAGAAACATGTCTCTTCCTGCTCCTTTTATAAACAGAGCCTTGGCGACTGGGGGTCGGGGCTGACCGTGTGACCACTCCAGCCCAGTGTACAGCCACAGGCTGTGCGGGGCAGAGGCATCCTTTGTTCTTCTTCTCTCCCAGTTCTCTTTTCCTCCATTCCCATCTTGATTTTTCTCACCACCTCTGCCATAACAGGATGAACATTTTTGTACCTAGTGGCTGAAAACAGGTACTTTCTTTGCTGACTTAGTGCATCTGCCAGATCATTTCACTGTTCTGGCTCTTCTTGGTGGTTTTATAGGTGGTGACAGGTCAGAAAGGAAAGTAGTAAGGAAGAGTAGGATGGGGCAGCTCTCTTTAGTGACTTTCCATTCTGGGGCTAGGTCAACGTGGCTGTTGTAAACATCATCTCAGTTTTAGAAGGGATTAATTCTGTACAGCATTTCTCAATCAAGCTTTAAACCCGTGAAAACACAGCTGATTAGTATAGAGGTGTCAGTCTGCAGGAAGTGCAAATGCTAGTCCAAAAGTGTGAGCTGCTTATTCATTTCTAGCTTTATAAGTTTAGTTAGAGTGGTCTGTGGGGATGTGGGTAAGCAGGCTCTGTGGTTATTGCCTCAAAAAGGTGGCGTCTGCACAACAACTCAATTCTTGCTGGGTGTCTGACCTGTGCATACTTCCCCTGTGTTCTGAAGTGTGGGTATGTATGACTATAAAGCTTTGCGGCATGGCCCAACTCTATACACCATGCAGACAGATGCCTCACAGTTTTTTTTCTTTTGCTTGGCATTGGCCTGATGGATGCTGGAGCCCAGGGCAAGGTGAGGAGCTGCTTGACGGACTTGGACAGTGATGCAGTGGTCGAGCACCTTAACCATTGACACTTGATTTCAAAGGAATTAATGCTTCCACAATGCTTATCTTTTTTTCTTGATCCCGTTTGCCCAGTTAATTTTCTACACAGATGCTATTGCTGTTCTAATTTAAAGAAAAAAAACCTGCAAAAGGCTTTAGTAATATGGAGGAGTATATTTTATCTCTAAATACATGGTGATGAGCAGAATACAAAGGTGTTGATACTTGATTTGCAAATTTAAAATTAGCCTCACTGCAGAGAAGTAATCCTTTTTTCCCGTTGTCACTCGATGAGTCTCTTATTTCAAATTAGAAGCTTCAGAGATGTACATAAAAGCTGGGTTGTTTTTTTTTCATACTGAAAAAAGTCTATTCAAACATTACTGTTTGATGAGGCAGTTAGTGAAAAATCTTGGAAAGCAACTAGTTCAAGCATTCAAGGTTATGCCTGTGTTTGTCTTCCTAAAATATTTAACAAAAGTAGATTAGGGTTAGCAAACATACAGAAATAATTTTAAAATCAGCTTTTCAACTGCACGCCTTTTGCAGCCTTTTAAAAAGGATTCAGGTTGGGATTTAGTTGTTATATATAGAGAGATTTCAGTTATTGGCAAACTTACCTTTTGAATGTTTTGGGCTATTTTTTTCAGGGGAAAATAACTTTTTCAAGGATTCTGGGATATTTTTCAAGGATTTAATTAAAAGGGGAACACCAAGCGTAATAGGAAAATATGTAAATGTTGCGCAAAAAGCTTTTTTTTTTTTCCTTGTAACAATGGGTTATTTTCTGTTCCCATATTCTGTGGTTGAATACCGACACAGGATTTAGTTCCTGTTCCGCTAGGGGTTTCCATGGGCTGCTTTTGACGGTCTGGTGTAGCTGGGCGTTATTTGTTTTGCTTATTCCCTTAACATACAACTCGGCAGCACGGCCATCTGGAGCGCTGAGCGGTGACCCACAGGGCAAGCGGGTTTGACACCGCCACGAGCAGGTTGCGGCAGGGGCTGGGAGGTTTGCAGTCCAAGTAGCGTCCATACCCACAAATCTTTCCTGAAGTCATTCCAGCACTCCCAGATGGAAAAGCCATTCAGCGGTGGAGGTGAAGGAAGTGAGCTGGAGCATGTGGGAGGGCAGGCGAGCGGCTGAGGAGAGGCACCGCCGCAGCCTTATATGGGAAAGGGAAAGGACATTTTCCTCGTTAACTTCACGGGGAATTGGTGCCCAGAGCTACATTCATCATGTGGATGCATTTCCACAGGAACGTTTCTTTTCCAAATTGTCTTAGTCATAGTTTTAGCACTGTGTCACATCTTTGCTGGCTTATTTATATATTCTGCATGGGCTCGCTGTGCATCCACTGCTAGTCTGCCCTAAAAAGGTGAACTGTTTATAATCTTGGCCAACAGAAAAGACAGTACTAAACTGATGCCAGCAGCTTGTTTTTTTCTTACTGAAAAGACTATCCCATTTCTGGGCTGTACTTAAAGCAAAACTTAAAGCAGAGCAGCAGTATATCCCTTCATCTGGAGGGGGCAAGGTTTGCTAAACACAACATAGCTTCCGTGAAGCCAGGCCAGAAAGAAGCTCAGCAGCCCAGTGAGGCCTTCCCCTCCAGGCTGCTCATGTCCTTCTGACTGCTGTCCCTCGTCAACTTCACACCCTTTCTCTCTCCTCGGCTCTTTTTTTGGATCACGCTTACCCTCTCAGCAAGGCTTGCAGTCACGCATGTTTGATTTAGAAGGGGCTTGCTTAGACAGCCCATTTAACACTGGGTGTTCATGAAGTAGTTCTGAGAATGAAGGAGCAACACCTCTGCAGGGATGGCCAGAGGGAGAAATGCGAGTTAGCTGTGCAATGAATAATGTTCAGAAGTTGGGTTGGGTGTAGTTCACAGTTCAGTTTTTCTATTTTTTGTTTTGTTGTGTTTCCCTTTTTTTTTTTACCATACGTTTCTTAGGTGCCTATGCACACCATCTAGCAGAGTTACCCCACACCAAATTCTCTCAATTCTCCTACGTCTAAACTTCCCCCGCCCTCTGGCTGCAAGATCCTCTGAAGGCAAAAGTGGGCCAAAATGATTTGTCAGAAAAATATGAGACATCTAATATTATTGTTGGATAAAATCTATTAACAAAGGGTTGGCTCCTGTTTGAAACCTTCCCTACCAGATTTTAGAGCAGCTGTCCGGTCTGTTAGGCCTGGATATGCAAAGTTATAATTATGAATGGCCCTCAAATCAGTGTGGGAAAACCAAAACTCAACTGCTGTGCTAATTTAAGCACTGCTCTGTTTGCTGCTAATTTATATGAGTAATGGTACATCTTCCAGAAAATGGCAAGTTCATTTTAAAAGATTCACTTGGCTAAATTGCAAGATAGCTTTTAGAACAAAAACTTGTTATGAATTCTGATATTTTTAGGATGTTTTGAAGGGCTGTAGTTAGCAGTAACATTTTAGGGCTACAAAGGAAATTGGTGGCTAGGGTCCAAGTTCTTATTCTTATATCGAGTAATGGAGAAATGGAATTTAAAATAATACCAAAATTTCAAAGTTGTATAAAATCTGTGAAAACTGATTTCAGGTGACTATGTACTAGTAGAGGAGAAGAAAATTTGGCATAAAAAATGGTCTGTTTGAAACCTGTTTTTAGTCAATAGTCCTAACTCTGGAGTAATAAGTGAAGTCTCTAATAATTATGGAAAGTTACAGTTCAGCGACCAGTTTGGTCAGTGATCAGTTGTTGTTTACAAGCATTCAAATCTCATCTCATAAAACTTACAGACTATGAAGTTTGCATATTTTTAAAGTTTATTTTTTGGGGGTCAGGTTTTCTCTAAGATTTGTAGCTTTGGAATAAGGTTAAAGAGTTTTTTCATCAGTAAGATTGGTACTCCTTATTTATCTTTATCCCTAAAGAAGAAGAAGGAAAAAAAAAGCTGAAAGGGTGCTTTAGGTTACATATTTTGAGAGGAAATTTTTAGTTTGGAGAAGGTGCCAAGTTAGGCTGTAAAATACCCTTTGAAGATTTCTAGCAAAAGATTCTGGAAAGGGCCTTGAAGTTTTTCGTAACGTAAAGCAGAGGCTTGAGTAGAGAAGCTCCATTTCTCTCATACCTCTCGAGTATCTTTATTTTGAAGTCTTTCTCTGATAACATTCAGAGCATAGATAATTTTGGATGGGATGTTAATAGGCTGGGGTTTTTTTTGTTTTTGTTTTTTTGCCCTGACTGAACAGCATATCCAAATTTCTTGTATCTTGAAAGCCTATCTAGCAAGAGTGTTTCAAAAGAATTTAAGTAGCAGCAGCCTTGTTTGATGTCTTACAAATGCAGTTTGGTTCATAGATACAGTTGTATTAGATGACAATTCATCTGTCCGTCCAATTGGTGTGGATAGGAACATCTGGTTTGAGTCTACTCTGTTCCTATCCCCTCTGAAACAGTTATGTGTGTGTACTTTCCTGCAACTTTATTTTTGTTTACTAGTCACAATAAATAATGCAATCTGGTTGTCTGGTTTTGTATTTCAGATTAATCTAAAATTTCTCACGTGGGCTGGCATCCTCTGTTGCTTGATATGGAGCGGGTTTGCTCAGCAAGGTAAATCACTTGATTGCACTGCACTACTTTAATATTGCTTTAAAACTGTATGTATTTAGCAGTTGTTTGTGCCAATAAATGTATTGGCTAGATGAGTGCTCATAGCAGATGTTGCTCATATCTCTTAGGCATAACATGTAGAATTTAGTTTACAGGGGCAGTAAGAAACAAATTAAAATTGTGTTATTGTCAACACGTCTTTATAAATGAAGTGACCTATCTGTGTTCTTTCATAGGTGGAAGTGACTGCATAAAAGCTAATGCAAAATCATGTGGTGAATGTATACAAGCAGGACCAAACTGTGGTTGGTGTAAAAAAACAGTGAGTATTGCACAGTTCCTTTTATTTTTTTTCCTTTGGTTTCAAATTTAAATAAATACATTAAATGTATAGAAATATCCATTGTCATTAACAATAATTTCCTGTAGCTCTTCAATTGGATACCTATCTGTACATAAAAATTCAGTACCATGATTTTCCTGATGTCCTGATTTGAGTAGATCTTTTTACAACGTGTTTACTTTTCCTTTTCTAAAAGTTAAATGTATATAGACCCTACAAGCTGTCTCATAGCTATTTTAAATCTTTCCAGCATGGAGGCTGTCTGGATATGTTTAATTATATTCTTTCAGTGACATTAGAGAAAGAGGTAAATTCAGACAAAGGTGGAGTCAAGGAAAAGAGTGAAGGTCTGCTTTTAAAAGAAAAGATGTTCAAATTTTAGTTTTCTGTTGTTGGTAGACTTGGGGGTGGGAGACTGGTTTGTGGGGGTAGTTTTTTTAGTTTTAGTATAACCCTTCAAAAGAAAGCTTGCTTGTGTAATTAAAAATTAAATCTTAAGTTATGTGCTGTATATGCTAAAGTTGAGTTGAAGTGTCTTCAGGTTAGAAAATGAAGGAAAGGTTCTCTAGAGCTCTTTTTGGTTTGTTAATGAAAATTGGGAAAGTTTCCTGTTTCATGTTGTAAGATGATACTGTGTACTTATTTCTGTGCAGTACCAACTTAATGTCCCTTGGATCAGCTTGTAAGCTTTAAACTTTTCTAGTAAACTGACTTGACTTTAAGATTTGGCCTTGGACTCTCAGATTCATTTGGCAAATGTTACTTACTTGGTCTTAGCTTCTCATTAAGAACTGACAAACCTTACAATATATTTACTTACATGTATATTCTGGGGGGAGGGAAAAATCAGAATTGCCAAGCTCTTCAATTAGAAACCTTGTTTACTTATATTTGAGTTCAGAGCTGTTTTGAAAATTTGAGGTAATAGTAAGTTGTGTTCAGAGCAAAGCTTCTTTTTTGTTTGTTTGCTTTTTGCTAACAGATCTTATTTTTGGATTGTTGTCCATCTTTCCCCTGCTCTGTCAGCATATTGCATTGATTTGTTGTGGAGTACCAAGATACTCTTACATAATCTCTAATTAAAGCCTTTCAAAAAAAAAAAAGAAAAAAAAAAAGAGAGTAATTGGAAAGTAGGCTGTACAAATAAGTTCACATAATTGGCAACTGCATGAAGATGTGAGCCTTTCCCGTCAGCTGTCGCTTGTAGAGTAGCTGATTTAAAAGGATGCCCTGCTTCTGTTAGAGGTGACATCGGATATATATTTTTTACTTTCATCTTGCTTATATCTTATACATAGATTGCATACATAAACTCTTGGATAAAATTATAGCCACTCTTTCATTGAGTAAAATTTAACATATTTCAGAACTGTGTTTTATTACTGGATTTTTTTGTAAGGATGGAGTCATTGTAAAAAAGTGTTACTGTGTGTAGAGTATAGCAAGTTGCAGATAACTGTAAATTTGATATTTGTTCACCCCTGTTTTCCAGGACTTCTTGCAAGAAGGAGAACCAACGTCTGCCCGATGTGATGACTTGGCAGCACTGAGAAGTAAAGGCTGTCCTATGGAAGATATAGAAAATCCTAGAGGTAGCAAACAGGTGCTTGAAGATAGAGAAGTAACAAACCGTAAAATAGGTGCTGCAGAGAAGCTGAAACCAGAAGCCATTACACAGATCCAGCCACAAAAATTAGTACTGAAACTAAGAGTCGGTAAGGACAGTTTCATTCTAGTCTTCATATGATTTTTCCGTCACCACCACAAGTGCATTTTATGTTTTGAATGTATAATCATATTGTTTCTGAAACTGTTAGTGTTCCGATAATCTGAATAGCAGAACTATTCAGGTTAACCCCAGGTGTTTAGGTAATTCAAATACAGTCAGATTTTTAGAAAAGATTAGATACGTTTTCTTACCACTTGTTCCAGATATAATTTCTGAGAAATTAGATAAAGCTCATAAAAATGTCAGCATGGTTCAGATATTTCACAAAAATTAAATTCTTCCGTTTTCAGTATTTTACAGTTGATTTTCTGTAGTGTGACTTCTTGTAACAGAAGTAGAGGAGCATGCAAAAACGTAGAGAAGTTATGAGAACACTTGCTATTCCTTTAAGTACTCCTGTTACGCAAAGTCTGCACCAAATGGTTTCATAATATGTGGCAAGATTTTCAGTTTGCTATATAAAATATTTCCAGAGGGTAAAGAAGTGGATATGAGACTGCATTAATGAAAACAAAGCAGTTGTGTATCATTTCAAACCCATAAAGAGATATTTAATTAAAATGGGGGTGGGGGAACAAGTCTAGTAGTCCACACAATATTTGAACATAATGGAGACTGACCTTAAGGAGAGTTCCTAGGTGCTGCAACCCTGTCCAAAAATACATTGTATTTGCCTGGAATAAGAGCCTGTACTTGGAGCCAGCTGCCTGTTGGGGACTGCATCAATAAATGCAACGTGATCCGAGGCTGCTCAGCACAGTGAGGAAAGGGAAGAAAAGGAAAGGAATTAAAATTATTTTACAATTTTCGTATTAGCCCAGTTTAGTTCTAGTTACCCTTTCAACTTAAAGCCACAAAATAATAGTCTGTTGACACAAGTTTGATCAGCAGAGCATACAAGGGACCTGGGCAACCAAAACCTATTAACCCAAAAGATCATTGTTCAGTTTATGAGCGCTTCTTTGGGTTACAAGGTCTCCCCTATTAGGGTTTGTGTGCACACAGAGGGGGATGTTTGCTTTCTGTGCAGGCTCTTTTAAACAGTACCTGAGGAAAATCTAAATCTTTTGTTTTAAATAAAACATGCTGCATAGCTGCCTGATCAATATGCTCATTCCCTTTGCTCATCTTATGCTTTCCCCAGCTTGTTAATTTTCCTCATATTAGGCAAATATTTGCTACTTATTAAACAGACTTAATCAGCAGCAATATCACCACTTCACTTTAGTGACTGGAAGCTGGGATGGAGGAAAAAACTTTCAATTCCATGTCTTATTTAATAAACAATAGGCAAAATAATTATTTTCCATTTAACTTGGGGGTAGTTCTTGTGCACTGTCTTTCAACATCAGAGTGAAACTACATGCTTATGTTGGCAAAGCACAGGGTCTGGGATTACACTTGGAACAGATAGTAAGCAATTATCTCAACTACTGTTTCTTTGCTCAGCCTATATTTGATGCAAAGTAACTTGAAATATTCCATCCAGAACTGATTTTTCTTTTATAAACCTATTTAAAGAGTGTTTTCCTAAACTAAACCCTTAGGATTTCTTCAGTCATCTTGCATGCAAATAGATATTGAAAATTTATGCTATTAGATCTTTCAGGAACTTTGTTAAACTTATTGCAAGCATTGAGATTTAAAGTTGCGGCAACTAAGAGAGGTTTGGTTTTAGCAGGATACTATTTTCTGTGGGGAAATGAAATGCATTAGACGGGTAAAGTTGGGCATCTGACATAAATACTCCTTGAAATTTTTTTCATCATAATTTAATGTTAACCATTTCAATTAACAGGAGCAAAAACTCACCGCTAGCTAAAAACCTCCATCATCAACATCTCAAAGACTTTACTTAAAAAGACATTTTTCCTGCTAGTGTAGTTATTGTGGATTTTTTAATGGCTTCTGTTTATTGTTTAATCTCTGAAATAGGGGAACCGCAAACGTTTTCATTAAAATTTAAGAGAGCTGAAGATTACCCCATTGACCTTTACTATCTTATGGACCTCTCCTATTCTATGAAAGATGACTTAGAGAACGTGAAAAGTCTCGGAACAGCTCTGATGCAAGAAATGCAAAAAATAACTTCAGACTTTCGAATCGGTAAGAAAGATTTGCTTATTAAAAAAAAAAAATCCTTCCTGATGCTTTTCACATCATTAAAGTGAAAATCACATCATATGAAGAATAATTCTTTTTTTAAAAACTAGCAGTATTATGGCAAATATTCTAGCACATAGAACCTATTGAGGAATATGAGAATAGTTGTGATGGAGAAGGCAGAATGTAAACAAGTATGAGAGCTATTTTTAACATCAGATCAGCTATAATGAATTTGTATTCTATTGTATCACAATATAAATAATAGAATTCCATTCTTCAGCTTACAGGGTTTTTCTCATTCTCTCCTAGGGTTTGGCTCTTTTGTGGAGAAAACTGTGATGCCGTATATAAGTACAACACCAGCCAAACTCAGAAATCCTTGTACAGGTGACCAGAACTGTACAAGTCCATTTAGCTATAAAAATGTGCTCAGTCTTACCAGTGAAGGAAATAGATTTAATGAACTTGTAGGTAAACAGCACATTTCTGGGAATTTGGATTCTCCTGAAGGTGGATTTGATGCAATAATGCAGGTTGCAGTTTGTGGGGTAAGTGTGTGTTAGTTTTCTGAGATGCAATTGTTCTAACTGATACTTTATTAGATGATTTTTTTTTAATACAGCCTTAATGTTTTACGGTGCCTGACCTGATGTTTCAACTTGTCATGCTTGTGTTAGCAAGGTAAAGTTGCATGACTAGGCTGCATGAATACATTGATTTGTTCTGTGGAGACCCCTAGTGAGTGAATGAAGTCAGCAAATATGAAGGTGCTGATCACAGGCTTTGTTCACGTCAGATAGATGCGTTCTAAAGGTGATGTTTTTAAAGGTTGCTGCAAAAGAAGAGTCAAATTCTGTTCACAAGTGTAGGGAATTCTAAACAGGCAATTGTTATCCAGTGATTTCAAAGAGTCAATGTGCTTTATGTAGCTCGTGTTTCAGAATAGCTTGGTGAATGTTAATTTCTACTAGCTTCTCAGACAGAAGTAGATCAAAACCAGATTTTATTTATTTTTGGAGAGCTGATACTGATCACTTCATTATTCTTTCTGGTCTGACACCATTCTATGTACCTGTGCAATATAGACTCTTCAAAAAAGATATCCTCCTTTGTTACTGTATTAATATATTATTAATCAACGAAGTAAGGACTTTCTGAAACTATATGGAGTCTTTTTTAGAAGTGCAGAAGGCAAGTTCATTGCCTTTGGTGAAAATCTTGCAGATAATGTTTTAGAGGCGACATTTAATTAGATGTAAGTGCTTTTAAGATTGGAGTGAATTACAATTTCCAGGACGATGCTTTTGTTATATGGCTGCTCTTAAGTCTGTCTACTTAATCATGTATTTACCTCTTCATTGTTGGTCCACATTGATATAACAGAAAGTGGTGCAGAATACTTAAATATTTTTTTTTTATTATTTCCTAAGGATCAAATTGGATGGAGAAACGTTACAAGACTATTAGTGTTTTCCACGGATGCTGGATTTCATTTTGCAGGAGATGGTAAACTTGGTGGAATTGTTTTACCAAATGATGGGAAATGTCACCTGGAAAATAATATGTACACAATGAGCCACTATTATGTAAGTCTTTGCATTGTCTTCTAGGGAAATTCATATTTTTTGCTGTTTAAGTTAAAAAAAAACAATTGAGTAAATTGGCACCATTTCAGAATCTTTTAAACTTTACCCATCTGCCTATGTATTAAATCAAGTGCCTTCTGCTTAAGTAAAGCAAAACTGCAAGAATTAATCCAGTCTTAATTGGAAAACTTCAAGAAGTGGCAACTGCCACACTATGATTTATGATAATTAATAACTCTGCTTGTCCACTGGCAAACTGTGGTACTCTGTCCTATTATTTTGTTATTTCATTAGTCTGCTTGTTCAGAAGTAGTTCTACTACTGTCCAGTTATTTATAACGTCATACCTAGTTTTGTTTTCTTTGGGACCCAAATGATAGAACTGCCTGTAATTAGTCTCCGTTCATAAGTATATTAGTTTTTATATTGTACTTTTTATTTTACATCTGTTAGCCATTTTAATCATTTTATTATGAGCTCTCACTGTATACTTGTTATTTTTAAATCAATTTTGCACTTAATTTGTAATTGAAATGAGATAGAACCCTAAGACTGCTTGAAATCTTATGATAAAAAGTTAAGGTTAAAAATACGTTTTACAACATTGCCACCATGTCTTGTTCATAGATTAAGCAGACAAAAAGTGAAATGAAAAACACTTCTATTTAATAGGGTGAACACAATAAGCTTTACAAAGTTTGCATGTTTGTATTCCTAATTGAGAGTGCTTGTTCAATGACAACCTCAAATTCAGTTTTATTTAATCTTTTCTTTATGAAACAGTGCAAAAGCTAGTGGTTTTCACAGAGATGTCATATGGAAAACTATCAGAGATGATTTACTGAGAACATAGAGATTAGGAATTTAACTTGCAGGATTTAAATGTCAGGGAATAGGATAACATTCTTATTATCCCTTCATAGATCACCTATCTTCATGGGGCATATATGAAATTTTTTCAAGGATTCTTTGTTTGCAGGGTTGTTTTTTCTTTAGATTTGTAACATAAGCTGACTAGTTAGGAGTCTTTAAAATGTTTCTAGAAGTGTTTTTGACAGTATTTCTACTGTCAAAATGTTTCTGATTTTCTACTTTGTGTACTAACTTTGAATTACATTTTATATTTGATGTTTTTTAATAGGATTATCCCTCTATTGCTCATCTGGTACAGAAGCTTAGTGAGAACAATATTCAGACAATTTTTGCTGTTACTGAAGAGTTTCAGGCAGTTTATAAGGTAAAGATAAGTAACATATTTCTGGTCTCTACTTTTTTTCTTCTCAACCAATTAGAGATTTCAGGTTTGGACTGAATTCATTACAGTTGCTTAATTTGAAATAAAAATAAGTATGGATGGAAGTGATCACAGTAGTATTTTGCTATTTATGTTGTTATTATTCAGCCATTTTTTAAGTTGTTCAAAGTGATACTGAACATGTTAGTAATTTCCAAGGAGAAAACAGATCTTGTACTTTCTCAGTAAATAATCCTCCTTGTTTCTTTTTATACCTTTATAGATATAAGGCAGTGGAGAACATATTTGCAATGCTACTCTATATGAACGTTTTTACAAACAAAATAGCTTAGGAGAGTGTAGACACCTGTGAAAGAATATATTTTGTCTTTTTTGCTCTATTTATATTCATGATGGTTAAAATTGAATGTTGGATGTGATTATGAAATAAGAAATCACTATGTAAAAGAGATGCTTATTTTTCCTAAGTTTAACGCAACAAGGTATAATTCTTTATCTTTGTTCAAATTGTAAGTTTTTTTCCATTGGAAATCATGGTTTTTATACCTATCTAGAAGTGTTGTGCTTCTTTTTTAAGATCTTGAAAATGTGTGTGGTAAATTTGTGCAACAGAACATCTTTTATTCTAATCTGTCTTATTCTGTTACCATAAAATGAATGTCTAAATTGACAAATTTAAAGTGAAAATGCACAACAGAAAGGTGGATTTTTTTTTTATTCCAGTATTCCTTTGTAGAACCTCAAAAATCATGAAGAACGCTGACAACACTTCAGCTTTACTTTTTGAAGTACTTGATCTTGACTAGTTAATCCAGTAAAGCATTATATCACCATACAGGTATTTACACTACAATTTATACTTGGTTTATTAGTCAGGCTGTAACTTTCCTTTTACTTTTGTAAATATTGACAGGAACTGAAAAATCTGATACCAAAATCAGCAGTGGGAACATTGTCTTCAAACTCCAGCAATGTGATTCAGCTGATCATTGATGCATACAATGTGAGTTCAGATTTTGTTTGTATGGTATTTGTTTTTCTTGCTTTTAACTTACTATGATTTTTTCCAAGATAGATTATAAATTTTTCTACAAAATAGCAAGTTTGCATTCTAAACTGTATTCTAATCTGTAACTATATAGCCAGAGCAGTAAAACCACATCAGACTTTCAGACACTGTGTGGTGATCAGAGCTTAGATGACTAGAAAGATACACGCTTAGAGTCACTTAACCTCTTTACTTCTTCTTTCTAATTTTATCATCTGTGTTTTCCCTTTAAACAAACAAACATAACCCTTACTTTAGGACCTTTGGCTCTTTGCCTTATTTTAACATGGAAAAGGAATGGGCCACTTTTCAACCTGGAAAATGCCTCCATCAACCTCAGTGGTTCTTTCATTTGGCTCCAAAATATTTTCTACATAGCTGTGTATTGTATATGAGAATTTTTGCCCTTTTGGAGTACATAGAACAACTGTCTGCCAACGTCCACGCATAGCAGGGCTCAGGTGTGAGAAGGGGTCACCACGTGTGAGGCAGTATGTCTCAGCACACTGGAACTGCCCAGCCCAGAAACGTGGAAGGCTGGGGCAAAGTGTCCCAGACTGCTGGGCATGGGCAGACACTGCATCATTTCCCTCTGCTTAAAACATACCTGAGGGAGAAGAGCATACTTGGACCTTGTTGTGTTAAGAGCCAGAGACCACTTGTGCTTCCCCTTGAGAGCCACTGGGCACAACATGCAGTGGGACTGCCTCTTTTGCTCGTTCTCCTGCATGTCTTGCATTTGCTGGCATATCTCTGCATCACTCAGTAGGAGTGATGGAGAGTGCTACTTTGTTCAGACTGTCCTGTATTTGTTCATCGAAATGATTTTGCAACTACATTCTGAGATAGCTAATAGCAATTGTTTTAGTCCCTTTCTTCAGAGGTTATCCTGGAAAACAGTAAGCTACCAAAAGGAGTGGCAATCAGTTACAAGTCTTACTGCAAGAATGGAGTAAATGACACACAAGAAGATGGAAGGAAATGTTCTAACATTTCAATAGGAGATGAGGTAACTTACAATATATGTGCTACTCTGAAATTTCATTGAAAGTAACCAATATTAATTGTTTTTTTTATAAATATTACTAAGTTTCTTTTAATAATATAGCACTCCATTTATTTTTGTTTGCAGGTTAGATTTGAGATTAATGTAACCGCTAACGAATGTCCAAAGAAAGGACAAAATGAAACAATTAAAATTAAACCACTGGGATTCACTGAAGAAGTGGAAATTAATCTCCAGTTCATCTGTGAATGTCAGTGTCAAAGCGAAGGAGAACCTAATAGTCCAGCCTGCCACGAAGGGAATGGAACATTTGAATGTGGCGCTTGCAGGTAAATATATAGACCTTATTTATTTTTGCAAATGGGAAATATGAACTATATTTGATTTACTTAATTAAGGTTTATTTGATTTTAATAATTTTTGAGTGAAGGAACAAGAGTTATTGTTATAACCCTGTTTCTTTTGGGACATCTTGACATACTGTCATATATCTGCAAATAATCCTTGTGCTGGAATTTATAATATCGGTCATTATATTGGAGCTATTGCACACATGAGAATTAGAGTGTGGCCTTGGGTTAGTCCTTTAAAAGATACAGGCCTTAATGCTTTTTTTGCTCCCTTATTTAATGTTAAGCTCTATCTAATGTAGCGGAATTATGGGAGAAAATGAATAGGATTAACTTGTGATATTTTTGCAAATATTAATGCTTACCTAATTTTGTCTTTCTAATGTGAATTCTGCTGATTTCAAGAAATTCAAAGTCTTCATAGGTTTTGATAGGATCTCCTACCTAGGTTGTCACCAATTATTCCATAGAAGGGAAGAGTAAAGTAGTTGTTCTTTTGTGACTTTTATTTTGGATGACTTTTTCTCCCTCAGTCTCTTCCCCATATGTTATTTTTATCCCTTTAGGGTCTTATTAAAATGTTTCTTCTAATTACATGCATCTATAAATCTTTGTGTAATCTTTTATATCTCTCATTACACATTTGAAAATGAAGTAAAATGATACTGGATTTTCTGGATTTACACTCCACTATGAGAGTAGTTGAAGATTGACCTCTAAGACCTCAAGGTTTGAGGCTTTTTTTTTTTCCCAAGAAACCTACAGCAAAAATGGAAACAGTCTCTTCTTGGAAATCCTTGAGACAAGAATGCAAAGACCAGAACAAAATTAAGTAGTTCCCAAAGAAAACAAGATCCAGGACTTCAGAAAATAGTACTGGTTCCTGCTCAGTGAACTGTAGCTGAAATAAGAGTTACAAATCTTTTTCCTCATACTTCAATATGCAATTATTTATGTGACTGAAAATAAAATAGAAGTTACTTACTTGAAGTTCAGAAGTTACTGACTTCTGGTGTAGGACTGACTACTATCTTTGTGGTGAAGCTGATTACTGTAGAGAACTGAGTGAAAGAATGACATACGGCTCTTAACTCCTTAATACTCAGTAAGTTGAGGAATAACTGCTTCAGACCATAAACACTGAATAAATTGCTTCATTTTGAAGACATTTATGGGTGTTTCCCTTAAATAATGAACCATCAATGACCGTAGAAAGAATTATTAAACTTGGTTATCACTGTTATTAGCATCCTCATGATTTCACACAGGGGATAACAGACCTGTGGATAAGAACAGCCTTTTGCTTTCGGAGCAAGAACGTTTCATGATGGAAGCATCATCTCTGACTGACTGGTGACAACAGCTTGCCAATTGCTGAACAAGAACAAACTCAATTTCTTCATCATTGCTTTATGCTTGATAAGTGCTGAGCCCCAAAGATCTCAGATGAATTTGCTGGTGCTCAGCAGCTCTGAAGATCAGCTACTCCCCTGACTAATTGCTGCTGTTCTTGCGAAATTCTTTCGTTGAAAGTTAACAGCAGCTACAGTGAACAGTCACTGTCACTTAAAAGAAATTACTGTTCTGTCACACTGGAGAGGAATTAATAGTGGTTATGTGGCAATCTAGTTAGAGGTGGTGACAACAGTTTCTCACTTCAAAAAAGTAATCAGGATAGGAGCATCTTAGTCGAGTTACCTCCAGCAGCTTCAAGAGCTGTTAAGTAGCTAGAAATCCTATTTTAAATTTAACTTGGAATATTCCTTGAGGTAAGTCACTATTAGTCCTGTTCTCTGTGCTATTTTTGCAGTCTTTTTATTGTATATGTTTTGATTAATTAGGTTTACATTTTCAGTCATGTTCTTACCTTGCAGATGTAATGAAGGACGCATTGGAAGACTTTGTGAATGTAGTACAGATGAAGTAAATAGTGAGGATATGGATGCTTACTGCAGGAGGGAGAACAGTACAGAAATATGTAGTAACAACGGAGAATGCATTTGTGGACAATGTGTATGCAAGAAAAGAGAAAACACCAACGAAGTGTATTCTGGCAAATATTGTGAATGTGATAACTTCAACTGTGATCGATCAAATGGTTTGATTTGTGGAGGTGAGAAGTGACTTCAGACTTTTTTATAGACAAAATTGGTGAATAGTTTACAAGTCTGTCAACTGTACCCTGTAAAGCAGTGATACTTAGGTTAAAAATACATATCTATTTGATGGGATGAGAAAATGCACAGAGTAACAGTGACTGAAAACACTTCTTTATTAATAAAACAGCCCTTTGTGATCCTGAACATAGGGTGTGTTAATACATGTTCCAGCCTTCCTTGACTCAGAGCTAAAAGAAGGATGTAAGCTGAACTTGACTAATTGCCCTCAGGTATTATAGTAAAGAATGTTGAGACAACTGTCATGAGATTATAAAGTTATTCTGGCTCAGAGTAACCACTGCATCAATAAAAAGAGATAATGACCTCAGTTTACTTGTAATAGTGTTTGAGCTGATGCTTGACAACATAACAGTGAGATGCTATCTGGAGACTATTTTGAAAGGCGAGTGAAGCTTAGAATGTGCTAGACCCAGAAAGATGCCTTAGGTGCTTGAAACAAGACTCTAAATGGCACTTTATTCTGAAATTAAAAGCAATTTAGAAAAGCCTCTAGCAGTGAGTGTCTAACTTAATTTTGCTGCATATATTTTTGTCCTGTAACTTCCTTAGGCTTCTTCATATGTGGAAGTAGCTGGTGGGAGTGTAACTACTACCTCAGTTTTGACTGCCACCCAAAAATACAAAACAGCTAAACTTTAGCTGAATTAAGATAATACCTAATCTGTCTGATTTAGTTGGAATATACCTGCAGCTCATCAGCTGTCCGAAGGATAGGAGCAGTGGTGGTGGTGTCTATTTTGGGTGTCCCCCAGCAAAATAGATGGTGACAGAGGAGTGTTGACCTGAACACTTTATTTTCAGTGGAGAAGAAGTGTAGCCAGAGATCTTTACATTCCATCCAAATTGCCCTTTTTGAGATACGGATATCTGTTTCCTCTGTAGGGAATGTAAGGAGCATAAAGCTCAGGTGAGATGGAGTTACAGTAGCTGATTGGTTTTATAAGGAGCCTGAGGGAGCTCTGCACTGGTGTGGCCTCACCTCAAGTACTGTGTGCAGTTTTGGTCACTACAGCATAAAAAGGACTTAAAACTATTAGAGACCCCTCCAAAGGAAGGCAACAAAAATGGTGAAGGGTCTAAAAGGGAAGGTGTATTAGAAGCGGATGAGGGCCCTGGGTTTGTTCAGCCCAGAGCAGAGCAGGCTGAGGGGAGGTCTCATGGCGGCCTGCAGCTCCCTCACGAGGGGAGCGGAGGGGCAGGCACTGAGCTCTGCTCTCTGGGGACAGCGACAGGACCCGAGGGAATGGCATGGGGCTGGGAGGGTCAGGCTGGGTGTTAGGGAAAAGTTCTGCATCAAGAGGGTGGTCGGGCACTGGGACAGGCTCCCTAGGGAAGTGGTCATGGCACCGGGCCTAACAGAGTTCAAGAAGCATTCGGTAATGCTCTCAGACATAGGTCTGATGTTTGGGTGGTCCTGTGTGGAGTCAGGAGTTGGACTCGATGATCCTTGTGGGTCCCTTCCAACTCAGAATATTCTATGTTTCTATGTGTTTCTTTTTTCTATGTTATGAAGTCTAAGTTAGTGCATTCCTCATCTTTTTAGATCTTGCATTATAAATTTATATAGAGATAGGTACAGTAGTGATCAATAAATATTGATCTGTAGAGTATTTATATACACACAAAATTGCCAGCTGAAGCAGTGCTGTGATGCTATCTACCCATGAGGTATGGCCATCACATTACACTGTTCTTGATCAGCTTTCCCTAGTCTCATCGTTTTGTTTATGAAAGGAAATCCAAATGTAGGAAAATGGGAGAAGGAAAGAAACTTCTGTAAGTAGTTTTTTAAGGAAACAATTTTTTTTAGCTCTTTATTCATTAGTATATTCATATTTTGTCCACCAGAGTTTTCTTTTCCCTATGTCTATTTGAAGATGGTAAACATTTTGTTTCTTGATGTCATAAACTTGCTTGATATTAGACTTCATTTCACTGAAATATCTTTTCAATGCTCAGGAAATGGTATCTGCAAATGCAGAGTGTGTGAATGTTTCCCCAACTTCACTGGCAGTGCTTGTGATTGCTCCCTGGATACGACTCCATGTATGGCATCTAATGGGCAGATTTGCAATGGAAGAGGAACCTGTGAATGTGGAACTTGTAATTGTACAGATCCCAAATTCCAAGGCCCCACATGTGAAATGTGTCAGACTTGCCTTGGCGTCTGTGCAGAGCACAAGTAAGTATCTAGCAAACCAAATCTTAGCTTCTATTCATTTGGCTTTGAGATGAATTTATGCATAAGTTGAAAAATGTGGTGTGCCCTGAAATGCAGAAGTATAATTCCATCCATTTAGGTAATAAAAGTTGTTGGGTGAGAATCAAGAATTACAAACTAAACAGTGTTTTGATTGCTTCCAGACAATCTATTTATTTCTTTAAATTCTTTCACTGCTGTTTTTTGTTATGCACAGAAATGTGTATATTATGTTAAATGAATTTTATCTGTTCACATTGACTTGGGCAAGTTACAGCTTTCCCCTATGTCATGTATGATTGCTAACTGCCAACTTTCTGCAGAGTTGCAGGAAGCTTAGGTCTGATGTGACAGGCTGCAAAGTCCCACCGTCTTGACCTTTTGAAATTAATACAGCAAAATTAAGCATAGATACACTGCATAGTTTCCAGAATAGTTAAAATTTCAGCTAAGCTTTTTGCTTAGAATTTCCGTTTTAAAACTTTTTTATATACTAAAAACTTATTGAAGAAGTCAGATTATCCTGGCAGGCAAAAACTAAACTTATGTGTGTGGGGAGCAATGAAATACGCATCCCTGTCTTAGGAAATCCAGATTTTTGCAAGGAAACTGTTTTCTGCATGCAGAATTTTGAAATAAATTTATGGGTAGTTGCTCTGCTGATTCCTGACTTTGTGCAGCTCACTTTAAGATTTCTCTCAGCTCAGTCATTTTACTATAAAAATCCCGCTCAGTCTGCTATTTTTCAATGATTTATTCAAGTGATATCTTATTGTAAAACTAATCACACAGTTTGTTCTTTTTAACCCATCAGTCTCTCAGTTACTGTTTCATTGTAAATCTTCTGCTCCTACCCTAACTTCTTTGAGAGAATATTCACTTTCCATGTGTAACTGTTGAAAATGTTTTGGAATTATTTCCTTTTAGAAGTTTAGGTCTTTTATCTTGTTTTTAACCCTCTGTCCTTGACGTTTGCCAGTCATTCAGTAAAACAGAAATTTAGCAAAGCAGGTTTTTGTTAATCAAAAGATACATTAATGTTATAACTGGTTAAAAAAAATGTCTTGCTTCATTTTTTTCTTGCTTTTATGGCAATGTTTTTCTTTTGTTTTGTTTTTTCCCTCATTTACATTTCTTCAGATTAAACGCTAAAAATCTTTTGTGAACATACTAGAAAGCATTGCTTTTGATTTGCATTTCCACAGGGACTGTGTTCAATGCAGAGCTTTCAATAAGGGTGAAAAGAAGGAAACATGTTCTCAGGAATGTATGCATTTTAACATGACACGAGTAGAAAGTCGAGACAAATTGCCGCAACCAGGCCAGCCTGATCCACTGTCTCATTGCAAAGAGAAGGACGTTGATGACTGCTGGTTCTACTTCACATACTCCGTCAACTCAAATGGTGAAGCCAATGTCCATGTGGTAGAGACCCCAGGTATAAACATGATGTCATTTCTCCCTCACCTTAATTCTCACACTTATATAGTACAAAGTAGCTCTGGTTGTAGAAGGATAAAAATAAGATGGAATGTTACAAGATGTTCTGTACTAAAACTTTAGTAATTTGAAGTGAAAGTAGTATTATCTTTGGTACTATAAATACTGTCTTCAGTACAAAATAAAATTTTAAAAGCATCTTCATACACATTAGCTTCACCATTCTGTAAAATCATGTTTCCCTTGTTTTGTTCCCTAGAATGCCCTAGTGGCCCTGACATCATTCCCATTGTAGCTGGTGTGGTTGCTGGAATTGTTCTTATTGGACTTGCATTGTTATTGATTTGGAAACTACTAATGATCATTCATGACAGAAGAGAATTTGCTAAATTTGAAAAGGAAAAGATGAATGCCAAGTGGGATACGGTAAGTGAGGAGGCTTTTATCTGTATAAAAGCTGCAGTGAGGGTTAGGAGATTGCTGTTCACGTGCCCTATATGTTTCAGATTTGTTTCTCCATAGGACAGGAATACAGAAATAACCTTATTTTAAGCTGATTTAAAATGTATCATTTGTTACCAATAGCAAAACAAAAACAAAAAAAAAAAATCACAGTCCTCTTCAAGAAGAACATCTTGGTTTACAAAAGTGAGTAATAACTTCAGTTGAAATAAAATTTCAGAGAGAAAATGTGATGGTGAGGGAATAGTTCAGCTTTGCAGTTGTACCACATTCTATAAGATAATATTAAAATGTCTGTTAGAAGGTAAAAATACACTTGTATAAATTAAAGAATAAAATTTTATGCTTATGAAAGAGGTCTTGTAAATATTCACATGGGATTAGTTGGGAGATTTCAATAACTGGTTGCAAGGTCATGATTGGTGCTGGCTTGTTGAAATCTTCCCAACCTCTTGACAACAGGAAAAAATATATAAGAAAAGCAAGCCTATGGTCTGTAGGCTTACAGATGATATTGGGTCTCTGCCTCTGGGAATTGTTAGGAATCTGCTAATCAAAAACCCTATGCTACTGTCCCATAGGTCAATACCCATATACAGTTGGTGAGATAATGATTGAAAAAATCTCCTAGGATGTCTTCTGTTAAGAAAATTAAGTCTAAACTGGAAAAATAATACTAACAATTTTCTATATATATAGCATGATTTTTTCAGTAACAGTTGAGAATGTTGCTTTTTTATTCCTGTTGAATTATTCGACATTGACCATTTCTTTTACTTCAGCAAGAAAACCCAATATACAAGAGTCCTATTAACAATTTCAAGAATCCAAACTATGGACGTAAAGCTGGTCTCTAAGTCTCAGTTTGTATCTTCTTTCATTTTCTTCCTTTTTTTTCCTTTGCATGTCACTTCAAACTCACTGTGTGTCACAGTCAGTTTAATCACAGTTTGAGTCTTGTGCAGTTAATCTACTGCTGCTTTGATTCTGGGGTTTTAAAGAATGCAGCTTGAACGTCTAACTTGTTTTGACAGAAAGATTGCTTACTTACTAATATCACCAGTACTGGCTTAAACTATTCTACAAGTGACATATTTTTAAATGAACTATATGTGAATAACTATGTGGGTATATAACAGAACACTTCTTCAGATTAAAGAAGCTCTTTGAATTGTGAAGAAATGCAGTGTTCAGGGAAAGATTTATCTTCTACACCCTCAAGTCAGCAATCAGTTTGCTTAAAACTGATGTGTTTGCAAAGCTGGTTTAGATATTCGTGAGATATCCAGCCTATAAATATAATTATTTTTATTAAAATAACTCTGACCATTCAGGGTAGCCTTACAGAGATTTTTTTTTAAGTGCTTTGGCTTATTAACCTAGAATAGAATGATATAGTCTACTCATTTGGTAATTAAAGATGCATCTTATTTTTTCCATCCCTATTTCTGTATTAACTGGCAATATCTGTCCTTGTAGGTCAGCCAGCTTGGGGCCTTCCTTAGAAAAGATCATTCATATGAGAGGAGGAAGTGTTCTTGTCCCCTCCAGATGTACTTTTTGCCCTAGTTTCTTAGTCGTTCCTAAACTTTGTCTGAACTCCTAATTTGTTTGGAAATGCTGACTTCAGTTCTCTTCCTACCCAAAGAGAAACAGAAGTATCCAGAAGAGCAAGACAGTAAACCAGAAGCAATGGATATCCTGTGTAGACTAAGACTGCACTGTCTGAATGCTTTAGGATTCTCCTTTCCTGGGATTTCCAGTTGCTTAGGGAGGATGAGTAGGGGAGCAGATATCAAAAGAGTGTTGAGAGTTAAAAAATGCAGAAAGACTGATTAAAGGGAGGGAGTGGCACCTGAAAAAGTTGGGAAGGCAGCACAACCCTTTAAATATCAAAGGACTTTTTTCAGGAGCTAGTGGCAGGGAAGGATCTCTATTTCAAATTTTACTGTCTGCTGTTTCATTTTTTCAGTGTTGCACGTGAAAGATTTTGTAAAGAGAAAATGGGAATTAAGAGTATTTAAGCTCTTGCCTGTCCTCACTATGACATTTTCAAATACTTTGTCTGGCATTCTGAGCTCCAGCTTGATGAAAACTACTTTCCTTTTCTCTTTACAATCTTTTTATCTCCCAGTGTGTCCAAAATTGATTATTAAAAAAAAAATGTTTTGCTTGTCACAGCGACCACATTCATCTTCTTTCATTTTTTTTTTTTTCTTCTCAGAGTTGATTATTTTGGAGAGGAAATTGAGTTCTTACTCCTCTGTAATATTTCACGTATTCTGTGTGTTAAGTCTCTGTTACCTTAGTTTCTGCTTTTCACTGACTTTTGTTATTTTCTGTTCCGTGCAGAACAAGCATGTAACAAACCACATGGTGTGTAACTTCCATTCTGTCTTCTCACTCTCTACCCCAGACTCCTCCCAAGATATAATGTCTTCAGTGTTGCCATTTCTCCTCAAAATTTACTTCTTGTAGAAAGTTTTCTTTCCATGGAGAGTGAATCCTGCCTTCTTGTTTCAGTCACTGTGAAAATCACAAAATACGAAAGAGTGTAGGTTTTCAAGTATGATTTTTATCCTTTCTAGTATTCATGGAAATATCCAATCCTTGGAGAGAGAGGGCTGGCAGTGTTAGCTTCCAGGAAGTATTGGCAAAACAGGTCACCCATAAGAAGAAAAATGAGAAAGCCTTCCTTCTCCCTATACCTCAGATTTTCTGGGCTTCCATTTAATACAAGATGAAGAAAGAATGGTCTCATGTTGACAAGGAAGTGTTCTGGAATCCCATTACAAGAAAAAATCCTTGGAATAAGTTCCCTCCAGATGTATACATTCACAATAAAAGAAATTGTGTACACTTTGTGTATCCCTTCTATAGCAGTCGTACTGATATGTGGCCCAGTTACTGCAGCAAGCAGAACCGCAGCAGCACAAAGCTCTCCACAGACCAGGTGCCTGGGTACTTCACCAGCACCGGTGAAAGGATTGTCCCTGCAGATCCCTCACAGCTGGTGCTCAAGGCAGCTAGGCTGAACTGAGTTCAGTTTATCCTTGGCCTGCAGCACTGACTGCATGGTTTAGATCTGTGCTGTTAAAAAAGTATTTGCTTAGTTGTAGGCTAGTTGTTTTCTTCCAGTCATGGTGGGTGATGCCCTCTGTCGTCTGTACTGCTCTCAACCTGGGCCTTTGCTTTATCCTCTGATTCAGTTGCTATATTTACAGATTGGCAGATGACTTGTCTTATTACTGGAAAATAATGAGTTATAAGAATAATATAATGAATAAAACAAAAATATGAGAGCTGAAAATCATAAGAGCCAGCTCTTGAACAATTTGGGTGAGTTTAAATATGCTGGACTGCAGTTTCCTACAGACTTAGGATTTAAACCCATGATATAGATATTTCAGGTGACTGTTGAAGCAGTAAGTCTATGGGGGAAAAAAAAAAGGAATAAGAAGGTTGATCAAACATCCTGTATAACAAGTTTATCCTTATAAAGCACCAGACTAAACTTTTTACTTCCAACAGCCCAGTCTGGTTAAAAATAAGTACTGTTGCAAGAACATGACACTTTATTCTCACTTGAAGGTATTTTTTAAAATGCCTCTATCTTTTGTCCAATGTATTTCATTCTATGTTGCATATAATTATTGTTTGTTGACTTTTGTTTTATTTTATTGTTGTTTTTAAGTGTGTGTGGTGTTTTAATTTATAAGAACTTGTGGCAGGAGTTTTTCCTAACTTTGCATGCTTAAACCAGTGTGTTTTCTGCACTGGCATAAAGGAAATGGGTTTACTTACAAAGCCGTAGCTCTTGTCCAAGCAAGTTTGGAATACCACGTTTTAGTGGCCAGTTAAAAATACGGAATGCTGCTAACCTCTGGAAGTTTGTACCATGTGCCAGCTGTCGGCCTAAGTGAGGTGAGAGTTGGGTTAGGCTAGTGGACATATTATTTACTATTTCCATGTTAGATTTAATAGTAAGCTGTCTGTGCAGAAGACCTTGCTGAGACAGAAACTGAGCATGGCTGGCAAGGCCAGTGCTGTCAGTGCCTGGCTAACAGAAGCTATTCAGGCACCTCCGTTCTGGTTACATGCAGTAAAGCTACACAAGCTGCTAAGCTGATTCAGCGTAAGGTTGGGTTAAGCTGAACAGTTCTGACTGTGGTGACTGCATCTCCAGTATTTATAGTGGGAACTGAGACGCTCAGCTGATGTGGGGAGGCACCTGGTTAAGTGCTGCTCTCTGACCTAAATCCCCCTGTGAGTTCTTGTAAAATGCAAGCCCAGGGGAAGACAGTACAGCATTTCACTTTCTTTGTACATAGGCCTTATGCTAGCTAAATAAAGAGCTTGTACATCTCAAATCATGATTTCTCTTGAAAAAGGAGTATAATAAATATTTATAGTCATATTTTGCAAATTGCATTTTGGACCTGATTCCAAATGGAAATTAATTATATGAGTCGCACCCAGCAGATTTCCAGCTTTTACTCCTAACCTTTGGACTGATTCCTGCAATATCTGATGGATGGACGATACTGCCCTTTTACAAATAAGAAAATGTAAACATATACCTCCCTGCATGTGCAGGGAGTAGTCTGTTTTGTAAAATGGTGAAGGTTAAAAGCACAGTGTAACTAGCATTATATAATGCCTTGCTGTTGAAAAGCTATGTGCATTATTTTCTAGTCTGTTTTCAATATAGCCTACTGAGCTTACAGACTTTCTCTGAATCACAAATTTTACCATTTTTGTGTGTGTGTGGATTTTTGTTGTTTTGTTTCTTTCAGAAGTTTTTGTTTAAAATTGTCTAGGAAACAATCAATATACATTGCCAAGCCCTTTGAGGCATAATGAGGTATTTCAGTTACTGATTAAATCCCTTGACCCTGGATGTTTTTTCCAGTTTAATCTGTATTTTACTGTTGCAAAGCCTTTTAATAAAAAATATTCTGGGAAGGAGGTACAAGTAATTTTTGCCTTGATAATATTTCTGGCTGAAAGCTAGCCACAACCCTGTGTTTCTGTGATAAACAAATTGTTTCTCTCAGCTCCCCATCCCTTTCCAAACCAGTAGATGACAGATTTTTAATCAAGAGAAAGTTGTCCTGGTATCTGATAGAAGGGCCTTTTGCCATTACTGTGTATTTGTGAAGTTTAGCCAACACTGGACACCTAGTTCCAAGTTTACCTCAAACAAGATGATGCTGATTCAGGTCTTGAGGAGCTGAAGTAGAGAATCTTGATTTCCAGGGAAGAGACATTGTCCAGTGGTCCAGGTTCTGGACTTGAGAGATTAGGCTGGGGTGGCAGATCTAGCAAGACTGCATGTGCTTCTTTGTTTTTGGCATGTAGAAACACCTTCGTTAAGGAGAAATACCCTTTTTGTCTGAGACAAACTGTGACAGAAAGGCAGAATACCAGCTATTTGGCCTTGGCCTTAACAGCAGGAGCTGCCTCTGTTGGGGTACAGTCACTTGTCCCTTACCTGGTCTTGCAAATAGAAGGCAACAAACTTCCTAGGAATTGACATGAAGGTTTCAGACCAAGTTGTTTCTTGCTTGCCTTGTCACCTTTTGGCACATCCTGTGGTATTTGTAGTTGATGTTCAAGGTTTGTGACCCTGGAAAAAGAAGACATGCTTAATCTCTATAAATCACATATATTTAGAG
Organism: Heteronetta atricapilla; assembly: GCA_011075105.1. NCBI lineage: Eukaryota > Metazoa > Chordata > Aves > Anseriformes > Anatidae > Heteronetta > Heteronetta atricapilla. The sequence goes on from CM021732.1 coordinate 15,390,719, forward strand.
GGGTTTGGGGTTTCTTAGAAATAAAATGAATATTCAGAACAGCAACGTATGGCAAGATGCAACCCATTCAATGGGTAAACACTAGTGACTTAGGTTTAGACACTACAGAACACCTGCTATATGCCATCTGATCTGAAGTACTGTGTGAAGAACGATAAAAGACTACTTGAAAATCTACTTTATTAAAGCAGTAAGTCTCTACCAGACTCAGTTTGCTGTACAGCCAAAGCCAGACTATTAAAGATTAAAGAAAAAAATTGGCATCCAGGGCTGGGGAGGAGGGCTAGGATTTCCTTTGAGTGTGGGAACAATAGTTTTAACCTGAAATGTTTTAAATGGTTAGTAATTTAATAGAGCAGAATTGAATAATGGTGTTATAAGGTATCTCAGCTGGGAGGCACCTCAAAGATACTCCCTTTCTAACCTTCAGATATTCCCCTGCCGCTAATGAAGGCCAGATACAGTTCTGGCCACAGCTGTGCCTAGGCTGAGATCTGCTCTGTACTGTATTTCCCCAGAAATTATTCATACATGCACAGAAGAGCTTCACATTGGTAAACAATGTTTATTTAGCTTGAAGTGCAGTTGTAGTAAGAGTACAGTATTGGATATACAGGCTGAATCAGTAGAGTTCTAGCAGGAGGAGTTTCTTCTAATAAGATTTATCTATTCATTTAGAGTTCAAGGAGTTCATCACAGGTGTGCAAACATGTGCCCTAAATGGAGTAAGATTTACTGAGATAAAAGGAAACTTGGGAACAAGGGAAGTTTAAACTTAAAATAAGCTTATTTTAGAGGTTTTCAAATCTCAGTAAGAGAGAGATAAGCAGTTATGTGGGCATTCCTCTTATCAGCAGAAATAATGTTTGTATTACAGCATTCTCACCAGGACAGCAATCTCTTAGTTTTAACTGTGTATTTTCTGTATATTGGGACAGGAGGAAACCTACAGGAATGAAACAAGAATGACAAGCGCTAATGTTCAAAATTAAATATTGAATGTATATTGTTAAAATAGTACAAGACTTTCCAATCTGTTTCTAGAATTAAATTATAATATGAAATAAGCTATTTAAATATTAATTATAGCAGAATGCGGTCCATGATCTGTCATAGTTTCAAAATACACCGTTTGCAGTTCTGTTGCTTAAAAAAGCATAATGAGCTGCAGACCAGAGTTGACTGCTCAGCCCTGAGATACGAGCATTTGAGGTGCAGCAGTATTGAAGGAAACCTGTGGCATAAACTGAATAGAATCATGCCCTAACCCTTTGCTTTATTAGCTAAGCATGCTTTTGTTAAAGTTGCGAGAGGGAAAAATAGTTTGACTTAAGCTGTTTGTATACAAACAAAACATCTGTGGATAATTTCTTAAGCTAATTTTCATACTTCTTGCAAACACAGTGCTTTTTTCATCTCTTTGAATGTTAATATAAGTGTTTTTCTTTTTCTAGGGTGAAAATCCTATTTACAAGAGTGCAGTGACAACTGTGGTCAATCCTAAATATGAGGGAAAATGAACACTGCTTGTATAACTTCACAACACTGTATGCAGCATAGCAATTTTTGTAGTCACAGTAAGATAGATTTAGGGCAAACTGCAGTGATTTTACTAATTCATTACATATAGGTTTGTTTTCCTGTTCAGGTTTTGAGAATGTACCATATGTAATTTTTTATTTTTATTTTTTTTGCAAATAAAAATAATCAGTGCCGGTGTCTGACAAAAAACTTGAGACTGTATAGCCTAGTCAGCTAAGGTCACATGGTGCCTTTTTGACCTTTTTCCACTCCCTTGCTGTGAATCTAGATCTTCTACAGGGTGTGATACTGCTATGACATGATGGGAGGGAAATGGTTAAAGCAATCAGCATGAAGGCTCTGCCTAGCCATTTAGTATTAAAATTTTTAGCTTTACAGGGAAATCAGGGCTTGAGTTTGCAGGTATAATTAAACTCATGTAGCATGGAGCTGGTGAGTAACTGGTGTTCTTACTAGATATATGATTAAGTATATGGTAAGTTGTGTAAGTTGGAAATGAGGAGAGTAAAGGACTGAAAAAGCGTGTGCATACTTATTTTTAAATTTTTAATTGCTTATTGCCAGGTTATGGTTAAGATGAAAGGGTTTGGAAAGAATTTTAAGAAGGAATAAATAGCTTTAAAATATGTGCCATTACTGAAAAAGTTGCTGACTGGTAACTTGCCTAGTTTTTCTTTGTAAATTCAAGCCCTGGGTGGCAGTATCATGAAGTACTTTACCAAGACATCCTCAAAACCCATAAGGGCCTTATGTCATACTGTGTCTTTCTTCTGTAATGTTTCTGTAGTTTAAAGCCTGGTGCTTTGTCACCCTTCTAATCTTTTTAATGTATTTGTTTGCAATTCTTTTTGTAATATTTTTGTATCAACACAAGTTTTTTTTTTTTGGCAGTCTTAGCTGTAAATTTGCCTTTGCCCTTTAGCTAAGATTGCATAGTTTGTCATGTGATGAGTCACACATTTTTGACATGTGCCATGTATATTTGCCTTTGACCATTCAAATTGCATCATAGTCATCTTCTTGTTTTAAGTGCCTTTTTATTTTAACAGATGTTCACTTTTTACAGTGCTATTACTGAAGTTATTTATTAAATAAAAGTACCTTAAAATACTTGAATATTGTCTCTTTATCTTTTAAAAGATGACACTATTGGGAAAAAAAAGAAATACGTGTGGGAAAGAGGTAATAGATAACTTAATAATACAAAGTACATCTTTTACATCAAATTTGAAAAAAAAACGATGTAAAAAGGTTAAAAAGGTAGGGTAGGTAAAAGTGATCTTGGGTAACAGAAGTTAGTTGTATAAAAACGCATAAAGGCTAGGGTGCAGCACATATAGCATCAATGTATCACATACACTGACAACTGATGTTAAGCCACTGCCTTTTCTTTGTATGCGTGCTAAAGAAGTTCTATAGTTCAATACTCTTCTATCAAATGGACTATGTGGTTAATGCTGTTTCACAACACACAACATGAGAAAAATAATGCATTTTTAGGAAAAGAAAGTGTTAATGAATTTTTAAGGGTGCTTTGTTCTAGATATATTATCAAAACCACTTTGAAATTAAAAACAGTGTATAGTATGTTCTTGGAATTGACTCTGTATGAGTTGCAGGTTTTCTGCTCTTTAACCTTTTCAGGATAAATTGAAGTAGCAGTAGATAGAGTATGTCTGTATGTGTGTGTTGGGTCTGTCTGGGATGGCATCACCTTTCCCTGCAGCAGCCCACACAGTGCTGTGCTCTGCATGTGTAGCTGGAACAGCAGTGGTATCACTCCAGTGTTGTGCCTATTGCTGCATAGTGTTGGCACAGCATCAGAACTCCCCCCAAGTCCCCAAGAACCAGCAGGCTGGGGGTGGGCAATTGATGGGGAGGGGATATCACCAGGGCAGCTGACCTAAACCAACCAAAGGGATATTCCATAACACCTGATGTCACACTCAGCAATAAAGGGGGACTATCGGGGGGAGGGGCTCTCCTGAACAATGGGTATGTGTTTTGAGGCCCTGCTTCCCAGGATGTGGCCAAACATCATTCCTGGATGGGAAGTAGAAAATAACTTGTTTTCCTTTCTCTGAGCTTTCACACAGCCTTGTTTCTTCCATTTCCTTTTCTCCCCCTTCCCCTTTAATTAAATTATTCTCATCTCAAACCTTGAGCTCTTTGGGTTGTCTTTTTCTCCCCCTTCCTCTTTGAGGAGGGGAGGAGTGAGAGAGCAATTGTGGTGGAGCTCAGCTGCCCACTCGAGTAAAACCATCACAGTGTGCCTGCATGCATTGGTGTCTTCAAGGCAGGAAGATCTGCAGCGCTGCTGGAGCTGTGCCTTCACAGCTAGCAGCAATGGGGGAATGGAGATACAGGGGCCAGCTGCTGGTTAGACCAAGCCCAGTCACTGCAGGGACAGACACTGTCTATCTCCCACTAGTGGGCCATCATTCTGATCAGCCAGAAAGGGGAAATAGGATGAGGGCATTTGTCCTGAGCGCTGTTTTCTGTCTGTGATGCTTTTTCTATGTACATACATACATACTTTGTGTGTACACATATGCTGTGCGCTTCAGCTCACTATTAGTTGGCCCTGGTGACATCATGTTGCAGCAGCCTTGCTTCTCTGGGGCTACTGGATTTGGCAACAGGTGTGGTTTTTGCTGGTTGGTGCAAATGAGAGCAAATTCATAGATCAGAAGAAGCTACACAATATTGTAGCCTGCTGTCCTTCATAAGGAAAGTCCCTAGCACTGCTCTGGCTTTCTTACTTGGAGAACATGCTTGTGTTCCTGTTCCAAATACAAGAAAACAAAAGCATTGTAAATAATAATTTGAACAGATTTTGGACAAATTATTTGTAGTCAAGAAGTTGGTATTTCTATTTTTTCCATTTTCCCTAAACAGAAATATTAATGTGTGACAGTCTAACTCAATCAACTGTTGTTTACATATTATTTAGTCAAGGAGCACTCTTTCTTCTCTCTATCCAGAAGGATTACATGATCAAATCTTGTCCAGAACACTTCACTATCTTTGTTTGCTATAAAGGTGACTAAAAGAAAAATCATTTTTCTGAATTAGAACTATTTATTGAAGCTTTGGTATTGATCAAGGAGAAGAGGTGCTAAAGAATACCCTAGCTTCAAAGCTGTACTGTTTACAGGCTGTTTTCTAACCAATTCTCCTTTGAAAAAAATGTATATATATATTTGGCAGAAAGAAAATACAAGCAACTGTGAATACACCTATGACACAGTGTTGCAAAGTAATTCAAGTAAATGCCTATTAATGATAATCACATGGAGTTAATGTATTTCTCATTAAAGTGGATAAATTACAGCTAGGAAAAAACCTCCATGGCACAACATCAAATAACAATGATGTTGGGATTAAATACTAATTTTTGAAGGCAGGACTTTTTTAAAAAGTAAGATTGATGAACTGAAGACAATGATACAGATCAATCTAAAAAAAATATCTTCTAAAACAAAATGAGTAGAATATTGTCAATGGAAAGTTAAAGATATACTGTATGTTCTTCCTTCATGGGGTGGTTGTATGATCTGTCTTGACATGCTTTAATTCTGCGTTACACAGTACATAAACCAAGTATTTTGATCCAGAAAAGATCTAAGAGTACTGCATTGTTGATTCTCTGCTATGTGAAATTTTAAACTCTTTTCCATATCTCATTTTACATACATTATTAGGATTGTTAGGATTGTCAAAGCAAACATTAATGCACACTTTATATTTAATGTCACTGTTAAATGAATTAAAGAATAAGACTTCCAATATTAGTCTGCAAACCATATTCAATAGTCTTTTACATGTCATAGTTTTCTTGCTATTTGAAATTTTCAAGTTGTACTTCTTATCAAGATATACATTATCAGCTAAAACTACCTCAGTGTGAAGAATGAGTTAACACTGTAGATGTAAGTGTAGAGTGTTCTTCATATATTAGGTACTGTGGATTTGCCTCTAATACACCTACTCATGACCTGCTTTTTTTCCCTTTTCTTCTGTTAACTATGAGGCCATATACCAAAGAAAAGAATGGAGCCAGTACATGGCGCTTCTGCAAGGTGTGATTGGTGTTAAAGATTGCCTCTGTAAAATAAAAACTGAAATGCTGAACATGGAAAAAATGCAAGCATTTTTTCCAACAGTACTATCATGGCAATACAAAACAGTCCATGTAGTTCACTAAAACCACTGCATTCCTTTAGATTGAGTAATTAAGTGATGTAAAACATACCAAAAATGAACAAGCTATTTCTTTATTTTTATCTAATTTAATTTTTATGTTAGTACAGGGTGAAGACAAGTGAAAAATAAATGCATATCTAAAGTGTCAAACATTTTACTCTAGAAATATTTCCTAACCAAAGCACAGACTCTAAGAATAATCAATAATACACTTGTGGAAGAGTATGGAATCAGGATCAAGGCCTACTTCAGAGGCTCAAACATAAAAAGGCACAGAAACACAGTAAAACAGGTCAAATATATCTGTTCTACAATAGCAGTAATAGTCTAAATATTTCTGCTTCCTTAAATAAGGATGCTGATACAGTAGGTGTATCAGAAAGTCTAAGGGTGATAACTAATTGTATATTATTGGAAGACTGGAAAACAAAACCATCTACAGCAATGCTTAATTTCAAAATGGCAAAGTATAGAAAATACAGACCTTTCCAATTTGATTCCAGGTCAGTATGCAAACCTTTCTGTTACCTCCTGAAAGAATTTCTCCTGAAAGAAGCAGACTTCTCTTTAACCTAGTATATTAGAAAAAAATAGGCTGATGCTTTGAGGTACATGGCTAAGGAGATACCACCAGTCAGCTGCTTTATATTCAGCTCTTTCATGTGGTGCATGAATTCTTTTAACAGAACAGAATAGCTAGCCATTTGAATATAGTTTATAATGTATGGGATATTCAAAACCACCTAAGACTTGGAAGCATATCCACCTACATTCCTATGAGAATTGGTGTTTTAGCAAAATCAACTAATACCAACCAATTTAATCCTCAAAATTAAAATATGAGGATTCTGTGTTCCCATTTGAAACATTATGCATAGTCAGCAAATAAGAAATGCTAAATAAGAATTATGAAAAATAAAATTGTGGATCACTTACTGAATTGCACTGGCACTTGTGTCATCTTCATCCATTCAGGATCCAGAGCACCAAGCCTCCCCTAGGTGTGGACAGATAGGCAGTTGAGGCTATTTAAACTTGCCTTTACATTCCCATAGTAAAAAAAAAATACACTAAATATCAGATACAACATTTACTCCAAGTTGTTTCAAAAATATTTACACAGAAGAATGAAACAATTCTATCAACCTTATGGATACTTTCACAAAAGAGACCACACAGATACATAAAACCCTGTCTCTGTGCAGCTTAAAGGAAAAAATAAAGAAATAGTTAAATAATTTCTGTCTGCTGAAACATTTACCTAGTTACATGAAACATTTGAAAACATTTTCCAATTATAGTGACAATCTAGTATTTCAGACAAAGATCAGAAGGATATTTTTATGTATATTCAAGTACTATGCTCCTAAGTTATCAGCCATTTGAAAAGAAAAAAGTATTTTCTTTAAAAAATACCAAAGTAGCACTCAGGCAACCTGATACATCACTCTCCAGTGCCAGAGCTGCTAGTTCCTTTAGTCAATGTTTAATATGACATATGTGAAAATAGACATTGCCTTCTAACCATTTTTACATAGGTCTCAAACAAAAGAATTCTAAACATTAACATGTTTCTAAAATCACTTCCTTGTTCATGAAAATCCAGTACTGTTACTCCAGGAAGATAAGACTGTCTCAGTAACTCCAGTATATTCAGTAACAATTTAGTGCGTCCATAAGCAACACTGTATCAGACTTCAGCTGTGTGCTTTCCACACACGCTGCCTGTTCAGCAAGCTGCCAGAGACAGTTTCCTGAAGGCAATGTTTCCTTTCAGCTCTGATACCAAAATCAGAACTCCGCTGCTTTGGTAGCTCATTTAGTCTATCCTCTGCAATAACTGAAATACAGGTGGTTAATTGGAAAGCTACCTTTAGGTATTTTGTTTGAAAATTGAATCCTATCAGATTGATCTTAAACATAAAGTTTAGTTTATATTCAAAATGACATCCATAAAATAATAAGTTAGCCTGTAGTGTAAGTAATATTTAAAAGAAATTTCTCCCCAAAAAGAATATTCTCTCCTCATATTTAAATAATAACATGAAATATTGCATAAGGCACAAAAGCAATGGCATTTTCGTTATCTTTGTCAGCCCTGCCCTTCCATATGTGTTAGATAATTAAGCCCTGCAAAATAAATCTTTTTATTTGTATCACAATGCACTTGTGATTTGTATTCCAATCTCTGGATCATATTAATCATGTTTTCCCATCTTACAATAGCAAGAGGAAATCATGGTCAGATGTATGGATTGGGAATGCATGATGTCTTCTTTCATCTTTTCCATCTTCCTATTTTGGATAACGTTGACCCATCTTGCCTTCCTGGCAGTTCACACCCACTAGGCTTGAAGATTGCTTTTTCTTGTTCCAGTCCACTTCAAGACTGTTCTTTTAGCCTTAATGAGCCTTTTTGCTGTTTTCCCACTGTCAATATTCCCCAGGGCAGCATTCATTGCTTTTTTTTTTCCATCTCACATTATGTTCTCGCTAAGCAATTTCATCAGCTGACACATCTCCAGTTATCATTTCTATGCTGATGATTAATAAATCAAGCTCAGCATCATTAATTGTTCTTCTTGTAATATTCTCCCTCTGTCCTTCTCTCAGATTATGTCATTTCAAGGTTTTATCATCTTGGAGTAAGCTTCCAGAAAAGATCTATTTTTCTTTCAAAAAAAAGTATCTTTCCAAAAATAACTTTCTGGATACTCAGGTACATAATCTCAGACTATTTTACAGTTTTCCCTCACAATGTTATTTAAAAAAAATAAAGCAGAGGGAGGATTGAGGATCATTGAGGATCTTGTTCCCTCTTTTCTTTCGTTACCAATGCCTGAACTCTACTTAACATACTCTCTTCCCCTGTTTGGGGAAACATAAGTAGCCTCCCTCTAGTCTTTATATAAGGTTAGGAAACCCTTAAAAAACCTTTTAATTTGTTAATGTGCCCTTGCTTCAACACTGTCCTACCTGAATTCTTCCACCTGCTCCCAGTTCTGTTTGACAATTACGTTTTTCAGTAATTGTCCAGGTGACATAAACTTACATCTTACTTCCAATAATAAATGAAATGAAACCTTGTATTAGGTAGACTGTAGCTACTTACCAAGTTAACGAAATATCTGAGCTAGTTTTAAATTAGCCAAGTATTGACAAAAGTCAATTAGTACCTGTCAAATGCCATGAGCAACAGACCTATTCCAGTCTGTGTTGAAGATAAGAAGCCAAAGAGCAAACAAAAGACAAAGTTCACTAGTGTAAGCATACAAAATTGACTCCTGTTATTGTTTATGTTTAGGGAGACAAACACTTCTGTAAAGATGATTACAAGGAAATTAAGACTTAGTAGTATTGATTTGTGAAAAGACAGGAAGATCTGAGGAACACTTAAGGACACAATCAGGACAATCCTTCTCTTATTTTTTTTTTTTTAAATGCACGAGCAGCTTCTATTAGAGTACCAGAAGCCAAAAGTGCTATGGTAAGGCAGACTCATACAGATTGGAACATTCTCATTTTGTGCTATCAGGAGCTGTGCAAAGCACATGTTTAAAAACAAAATAAACACACAGCAATTAATGAATATTATGTAGAAAAGGAAGGACACACATGAATGCAATCACATTTCCTGCAGGAATGGCAGCTGTTTCCTGTCATCATCAAGGTGTGCCATGGGTATATGAGGGTAAGTCTGGGACTGGCTACATGCTTACCACAGTATAAACCCCTCATCAGCTGTTAATACAAAGCTTTGTTTAATCAATATCAGAGTGACAGAAACTGCAATTTCATTTGTTGATGGCCAAACCTAACAGGTTTTATTTTGCTTTCATTCATCCCTGTCCAAGGAGGTATATATCTTCAGACAGGCTGAAGGCTGTAGAAAACTATTAAACATCCATTTCCACAGGCATTGTTAAGGCTGGGAGAGAGAGCTAGTTATGTCAACTCTCTCATTCCTCACAATTGTCCATGTGATACTGTCCATTTCTGGTAACAAAAATGTTAACAGCATTAGGCTGGACTAGTAGAACCAGTTAATATCAGACCAATATAAAAGTAGTGCTTAGACACCGCAAACATGTTTCATGTAAGTGGGTGTATTGTCTACAAATGAACAAACCCAAATTCATTCAAGCTTATTTTCTTAGTAACTCTGAGCACATTTTCCTCTTGCTTCAAGCCTGCCTCCCTCCCTAAACAATGCAGAAGAAGCTGGTATTTCCCTTTCCCTTCCAGGTCACTTCTGGTATGAGGAAGACAGGCAAAATAGATTGTGTTTTCCAAAGCTTTTCCTGGCTGGCTAAGACAGAAGATAACATCACCCCTGCTGCAAAGCTTCCCCCTGGAATTAAGCAACCCTGGAAAGCTATAGGCTATTACCATTAATAGTGTTTCTTGTATACAATTTGTGTGTAAACACATGGCCAATAAAGTAAATATCAAGAAAATGGGGTAGGAATTTAGGTTAGAATTCAAGCTGAAGAGGTTAGAACCAACCTAAACAGAAAAGTGAGCTCTACATAGTGGAGTTGTATGAGCTGGTCAAAAGTGGCATCATAAATGCCATACATAACCACATGCTATACTGTGACCGCTATGTCCAGTCACAAGACATTCCCTGCTACATTTTCAGTAACAGCTAATAACAGCTGAGTACAGAACCAGTATACAGAGCATAAGTTCTCTCCACCTCCTTGCAAGCTTAAACCTAAAATTGTACTAAAACCACCGTGTTCAACAACTCATAGTCCTGTCCCCCAGCACATGCAATCCCATCTTCTACTGATACCTGATATAAACATCTAATTAAATGATTAAATGGGAAAAGTCTAATTAAGAGTTCTCCGCTTACACAAATCAAACTGATGTTTTGTTTTGATCTTTCCCACTGCTGCCTAGTCATACTGCTGAAAAGTTAAATCCAGCTCCCCAATTGTTTTTCCTTGATAGCAAATCACTGAATATAGCCTTATTGTATTGTTCTTAAACAGCAAAAATATAAAGAAAACAGGTAAGCAAGAAATTGTACTGTTTACTTTTAAGAGGATGTATTATTGCTTTTTGTAGTAACCATTTATCTGCAGCAATTGTATACAAAAAACCACATTTTTTTCAAAACCAAGCACAGAATATTACATATTTTCACTTAGGTTCAAAATAATATTTGGCATGTTTAAAAGCAAAATGTCCACAGCACTACATAAAAAAAATACAATATATGTTTTTAAAGTTTCTGGTGCATTTCAGGTTACCAATGAATCCTCATAGCCAAGTCAAAAGTTAGAAGCCAATGCACAGTTGCAGAATAATCAGAGACAAAATGTTGCAAGATGATCGTATTTCCAGAAGTGGTAAAAATGAAAGAGCTCTGAGGCTTTTCTGCTTTGATTGGATAACCCTGACTTCAAGCTGACTATGAGCACCATAAAAAACACAGCAGGAAACACCTTTGGGCTTTTGGCTCTTGTGTTCAGCATGCAAATGAAAGGACATTGTTTTCTATATGTATTATTTTCCTTCTTAATTATGTCAGATTGTTTTATACTTGAATTTTGTTCATGCTTTATGTACATATAGATTTTTAAACTAAAGCCACAATTTGCCTTACAGAAACCAGAGGAATATGATTGGAAAGAAGGGCTTATTTAAAATCTATTTTATAACATCATGAATCGAAGTCTTTAGTGTGAATATAATCGCCACTATTGCATTCACCATTTCTGCATTTGTGGAAGAGCTCCCTGTAGTTACAAGCATTCATGACCTTTAAAGCAACGGGAAGTTAAAGACACCTTGACACTAGGATACAAGAAAAACTAAAAAACACAAATACTTACTAGAAGTATTCTAAGAAAACAGTTTTATATTGCTATTTCTCAGCAGATGGAAACTCTCTCCTACCTTGAAAAAACATCCAAGTAAAAAGTAATCTAAGCTTTAAGTAAATCGAGACAATAGTTGAAGTAAAATATCTAACTTTGTACAGCCTACTGAAGCTTTTTTAAAATCTAATCCAAATGTTGTATTTTTAATTGTGACAACCACAACAGTATGAGAATTAACCCACTATAGTTTTAATAGATACTAGTGCTTCAACCACAACTCAGTAAAAACAATGTTGCCACTCTCCTCATTTGTAAAGCCTCTTTTGTTATTTCTAAGTGCATGCAGGACAAAAAGCCTCCCTTATCTGGTTTTCACAGAACAAATTCCACACAGAAGAAACAACATGTATTCTGACATATTCCCCAAGTGATTAACAATATGCTTTTTAACTATGCTAGCTTACATGCTTCAAGGAGCACATCAGGCCCAAAGGAGGCTCCTGTTCTCTCACACAGTAGTACCAGTATCGGGAAAGTTTCTTGTTTCTGTGCCTTCTCAGATGATATCTGACCCAACCCTGTAAAGCTCAGAGGAGCAGATGACTTCACATAAAACACAGGATGGGGCACAGGTGATATGACTGCTCAAAGAGCAGCTATCAAGCTATCAGGTACTTTCATCTCTGTATCTCCTGATCAGACCATGCCACAACAACAGATTTTCAGATGTGTTGGCAGGGATCATATGCCAAAAAGACAGCCTCATTGATGCACCTAGAGCACCAGGAACCCCGAAGCCTGCACTATGGGAGTGAGTATAACAATATCAGCTGCACAACAGACAATTACTAACACTGAGACAGCTCTCCAAGGTCTGAAGGTACACGTGGGTGAGCCAGAAACAGCACAACATGGTTCAACAGCCCTTCAAAGAGGGGACCAGATCTGCACACTAATGTACACTGACCACTACCCACTGCCATTTGGAGCAGCATTGGCTCACAGAACCCTGTCTTCCCCCATTGCTTTTACTTGCAACTCACCTCCCTGTGCCTCCTGCATCAACCTCGGTTTTCCATCCTCTTTCTCATGTTTTCTGCATGGTCACCTTGGTAAATCCACAGCGTGGCATGGGCTGTGTACCCACTCTGTTGTTTCCTTGCACAGAAGGATGCTTACCCTGATTCCTCAGGCACTGGTTTGGACATCTGGAGAGAATTTACCTTCCTCTCAGGTAGTGGACCTCTTCCAAAAGTGTCTCCACAGCCAAGACACAGGCCTGTGGGGAAGAACAGAGACTTTCTTTGTACTGCCAGGGTTGTTTAGCCACTTCATCCACTATGGGTTCCTCATGGTCTTTCCAGTGAGCATCCCCCAGCTCTAGATGCCTGCCCATATCCTCCCACTCTTCCTGCCGCTCTTATCAGACAAGGTGAAGGAAGTACTCAAACTCCTCAACATTAAACAACTGTAGAACCCAGGAACACTTACCTGCCAGCTTCTGAACTTGAGTCACTTCCAAACTACTTCACAGTGAAGTCGTCCCACCAGGGTTTTACTGTACTGAGAAGGTCCCACCAACGGAGCTAGCTCATAGAGTCACTAAAACTCTTTCACAGGGATGGTAGAAAACATGAAGAAAAAGCAGCCTACTGGGGAATGCTGAGTCCACTTCACCACAGTAGGAAAAACACACTACACACCTTGAGCCTCAAACTCCCCTGGAGAGACAATCCCTCCAAGTCCTCATGCTGCCTATATAGCAAAGGTCTAATGATCCACACCTGGCAGATTTCACTTAACAAGGGTGGAGCCAAGAGACCTGGTGGAATAGGCTCATCTACCTGGCTTCAGTCTTTTGAGGTCAATTGCTCCTTATCACTAAGAGAAATAACCTGACAAGGGGCTTAGTGGTTAGCTTAGTGGTTAGAGTTGACCTAATGAATTAACTACAAAAGGTGCACAAGGGTCGTATTTCTGTTAGTCATTCTGTGAGGAAAATCAGTACAGAGCCTGTTAAAATAAATAAATAAAATTAACTAATTAACTAAATAACAAAAGAGAAAAAAGAAAAAGGAAAAATTAAAAAGAAAATTACCATAAAGGCAAAATTGCTATCCTAGATTTTCATCTGTCTAGTCACAACAGATAAAGAATATAGCAATCAGAATTACTTTTCTTGACATTAGTGTGTTTTAAATTTGCTTCTCTGAGATCTCTTCATTATGTAGGACTTTTCAAAATCTAGTCCTGTGACTTCTGACTACACTATGTAGTTCGGCTGCGTATAAACTATCATGTATAAATGCCTTTAGAGACGAGGACATGCCTCTTTTGTGCTCTTTCATTAGTAAACAAACCAGGATAGATTAAAGCCTCTTTCTTCAAGTCAGTAAGATACTGGGCTACCAAGATGGTGAAGGGTCTCAAGGAGAAGACGTATGAGGAGCGGCTGAGTCAAATCCAGTTGGAAGCCGGTCACTAGTGGCGTTCCCCAGGGCTCAGTGCTGGGGCCAGTTCTCTTTAACATCCTTATCGATGATCTGGAGGGGATCGAGTGCACCCTCAGTAAGTTTGCAGATGACACCAAGTTAGCTGCGTGTGTCGATCTGCCCGATGGTAGGAAGGCTCTGCAACTAGATCTGGATAGGCTGGATGGATGGGCCAAGGCCAACTGTATGAAGTTCATCAAGGCCAAGTGCCGGGTCCTGCACCTGGGGCACAACAACCCCAAACAGAGCTACAGGCTGGGAGATGAGTGGTTAGAAAGCTACCTGACAGGGAAGGCCCTGGGAGTATTGGTTGATAGTCGGCTGAATATGAGCCAGCAGTGCACTCAGGCAGCCAAGAAGGCCAACAGCATCCTGGCTTGTATAAGAAACAGTGTGGCCAGCAGGTCCAGGGAAGTGATTGTCCCCTTGTACTGAGCTCTGGTGAGGCCACACCTCAAGTACTGTGTTCAGTTTTGGGCCCCTGGCTACAAGAAGGACATGGAGGTGCTTGAGCGAGTCCAGAGTAGGGCTACGAAGCTGGTGAGGGGTCTGGAGAACAAGTCGTACGAGGAGCAGCTGAGGGAGCTGGAACTATTTAGCCTAGAGAAGAGGAGGCTCAGGGGCAACCTTATCGCACTCTACAGGTACCTTAAAGGAGGCTGTAGCGAGGTGGGAGTTGGTCTGTTCTCCCACATGCCTGGTGACAGCACGAGGGGGAATGAGCTAAAATTGCACCAGGGGAGGTTTTGGTTGGATAGTTGGAAAAACTTCTTTACTGAACAGGTTGTTAGTCACTGGAATAGGCTGCCCAGGGAAGTGGTTGAGCCACGATCCCTGGACGTCTTTAAAAGACGTTTAGATGTAGAGCTTAGGGATGTGGTTTAGTGGAGGACTTGTTAGCATTAGGTCAGAGGTTGGACTCAGTGATCTTGGAGGTCTCTTCCAACCTAGACTATTCTGTGACTCTGTGAGAGGGTGGTCGCACACTGGAACAGGCTCCCCAGGCAGGTAGTCACTGCACCAAGCCTGTCAGAGTTTAAGCAGCGTTTGGACCGTGCACTTATTCACATGGTCTGAGGCTTTGGGTAGACCTGTGTGGTGAAAGGAGATGGACTCCATGATCCTTCAGTGACCATTCCAACTCAGGCTACTCACTGATTCTATACCCGCCTTTGCTTTCAGGGAGAATTCAGGCCCTAACAACTGAAGTTTCTTCTGGACAGTGTTTCTTCTGAATAGGATAACTTCATTTCCCTTTTGAAGACTTACAAGGATGTAGTAACAAAAGCAAAGGCATAAAAGAGTACTGGAGGCATAGGCTCCTTTTCAGCTTGCAGCAGACTATAGGTATGATATGATCCTTTCAGACAAATATGATCTACGTAATGTGAAGTGTTCCGGCATGCTTAAAATCTGCCAAGGGCCAGAAAATGGGACCTTCAGCTTAAGACTGTTTGGAAAACAAAAACAACAACAGAGAAGGAACTTTTCCTTCACCTAAATTTTATTATTATTTTGCATCTCCTTCAGGTGTCCACAAGGATTTCTGCCCACCCTCAACCACCCCCCCCCCCAACAAAAAAAAAAGACATTGTGGCATAGAGGTATAATTTGAGTTAACACCAGAAGACATTCTTCTTACGGGAGTACACTTAAGCTCCACAAAGTGCCAAGAAACCTGCCCAAAAGTAATGTCTTTCCAAGTTAGTTTTACACGTTGGCATTATATACTTGCCTGGTCTCGGATTCAGGGCTTGATCTGGTGGGGGGGGGGGGAAACATATAATGCCATGCAAGGTTGTCTGACTGACAACATGACTTTAAAATTTTGAGCTGTTTGTATAGAAGCAAAATACAGAAGAGTACTCTATCCCCAAGGGAAACATAGAAGCTACCTGTTGCTTCTCAGATTTAAAGATAAAAGGTGTAAGCATCCATTGAGGTAGAAGACAAAGTGTAATCAGCTGTTTGAGTACAATTCTTACGTATACATGAATATTTTCCTCTCCACTTTCCAACTTGGAGAGCAACATTTTTCATCATACTCTTAGATCAGGATTCCGATTCTAACAATGGTTCCTAGCACAAGTTTCCAGAGAAGAGAAGCAAACCCGTCCTGACTGCTTTGAATGAGATGGAGATAGCAAACAAATGTAAATGAAGAAAATAAACCTGTAGGAATGTTTTCCAGTAATTGTCACTGTCCAAAAGCTTTGAATTGCTTGAATCCTTGGAAGTTCATTAATGTAAACTCAGGCTGCATCGCAGAATTTGAAATAGGAAGATAGACTTGCACCATTGCAGAGCCACGGTCACAGTGTAAATCGGCACTGCCTCTAACTTCACCAGAATGAAAGAGGAAAGCACATCTTTCTAACTTGTCAGCTACTGGAAGACCTAGAGAGAGAAAAAACAGAAGCTGTTAAAATTGAAAAGAAATGTTTTTTTAGGATATTTCAACAAATATGTAATATTGAGTAGTGACCAGACAAGTGAAAGGGAAGATGAAACAGTAAAAGGTACTTGCATGGCCTTAATTGACATGGCAATAGACAACAACCACAGCCTGCAATGATTTCAAAGTGCCTTACACCATTCACCCTTGAGTGAGAAAAATGGGATTCCCATATAATGTAAGGGGAGTACAATCCCTCTACACTAGGAGAATCAGGGGTAGGCAACTGAGTACTGAAAATCTTAAGATTGGCAGCACCGAAGTCAAGAGAGAAGGGAGGAGGAGTCTCTCTGGATGTTCACGTAACACAAAGGAAATTCAGATTTTAACCCCAAGCAACTCTTTCTAGAGACCGATTGGGAACTTGTTGTTTTCAAGCTGGGGACCACTTTGGCACCCTCAAAGCTAAAGAACCAGATGAGTGCTCCGTTGAATTGTGTTCCTGGCAAAAAAATTCTAGGGACCAGATCTGGGGACCGCTGCCCACTGCCATTTGGAGCAGCAACTGTCTCACAGAACCCCTTTTTCCCCCATTGCTTTTGTTTGCAACTCACCTCCCCGTGCCTCTAGCGTCGACCTCGGTTTTCCATCCTCTTTCTTATTTCCTCTGCATGGTCGCCTTGGTAAATCCACAGTGTGGCATGGGCTGTGTACCCACTCTGTCATCTTGCTTGCACAGAATGACACTTACCCCGATACCTCAGGCACTGGTTTGTACAGATCTCTCTGGATGTTCACGTAACAGAAAAGAAACTCAGATTTTAGCCCTAAGCAACTATTTTTAGAGACAGGTTAGGAACTGGTTCTTTTCAAGCTGGGGACAACTTCAGCATCCTCAGTGCTATAGATCCAGTTTCCTGCTCTGTTGAATCATGTTCCTGGTGAAAAAAAAAAAAAAAAAAAAAAAAAAAAAAAAAAAATCAGATCTTGGGACCGGATCCAGGTTTTTGACTAACTAAATTACTTTAAAAAATTTTGAACTGTTTGTATTGAAGATAAATACAGTAAAGTACACTATCCCCAAGGGAAACATTGAAACTATCTGTTGCTTCTCAGGTTTAAAGTTTTCCTTTAAAAAGTTAACATCAGGGTTTTTTTGTACAATATTTATACATGAACATTTTCCTCTCCAATATCCAACTTGGAGTGCAACATTTTTCATCATATTCTTAGATCAGGATTCTGATTCAGTGGAGTCAGAAGAGAGCTTTTGTAGCAAGAAAATTTATTTTAGTAGGTTCCTTAAAATTATTTTTTCCTTTTTTTTTTCTTTCAAATAATCAAATCATTCTTGGCTGCAGTATGTTCACAGATATACAGCACAAACATCCACCTCAAATCCATCCAGCTACAGAACAGTTCTATCCATCTCTAAAAGAGTTTTCAGAAAACTTGACAGTCATGGGAATAAAAGGGATTTTGTATTAATGAGAATGTTACCTCTGGCTTTACTTGGTTATTCTTTTGTTTCTTGTTGAAAGCAGTGATGTCTTTTTTTAAGACTAATTTGAATAGCACCTTCTGCATATGCTTTTCTCTGTGGGTAACACAGGGTTTGGGAAGACACCAGTCATAATGTTTTTAATGCTCTACTCCAGTTAAAGTAAAATATACATCGGGATAGGGGCTTTCACAGTCCAGTCCTACTGAGGACAGTAAGTCCTTCAGTAGTTCTAATTTGATGTGTTCCATTGCAAACTATACAACAGCTATAACTATTGAGAATGCACCTGGATGTACCTTAACCTCAGCAGATTCCAATATTGTAGCAAAAGAAGTGGGCTAGTTCCTGGTTCTTCCTGCAACAAAATACGGGGTTGTCAGTACACTCCAGTCCATAAACCTATCTTGTTCTTTAAGAATATCTGTATGCCTGGTCATTTTTCCTTCTATCTAGGCATGCAAAAGTCTGCTTGCCACTAACAAAAACAGCCCTGAAGTCACAGAGGAGCAAAGACATAGCTTACGCTCTTCGTGTAAATTCCCACTTCAGCTCCTCTTCTTCCTTGCCTTTTTTCTTCTTCATCAGTAAAGAATATGCTCCCTAAAATGAAATTGGTCTAGATGATCTGAAGCCAATATGACAATTTAGTTCCATATCTGTGCCATTTGATGAAAGAATTATATCTTGTCCTTCTGGAAACTGTATAGAAAAAGTGCAAATCCTATCACCATCTTCAAGTTCAAGCTCTGAAACTTCAATCTGGGGACCGGATCTGGGGACCAAATGCGGGATGCAGCAAAGGCCTGCCAGAGCAAGGCTCAGGGGAGAAGGGGGGGAGCCAGAGGGGCCTTCTGCCAGCCCTCCGGTGGGGAAGGAGACCCCCTCTCAGCACACACACACAGAGAAACAGACACAGACACACACACACACCCCAGCTGGAGGGGGCTCAGCCTGCCCAGTGCCAATCCGGCTCTTGGTTGTGAGGGGAATGCACGGTCTCCTGAGCCGAGGCCTTGTTTGCTGTGTGCAATTAGTACAACAAAACAACTTTAACGAATACAAAGCTAAAATATTTGTTCGTCCTTGTAGAGCTGTGTGTTTGCATGTAGTGTCACAAAATATGGGGAACCCAGGCACCACAGTGTTGTGCTCGTTGTTCACCACATGTTCACACCTATAGTCACACGATAGCAGTGGTCTGGGTCTGGAACTGGTCAACCCAGCCAGGCTGTTCAATTCAGAAATGAATAATGTAGGATATCAAAGAGCAACCAAGTAATCTAAAGTCTTTATTGTTACTGGAGCTTCAGGATTTAATTAAAATTAGTGCAGCTAGATGTGGCCTCTAACACCAATACTTTCTGTTTTACACACAGGCAACAGGTGGTGTATTCCCATCACATACATACAAAAAACAGAAATTAGCCTTTTAGACAGGGGGAAGGAGAATCTCTTTCTTACCCAATGGGAAAAAGAATAAATAAATCTTTCCAATACATCAGACTTAATGTATACATATACATAAACCCCAAAGAGAATCCTGTTTTAGAGAATCCTGTTTTAAAATGTGGAGGGGGGAGGTTGCTAAGCACAACAGGGACCTTCTGTAATGGAAAATTCTCCCATTACAAATAACCTGCTTAGATCAAATATAAATTCAAGGAGAAGCATGAGATGCAACAATAGAGTGCAGTAAATTTATCAACTGAAACATAATTTAAATAGCACTCCTTGATATATACATAATATTTTTATTAGGAGTGCTCAGCTGCAGTGAGAGAGAAATCATCCCTGAACAAACAAACAGAAACCCCCTTCCTTCCATAAAGTCTAAATAAAACAGAGTAACATTTACATTGTTTGAGTAAAACAAGAGCAAATAACAGTGGCTAACATTTTAAAAATAAATCAATATATAAACATCTGCAATTGTGTATGTTCATTTTATACACCCACTCTTCGTTATACCATATATTTTCGAAGATAGAAAATGGAAAAAAAAAAAAATGAATATGATCATTCACTTTTGAAGAGATACTGATGCTGAATAACTTATGTAAACACAGACTATTTATTCATATTTCATAATTAATACAGTGAGTCTGCGTAATCATTAGCTGATTATTCAACTGGACTATATTGTAATTGTTGAATTTGCATATAAACTATATTTAAATATTTATTGCTGTATGGTCAAGTCTTTGCAGGTTAGGAAATGGCATAATAAAATTTGCACAAAAAATGTTAATTCCTGCCTCTCTGTGTTTTAATCACCTTAAAGTCCCATGGAAAAACTAATATATTATCATATACCTGAAAATTCTTCACTTTCAAAGATGGGAACCCCTAAACCAGCAGTTAGTGGTTGTTTCATTCTATTCTTACTGTTGATATACATAAGAGATTACTACTTCTTTACGGCTTTTTCCTCTTTACAATGCAGGTCACCAGTATGAGTACTTTACAAATGTGAATTCCTGTGTTTTCAAAGACACTTTGGATGGTGGATGAGGTCCTGGTGTTATTTTACACATGAGTGTAAAGAGATGTAGTATCATCCTGTTTTTGAAATCCAACATGAGATAGTAAAGCTTTAATTTTTCTGGCATTAGCACTTGGTGTGTTCCAAACAGGATTCCCACTCACTTCCCATGCGTTAGGAATTTTAAGTCCCTCTGCACATTGTGACATTTCCAGATTGCTCATTTCCACCACTTTTCTAAATTCTCTTGGAGTAACTGAGCCAGGATCATAGAGGAAGAGATAAATTCAGTCCTGTTTGGGGATTATGAAGCTGCCTTAATCCTTTCTTTTTCTGGGGCATTTTTCTACCTCATTCACTGCACATTCACTTTTCATATTCTGAAAACAAATGAACTTGGAATATCAGAGACAACCTCAATCCCAGCTTTATGCACTGAAGGAAGCAAGAATCTTGCATACAAAGTCCTAAGTAACCACTTATTTGAGGTTCATACTCCATGACTCTTACAAAAGTTCTCCAAATGAAGGTTGCACAGACAGCACTTTCTAGAATATGAATCCTTAACTCACAACATTAGTATTCCTTTAAAATTGGGCATTGTATGTTGTTTTTCTTTTGCTTTAACATGCAAATAACTTATCAAACATTACCAAAAAAAAAGGGGGGGGGAGGGGGGGAAAGGAGATACACATGCATGCTTTCTGTCTTGCTACCTCAGACATTTCATCACGTGGAAATGTAATATATACTCTACACAGACTCTGAATAATACTGCAGAGTTCAGACTGGCCACACAGACAACTGCCCAGTAACTTGTCACTGTCTTCTACACACAGAAATCAGAAGAGAGGTCACATACCTTTTCATTGTTTCCACAGCTATTTGCAGATGGCAGAGGCACGCATTGACTCCAAAAATTATGGATTAATTCCAGGTGCTCAGAGAAGTTTCTCCTTCCTCCTTAGCCATTCTACATTGTTTTTCTCCTCCTAATCAAGTTGTCTTTGTCTCCTTTAATAAGAGCAGCCTGGCAGAGTTGTATTCCAGTCAGACTGCATCTGCAAACTCTCTGCACATCAGTGGCTGAACAAGGAAAACACTTAGACATTATCCTCAGTCTTAGTTTTAGCATCACTGTAACTTTTAATGCCATAACAGAAGTGTAAGAAGTTCCACTGAGCTCTGCAGTCCTCAGACTAACTACCACTTTGTTATCCAGAAGGGAGGAGAAATCGGAGCAGAACTATAGAAACAGTTGTGGTAAGGATTTGATGACATTCAAGATGCAACAGAATAAGAGTCTAGTAAATATATAGGAGCTTTGTGACAATGAGTAACTCTACATATGCAGAGTAAATACAGATGCAATCTTGCTGAAATGCAATCAAGGTGCAATCTATCTGAAATGTATAAGCCATACAAGATTTGCATGTAGAAGTGCAAACAATAAAACTGGAAAATTTATAGGTAGAAGCAAGAGAAATACTGAACAGATGGAAATTATTTTTCAGGGGCTTATTCTGCCAATATTTGATGGCTGACATAAAAGTAGCAAATTCATATCATTAATATCAGAGAGGTTCTGCTGCCAAACTCCAAATTCCTGCTCCAAAATGTGGTTATATTAGTTCTAAAATCTCAGTACCAGGTAAATTAAATGTGAAAAATATGGTATATAGTTGGGATTATAAACCACCAAGACTTATCTTCATATTGGGAAAACTCGTAGAAACTATTATAGATATAGTACTGAGAGAAAGGTGGATAAATACGGTATACCTGGGGAAGAGTCATCCTCACTTCCCTAAGTATAAAATAATGCACATTGGGGAAAAAAAAATACAACTACATATATATAAATGGATCCTAAGTCACTATTAATTCTTCCTTCCTCTCCTGCAAAAGTAAGGCATGGAAGTTATTGCAGTTATTTCTCCAAACTAACTTTTAGTATTGAGAAAATAATGTTAAAAACTGTTGGAAAATGAAAACAAAAATAAGCAGAGGAGAATAAGAAAAAGGAAAACTAAAATACAGCAGAAAACTTCATTATTGTTGCATGCATGGATGGCATAGTCACACCTTGACTACTACGTCTACTTCTGACATTCCTATCTCAGAATAAAGAAATAGAAAAGGTGTAAAGAGAGGACACAAAGATAAAAATAGGCTTTGAACTACTTCAGTTCAAGTCAAGAACTTCTTTTTATTTTCCCCTAAAATACAGCACAATCTCTATTATAGAAATAATGGTGTAGAATTACGAGTGATTGGAGAACATGAGTTGAAAATTATTATTCACCATTTTTAAAATTAAATAAACAGGGAGTGGTACATTAGAAGATCAATCAGCCATTTACAAATAAAGTCAAACTGGACATCATGGGATATTATAGAAATGAAAAATATTAATAGCTTTTAAAAATAATGCACAAATTCATGGAATGTATTTCCATTAGTGGCAAATAAGCATTGTGAACCACATCAACTATATCAGTATTTAAGCAAACACAAGCTTCAGAAATCCCTAACTTGCCACCTGTCAGAGCTGAGCATGTATGTATACCAGTGCAAGGATCACTCTTTATGTGACCTCTTTCCTATTTTCTTTCCTGCTGTCATTAGCAGCAGCAGCAGCCAGACATTTCATTTCACTCTCTGGCTGTTCTTACATTCTTGCATTACTGAGCAATATAGGTGTAGTGAGTGTATGCCAAATAAACAAGCAAAAGCATTCATTGATCTACCTGTGGCCTAGATTCTTGTGCTTTTGTCAGTTTCCACTAATTGTATATTTGCTATTTTTTCACATCAAAGAAAATATTTCTCTGATATTGTGAAAACTCTCCCATTCCCCACCACCCAGAACTAACTATTTATGGAAGCACCTTACTTTTCAACAGGGGTTTAAATTTGAGTTTCTTCTTCTATGTTTCTTAAAACTATAATCAGTAGAAATATGGAGATTACCTCTGCCAGAAAATACATTTTACTTAGTGAAATAATGGAACTAGGCTTCTCAACAATTTCTAAAATTTTCAACAAATGGGGTGAAAGTATTACTTTCATGCCAGTGAATAGGATGAGTAGGATACTAGGATGCATCCTAAGCAGACAAATGAATTTTTAACATGGTAATGGAGGGGAAAAAAAAAAAAAAAAAAAAAAAACAAAAAAAAAAAATACCCCCAGAATGGATGGTACTTTGTTAAAAATAATAAAATAATTTCAGTAATAGAAATGAAAGAATTTTTAAAACAGTGGAATGATACAAGCCTAGCTTCCACTGTAGCTCTTTTTAGTGCAATTATTTTTCTTCAGTGTGGGTATTAATACGGTATCTCTGTCTTAATGCTTAATGAAATTAATAAGAGTTGAATTCATTTAAATACATACATATCACTCTAGGAGCTCACAAAACTCTGATTGTGGATAGACATTAATCATGCATCCAAAAGCAGACTGATATAAACACTCTTTATTCCTCTGTCATGTGTGATTGAAACTGGACATCAGGTTCAGAAATAATTAAAGCAGGACTGCAGTAGATGACTGTACAAGATTAATTTCCCTGTAAAACCTGCTAAAAAGCCATGTGAGAACTTTAAGGGAAGAGCTGTACAGAAGGAAAGGATCTTTGGACCTTAACGACATAGAAATTAGCAAAGAAAGTAAAAGCAGAAGAGTGAGTGAAGAGGCATCAAAAACATTAAAGGAAAGAGGCATCAAAAACGTTAAAGGAAACTGTTAACTGCAAGGGATAACTCAAAGTGGCATTACTCTGAATGGGAAGGACATTTTGCTGAAATAACACATTTCTGAAAGCCAGGAGAATTACCAAACTCACTCTTCTAACTGTTGCTCATTTAATAAGCAACATGTATGACAATGAATCAATGGTTTGAAATATGTCAGATGCTGTCCTAATACCAGTCACCTTCAAGACAGAAAGCCTCTGTAAGCATAGACATATAAGAAAGCTCAGAAATGTCTTGCATTTACCTGTAGACATTTAGTAACAATACTTGAACACATTTGTACACTGAATTAGAACTCTTTAAGTCTGATTTTCTAGATCAAGTTTATCTGAAAATAACATGGTCCTTCGTGCCTGTGACTTGCAGAAAACAGACTCCACAATCAGTAAGACTGCAAAATAGGTATCTTTATAAACATACAAAGTATGCTTATATTTGTATGAATATTTGTATGAATGAACACTTGTATGAATATTTGAATGAACATGTTCATTAGTATGAACATTTGTATGAATATTCATATTTGTATGAATAAACATACAAAGTATGTTTATTCAGCACTGGGCAGCACAGGGGGTAGTCCCACCAAAGTCATGTGCATGAGATGCAGCAACTTGCAATTTTATATGCAGTAAAGAGTTACATATGCATGAAGTTTCACAATGCACCTATACATATGCATAACCTGTCCCCACTTCATATTAAGATTAGTTCCAGAAGTCATTTCCATAAACTCCTCCCATCTGCACTTGCGCATTGTCTCCTGGTGGTGGTCGCCGGGGGTCATGGGGATGAAGGTTGATGACTCTTCCTCCTCACTGCCTCTTGTCTTTGCAGCAGACTCAGTTACTTCTTGGCTCTTGTCCATCTGCAGGACCAGTTTCTGCCATTTTCTTAAGATAGGCTCACATTCTTATCAAGGGACTCACCTTGGTAAGGGGCCAAGGCTTCTTGCTTTAATTTGCACAATGCGCAATAGTTAGCAAAGATATTAAGCAGCATCCACTAGTCTGACACTGTCAGCGCTCTATCTCTATTTGCTAAGATTCTCCTAACTCCCTCTCTCATCTGTAGTGGTCTGAATGACTGACAGCAAAGAGACTGACAAACTGCTCTTGGTTTCTGAATTTTATTAAAGAATTTTTCTTTTAAATTATATCACTGGAGCCAAAGGAAAAAAAAAAAAAAAAAAAAAAAAAAAAAAAGTACATTTTTAGCAATTTTACATCTGAGTATATCAATAAAGTAAGCATATGAATGAGAAAATAGGCATAGATGGTACATTTGAATGTGGGATTTTGCCAGTTTGATCTTCTGTCCCTTGATTTTCTGTTCACTGAACTTGCTGCTACAAAGAACCTGAGCTGTAAAAAAGTGTTGACTTAACATATTGAAATTATAAAGAAGCAGAATGACATATAAAATTCATGAAATACTTTTAGTTTAAGTATAGTTAATATTTCATGGATTACATTAATGTAAAATTTAGGCACTACAAAGTTCTAATGTTATGCTTACACTAAGGACTCTACTTAAAATCTTCTAAGGCAATTATACAGAATAAAAGTGTTAGTGAACTGAGCATTACTATTATGAAAAGTGAAGAAGGGGAAACAAATCAGTTTATAAACAATTTCACAAGCCTATAGAGTTCCAATATTAAAACTACTCCAAATATAATAATGTTTTTTGTCATATTAAATCTTTCTTAATATCTTCCAAGAAGAACTAAAAGCCTTAGGGTGGGTTTTTAAGTTGATAAAATAGATTATTCTTAGTTTTAAAGCTGATAAAATAGAATATTCTTAAGATTTCCAGTCCTTCCACAAGTAATACTTCATTTGGGAAAGCAAACCCTTTACTCACAGGCTTTCTAGAACATCTCATCTTCTTTTTCCATTTTTTGTTCAGTCTAAGGAGAAATACAAAACTTAAATGTGTTCAGTCCTTTTTTCCTTTCTTTGAAAGATGTTAACTAGTAATTCTGTAGCCATAAAGTCCATTTGATTTTATGTTGGCTCAATAGACTCCCAAGTCTGTTTGCTGTGTTGTATGATAAATGAGGAAATTCAATGTAGTGTCAATAGGTTAACTAGTGATCCATTAAATGATATCCAGTAAGCAATGAGAAAAATGTGTTAACAGTGGGGAGGATGACTTTGGTCTCAGAAAACTAAATTAGACTAAAATGAAGTAAAACCAGGTAAGCTGTTTTTTGCATTGTGACAGGAATGTCTATAACTATCCTCTCTGACAAGCTTCTTAGGTCTACTTGAAATAAAGGTCTATGCTAAAGCTTGATAAAAAGCAAACAAACAGAGCTGTCTTATGTAAAAATACTTGAGCTCAATTCCGTTGTGAGTTCATAGCTCTTGTGAAGTGCTTTGCATAAAAGTATTGCCAGTCTTACAAAGTACTTCTAAGCAATATGGATTACCTTAGTTCGTGGTTCACTTTAGTACTTAACAACAATTACGAGGAAATATAAATGATGGTGAAGCTACCTAATATTTGTCCAAAACTTCATCATCACTGTTTCTTCACATATAAACAAAAAATGCTGCATCTGTACTTGCATCAGTTCATTCAACATGTTAGCTGACAGTAGACACTAAAGCCTCATTGCTGGTTCTCCAGTACCTCTCCTAACCACATACAAATTATCACTGTACATAAGTGTTCTGGCACTAGTTAGTCTGAGATATCCCATGTGGCAAACATACAGAAGGTACTTCACTGTTTTTTAACATTTTCTTTTCATATCAAGTAACTATAGTACACACCTGGGTACCATCAGCCACTTACACACAGCTGCAGGGCTCTCATATGAACGTTTTCTGTATTATCTGAAATAATGCAGAAAATGTGCTGCTCAGTACAGGAGAAGGGACTTCAGGCCTCACATTAGAATCAGGATGAGGGGATGAGAAATCTCCTGTCCAGTTACAACTCAACACTCAATACTTTGGTGCCAGGATTAGGCAACCACTCTGGAAACATGGATGGGGATTGGAAGTTTCAAGGCTGTTACCTGTCATAAGTGTGTGTGGTTCACACCTATTGCACTAGGGAACAAGAGCACAGCACGGGGACTGGAGAGCTCTTAGCTCTTAGTAAATCCACAGTTGCTGTCACATATGTAAGCAGGGTACAGAAATTAACTTAGAAGAGAGAATTTCATCAATCAAAGCTGGAATTGAAAGGTCTGGTGTACCATTTCATTACAATCTGAGTCAGAAGTCAGTCTTTTGGGACTAGAAGGCATACCAACTCCTAAGAAAATAAGACCATGTTCTAAGTGCTCCAGCCACCTAGGGACTCCAGAACAGTTGTTTGCTGTGGTAGACACCAAATTGTTCTTCATCAGCTGCAGTTAGCATTGGTGTTAAGCCAGTACTGAATGAATTGACAAAAAGCCTAAGTAATGATTCCTGAGACACGCGGTCCTTTTGTTATGGCTAGCTGCCAAAAAAAAAAATGGAAAGTTAGGGCATTTTTAATAACCACCAGGGCTGTGTGAAACCTATTAATTTCTGCAAGCATTCATTGGGGGCAAAAAATACAATATTATAGGTTAGAGTACATATTCAGCAGTAACAGTTTTCATTGTTATTTTGGATTAATAAGACATGATATAATTACAGTACCGTATATGTTTTCATGACTTTTTTTTACAGGTCAGCTCTTAAAAAGATACTACTCGAATATCTAGAGCCAGCCCTTGCACTGTGAAACCGCATGTAGAACTGAATAATTACTTTAAAGCTATTAGGCAACAAAATAGTCTAAAGCATATGTAAGGCCTTACCTGTTGTTCACAAAGAATCATCATGAACCTTTGGGTTAAATTCAAAGGTTCATGAGATACACTTAGACAAAAATTTTCCAGAAAATTCTTGAGATTGTTTAATATATTTTTGCCTGCCTAGACACTGGAGAATTTTTAACCTATTTTTCCCAGAGTCAGTATCAGAATGAACACCTAAGGCAAAGAGCATGGTATCCATTTTCAGGGCTAATTTTAATCTCCTACGGTCAGGTGACCAAGAGTTAGACAAAGATTTTTTTAAACAAAATAAACCACAAAAACTAGTGCTGCAAAAGACATTTTATTTTGATTTGTGTCTTGGTATTTTAGAAGATGTTGTTCTTGGGTCCTTCCTAATGTTGCCTGCACTATTCCTCACCTCTTTGAATTGAGTTGCTCAAAAAGCTCTGTAAGGCATATTCTGGCGTTTTGCTGTTGTTTGTTTGTTTCCTTTAAACAAAGGGAGTCACAAAGGCAAATTTTGTTCCTTAGATAAACTCATTTTCCTTCGAGGTTTAGTACAGCTGTGAAAAACTAGTAAGCACATGGAGCGAAGGAGTTACCTTTTAAGCACCGAACCCCAAGGAAAGCTACAACATGTGAAATAACACAGAAGTTCCAAACTAAAGACAGAAAAATTCTGTTCTTTCTGAGTTGCTCTCAGAGCAAGATTCAAGATGAAGGGGGGATATGACTGCTAAGGCCCAATTCTGACAAATTAAATTAAAGCTACTTCGGGGCTGCTCTGGCTGTGTGGTGACAGTTGCTATTATGCTGTTGTGCCACCTAGGGATCATGGCCGTACAACACCCAGGGGCACGCTTCAACAAAGTCAGGGCCTGGAAAATCAGGGCTGTCTTTTTTGTGAGCCTCAGACACCTCTATTTCAAGGATAACTAACCAGCAGTCACATTTACCTTTCTTACTCCTATTCTTGCATAACAATAAGAAGGAGAAAAGACTAAGATTGGCTGAAAAATATGTCATTCATTTAGGAGACGTCAATAGCTCCTGTTGGGAGCCACAACCTTGGCACTCAGGAACAAATGAGAATACTTCAGAGTTAGACTGAAAAAGCACACGACTACTTCTCCTTTTCCCTATAACTTGAAGCATTGAACATAACATTATTCTGATCTGCCAAATACAATTTTAACATTCTAGGAGCTTCTCTGTCTTATCTTTTAGACAGAAGAAAAGGAAATAATAGTGCCAAGGGCATAGAAATTACAGGCATAGTGTTGCAAATGGAAAGAAAGAGAAAACTCACGTGGGAAAAGAGAAGAAGACACACAGTGGCTGTGGAAAGTGATGAAAAAGAGGACTGAAGGTCACAACAGGAAAATTAAAATAGAGTCATGCAAAGGATTAAAAGAATGGCAAAGCTACACAGACGAGCATGCAGGGCACACAGCCCTCCGAAGAACTGAGAGCCTTAAGAGAATATGGCTGATGACAGAAAGATGTTAGGCACTGCTGGAGAAATAAAGGGAACCTGCATCATCTGATGGGTAAGTGGAGGAATAAGTACTAAAGGGCCTGAATACCTGTTGGCATAGTAAAAGGTCTGGAAGATTCCTGAGATGCGTAAGTCTGGATCTCACCTGAGTGAGGACTGGAGAGATGCAGTCAGCCCTCTGCATGTGCACTGAGCACCCTGGTCAGCTTAAAGTGACTTGGCCAGGCTAAAGACAGGAACAGATCCAACGTAACCCAGGATTAAATACCAGTGGATAGCAAGATAGGGGTGTATTATATGGCACAACCGAAAGTCAGGAAGGAGAGGAGCCACTGTCACTACGTACATCAGAGGAGCAGGTCAGGACAGACAGGTCTGTCAAGCAGCAGAAATGAAGCTTTGGGAGAACCTGATAGCACAGCAGTACATTGAACAGTGAAGGACAGCTTCCGTCCTAACACTAACACGGCCTAAATTGGGGAAATACTAAATCAGTGACCAGTTCGTAATTACTGGGACTTGCTAAGCCCTTGGTCATTGAAGAAACAGGCTGCAGGAAGACTTGTCCAGGTTTTGCTGAGCCAAAACAAAAGAAGCCAGCCACATGACCTTTTGGTGGTCTGTATTTCAGTGTACACTCAGGTTTCATACATAAAGGATTCAGTTGCAGGGGAGAACTATATAAAATTTATATTCCAACATTTTAGTTTAATAGTTGAGTAACAAAAATAGGAATGTTTTTAAAACAATGAGTTTGTGTTCCTAAGGAACACATAGACACCTTTGCTGGACAGTTAATATTGTGTTACTTGCTCCCCTTAAAAAAATCTAGTCATAAAGCAGTAAATATGGCTGCAAATAACTTTTAAACTATAAATGATTTAAATGATTTGATTATTAAAAAATAATCGACTCAAAGCTAAATAATTTTATGGAAAGCTACATCAGGAGAAAAGTCAGCGGCTATAAGGTAAAAGCTAAATTCTATGATTGCACACAGAAAAATCCATGCTAGTTTTAAAAATGAAGAGGAACCTGACAGATAAAAGAAATAATCAGGTATTATTTTGAAGGTAAAGCATATATTTATAAACCAAGTTCCCCTTTCTCCCATTTATGGACTGACGACATACTACATTAGGTTGACATAGGTATGTAAGGTAAAACTAAAGATGTTTTCCTGCTTTATACCAGAGAGTGAATCAGGCTCCTAAAACGTTTAGTGATCAATGCTAGAAGTGTAGCTCATCACTTGCAGGTGTGTCAATTACAAACCAATGAGAAGCATTTGCATTAAGATTTTTGTGTGGCTAAGCATGCAAGGCTTAGCATCTTTGCTGAGATCATATGAGCTCTGGCAATATTTCTTGGAAATTTACTTTGTAAATGGGTATTGTGATCCAGCTGGTAACACATGTACTAGATTTACTCTCTAGAATAGTTTCTTTGGGTCTGGATATTTTTTTCTTTGTGGAAACTATGGAGAAGTTTTTTTGGCACAACAGAAAAATGCTTCGTGCCCCTTGCTAAGAGATGCTGCTACCATGAAGGTCAATATGAGTGGAACAAGCAGGGCAAGAACTACATTGCTGATTTTACATGAGCAGCACAGGAATGAATGTTACTATCATATCTGTAGCACATGCAGGAGGGTGGGGAGACTGGGAAAGGCAAAACTGGGACCAGTGGGGCATAAGATATACAGGACATTAAATGAAATGCCACATCACTGCAACATGGTATGTCTACTGATACATACCTTCTTTTGATGATTGATTACACTTATAATCAACATGGTAGCTAAGTTTGGGCATAGTCTTCAGAGCTTTTTATAACATTAATAAAAAAGCTAATAGTAAGAACATTGTTTAAACATAAAAATAAAGAAACTAACAATAAGTATGTATTGTAAGTTAGAATCTCTAAGAAATCTACAAGAATGTGAAAAATCAAAGAATATTCATTCAGAAAAAATAGGGATATGAGAAAGAATTTACAGAAATTTACACACACACACCTCC
>CM021732.1:15422322-15494822 GCA_011075105.1 Heteronetta atricapilla
TAATGCAGAGGAGCAGATATGTCAAATAAGAAATTTCATATTTGAGAATATGATGGATGACATAATAATACCAGAGGATATATATGAACTACTTTATTTTACAACAGCCACTGCATTCTGATATCTTAAAATAATTAATCCTTTATTATTTGAATCCTGGAATTCCAGATGAGCTGCCCAATGTATGCATTGAGCTTGATGACCAGGTTGTGCTGTCTGAAATCACTAAACAAAGAGAAGAAGCTAAAGCTTTTATGACTGTGGTTCACTGCAGTCTTGCTGAATCTGGAACTGTAAGGGACATTGGTTCAGTCAT
Source organism: Heteronetta atricapilla (assembly GCA_011075105.1). Taxonomy (NCBI): domain Eukaryota; kingdom Metazoa; phylum Chordata; class Aves; order Anseriformes; family Anatidae; genus Heteronetta; species Heteronetta atricapilla. The sequence goes on from CM021732.1 coordinate 15,422,639, forward strand.
CTCAGATCTGAATATCCTCAACGTTGTATACAACCATAGGCTTTTCTTAAATTTCCCTTGATATACTCTTCCTATGCTCATCATTTTTTTTTCTGACTAAACTGACTTCTGTTCATTATATCACATCATCAGAACATTTCAAAAAAGATAACTGAATTGTGACAGCATTGCCTTTTCCATACAGATCATGCATTTGTTTGCAGCAGAAGTAAAAATGAGTACTATGAGTGACTAAACCTTTCTTCGATGCTTTCAGTAGTGGCCCTTTATTTTGAATGACAAACGTGAATTCAGAAAAGAACAAATAAAATGTACTGAACATATAAACCAGTCAACAGGGAAGTTGGCTTAACACAGATGGACTGAAGCCATTATTCACCTTAACTAAATCCATCACATTTCTACTGAAATTTCCTAGGTAGAGAAAATCTTATGGGGAAATTTTTTCCAATAGCAGGTCATCTAATGAAATCCACAAGGATCCCTTAATCATCAGAAAATGAAAACTTGAGAGAGGAGATGACAGAATATATTTAATAAAGCAGAAGCATCACTTGCATGTTCCCTTGGCCTGGCACAACACACCATAAGCAATCCAAAAGCAGTGGTAACTGCTGCATCTTAGCATCTGTGAACAATGCTCAAACAAGAACCACTGCAGACATAAAAGAGGAATGCATGTGAGTGAAAAAGATGTTTCAACTGCTAGTTCTGCTTGTAAACATCTTAGTGAATATTTCTTCAGTTTCAGTTTCTATACAAGGATGAGGAACAAATATTCTGTGCCTTGTTGGATTCAAAAGCACTGAATAACCTTACACCTGAAATTCCAAGACCTGGACAAGGGCTGATGAGACCTTTTTTCAAACATGAGCACATAACAAGTAAAGTGTGCAGAACAACGCTAGTCAAGCAGTTGCCAAAGTTAAGAGAAAGATTTTACAGTGAACTTTATTTTTTCTTCTGACGTTGCTCTAAACTCATGTCCAGTATTTCTCCACCAGCTCCAACAAACTAAAATACAACTGAAAGACTGGAATTTTTTGAAATACATCTGTGCTAATATCCTATGGCAACAGCAAACTTTTAATAAGAATACTACTACATAGGACCTTTCATATGAACATAGATTTAATTCTATGGCACCTTTTGATTCCTACAGAAATACTTTCAAAAACTCAAGAAAATTGTTAATGCATAAAAAGATGTGGATTATGAGTTGACCAATCTGTACAGTGGATCTGTGTAGATGCTTTAAGACCACCCATACAAGGATGTAGCACAAATAACAGGGAGGAAAAAAAAAAAAAAAAAAAAAAAAAAAAACTACCACAAAAAAATTGTGGAACAACTTGGCAACTACCAGCAACAGACGTTTTGGAGGTTTACTTCTATGTTGATGGGTTTTGTTGTTTGTTTGGTTGGTTTTTTTTTCAGAAGACTCCCATGCATTTTTGTAACCGACTTCTTTTCCAACTTTATTGACTTGGCTCTTTTTCCACAGCTTTTGTCACTGAACTTTATCCTAAAACCATCTGAACTATCACTGGCAGGACTTCTGATTTGAAAAGGATGAATGACACACCCACCTGTGACAATGCTGTAATTTAAATCTACTTGGTCTAAACATAAAGTATTTGAAAATGAGGACCCAGCACAAAGAAAGAAAATCAGCAAAATGTCGCTGTTTAAAACAAAGAAAAAACATTTCTTGAAGTGAGATTGTGAAGAAAATAATTCCTTCCTGATGCTCCATATTACTGAAGAGTTTGGATGAAAGGAAAATAGTGGTTGATGGGTTATTTGTAAAAAGCAACCTGGATTAGTTTATTAAAATGGGCACAAGAGAGCAAGATGAGGGGAAACAATATTCTAAGAACAATCATGTTGACAAAAGAAATAAGAAGGTATGATCAAAAAGGGCTGACTCTAAAGGATATGGAAATTAATTGGATAGCTTGCTGAACACAAGCACTCATAATGATAATGCAGCAAGAAAGCAAAGGAAATTTGGGGAGATCAGCTGTTGCCTGACTTCAGTATGTGGCAAACAGCATGACTGTTGTTGGCATATTACACTTGTTTCCGATGTCCATGACTTGTGAAGTATGAAGATTGCTGATAAACTGGAGACAACTCAGAGAAGCACTACCATAATGTAACTCCTATAACAGAAAAACATTTTATTCTGTGAGTCTCATATACTCAAAAAAAAAAAAAAAAGTTGGACAGAGAGAGATGGAAAGAAGAGGTATATTAGAATACAAGGCATGTGACTTAAAATTAAATTTTGAGTCACTGTAACAATGTAGCAAAGACTGTGGTGGATTTTTAATCACTATATATTTTCAGTTAAGACTGGATGCATTTTTAAAATATCGGACTTGGGTCAAACAAGAATTAAGTTAAGGAAGTCTTATGTCCTCTCTTATACAGTCAGGCATCAATGATCCATTCTTATGCTATAATTTATGAATTTTCCAAATTACAGCAAATTGGTTTCTTAAATTCTTCAAGAGCAATTATGCAGCTGTGAACCTTATCTACTAAATTAAAATGCAAAATATTTATGCATTTAGTGATCTTTCAACTGAGAAATGTTCAATGCCATTTTTATGAAAAGAAAACAAATGATAATTTACATACCAGTGGTAAAAGCACTTTGAAATCCTCCAGCTATTGCTGTCTACCAAATGATTTACTGACTGAACAGGATTGATAATTTACTTCATAAAGACATCAAGAAAAGATCGTCAAAAGAAGATCAGTGTAATTTGTTTATTACAAGAGTAGAGACAGAGACCTACTTGGAAAATATGGCAGTAGAGTTAAATCTTTATGGGTAAGATAAAGATTAATTGAAATGAAAGATAAAGAGTAATAAAAGCAATTACATGGCAGACACTGTAAGAAGTAGTGTTACTAATTTGAGTAAGAAAATGTTATTTGACTGCTATCAGTTTTAGCCACTTTTTGTGTTAGTTTACATCTTAAAATATAGCTAGTTTGTTTCTCTGCTCCCACACAAGTTTTCTTTTTCCCTGGTTTTGAGTAAAATCTCAGGATGAACACTGGGCAATCCTTCAAAAAAGTGCAGACTGGATACAACGTGGTGGTGCTCTTTGGAATTAGTCTCAACAACAAGAAATTTGGGAAAAATTAACATCAGGTCAAATGAGGACCATTCTTAAGGCATGGGAATGTAATGTTTGGCTTTTCTTGGAACAGTTACTTGGATAAAAAAGCTGCAATGGGCATTTCGATCACTATCTCAACTCTCAGCACTTAGCACTTGATATCCACTATTTTCAGTTAAAACTGATGATGAATTCATACATAAGAGAAAATGACCCCAGCTGGCCTGACAGTTGCCATACACCAGCCTATCTACAGAACTGGTGAGCTTTAAATCAGCAGGAAACTTGGGATGGTTCAGTTTAGCTGAACCTGCAACAAAAGAATCCAGTCAAAGTCTTTCACCTGCACCACACCACAATAACCACAGGCATCCACCAGGGCCTAGCTCTATTAAGCTAATTTACTAAAATGCATTATATCATCACTAGCTAACATATACTTTTTGGTGTAGTAAATATAATTGTACTAAAGGCATTCACTGCAAGAGAATCACAAAGACTCTGCAAATATGCAGCTGCTACTACTGCAGAGCTGCTATTAAATGTGGATAAGAAAGAAAAAAAAAAAAAAGTCTAAAAACATGAAATAACATTGCATAATGAAGAATTTACAGAGAGGGATATGAGACCACAGACCTCATCCTCCTCCTCCACACCATGGTTAGCTCTCTGGAGGTAGCTCCACCATCCGGCAGAGCTATGTGGCCCTTTTTGCCTTTCCCACCATTCCAATCAGGGCTGGTGTTTTTGGATGGATGTTTAAGTTATGGGATGTTGCAAGGAGGCTAGGACTTCACAAAAAAACAGGTAACAGGAGAAGGAACCTTCCCAGCCTGCATGGTCCTTCTACTGCCGACCGACCTGTGTACTAACATCTACACTAACAGGCCTGAGGTGATGCTTACTCAAAAGTAGTGGTTCGTATAATGAACGCTGACATGAGAAATAGCACTTAGGAATTCACTAAACACATGTTAGGCGGGAGGTTCAGATGAGCAACATGTAGTGGTAATGGTTAAGAACAACACTTTTATTCCTATAAAAGAAAATTGGTGAGTTTCAAAACAAAACAGAATCTCAACAGCTTCACCTCTTCAAACCCATAAAATTTAAGCTACTGTATATATATATATATATTTTTCCTAGAACTTATTGACTGCTAACAGGCCTGGTTTATGCTTTTTTCATTCAACCTGCCTTTTGGATCCTTTTACTGCCTGACCTTCACTTTATCAAAGATAAACTTTACATTTGTATATTCAATGCTATCATGGCCTACATCCCCCCTCATCATTTTTCTGTCATTATAAAGAAATTAATGCCAATTTTATTAGACTTAGGTAGTTCATCTGGTGTTTTTTCATACAAGCTTCTTTGCGCTTTCTTCCATGCTGTCCTTCCTGTTGGAGAAGTCCACTTAAAACCACCATAAGAACAATTAATCTTCTTCATCAAATTCCACCTTCTGTCTTCTTTCCCATGGTGTATACACAGAAATAAGGTTTGGCTGGTGGTGCATTGCAAACTGTGCCTTCCTGGCTGATCAATATAGGCTCATTGTTTCCCTCATCTCTCCGTAGCCATCTGCTGTCTTTTGTCTTACACTTTTGAGCTCTTCAGGGCAGGAATTATCTATTTGCCCTATATTTCTGTGTGGTATATTATTATAATCATAGTCCAGGATTAAGGATGCTAGATATCAGGACAGTACAAACAAATAACAATTATGACAAAATTTGCTTTAAGTTCTTTTACAGATAATTTTTTGAAATTTGAGGCCTAGAAATAGGAGGTGGTTAAGGAATAAAACCCCTCAATTTCACTGTTGTTTTTTTTAGTGCTTCTGCAAAAGGTTTAGAATAGCAGTGGAGGGGAATATTAATTCAAGCCATTTAAATTAGCTCTGGATCAGGCTCAGCAGGTCTGACAGCCTGTCTCCACTGTGACTCCTACTAAAGGCAGTGGAAAGACTCTCCTGGGAAATGAATCAGGCCCTATGGGGCCCAAGAAGCAGCATGCAGGAGGAGCTCTGCTACTGCCTAGCGAGGCTGCTGGCTGAGGTGGAGGACCACATATTGGCATTTTTATGATTATCTCTAATTTGAATATGCCATACCTCCGTGTTTATTTAGTTAAGGGGAACACCAAGAAAAGTTTAAGGTCGTTACACTATATAGGGGTGTAACAAGGGAAAATGCAACATTATTTCCCCAGAAACCCTAACTCGAGGTTACTATGAGCCACAAATGTGAAAAGGTAAACATCCCAAAATGGGTATCTATGTCCAAGAGCCCCAAATTCCCGATCCTGATGAGAATGCCCATTCCAGCGTCCTATCTGCGGCTACACGCTCACTTCCAGGCTACGGGGGCGATTTAATCCCACGCCGAGCCCTGGAAGTGTGAGAATTTGCCAGCATTTTGCCAAGCCGGCTTCCAGCAGCCGAGTACCTGACTCAGATCCCGAACTGGAGCCACAGCATCGAATTTCCCAACCCACTTCAGCTGAACGCCTGCCAAGATAGGTGAAAGACCTTATAAATATGTAAAGCAGGAAGTTCGAATTACACAGGGATGTAAATTTCCAGTGATTGATGCCCTTAAAAAATAATAAATAAATAATAATAATAATAATAATAATCCTCGAGAAAGTACGGCGCCGGGGAAGGTGCTCCCCCGGCCCTGGTGCCTGGCGGTGCCGCCCGGAGTTTTGGGGCCGCATTGTACTTTTTCGTGCCGATTTTTATTTTGGATTTTCTACCACTTCCTGGAGGCCAGGGGGAGGCACGGTGGGAGGAACCAAAAAACTCGGTGCCACAGCCATTTTGTTTGTGGGCAGCATGGTAGAATTCTGTCAGTCAGTCCGAGGAGGGGTTTTTAAAACGGCATTTATGGAAAAACTATCCCCGCCGTGACGGGCGTACCCGGTGAATTTAGCGTTAATTTAGCTCTCGCGGAAGGTAGGTGGTTCTGCGCGTAAGGAAAGCGAGGATTTCGCTGGGAAATCAAGCCTCCCGCTTTCCAGGCTTTGCTTCGGGCATGACTGGGGCTTTTCCAGCCGCCCGGGGGGGGCTGAGGTGCGGCGGGGCCGGGGCCTGGCCCCGGGATGCCCCCGCCGCCGGGCCCGGCCGAGGGATGCGCTCCCGGGCACCAAGTTGGTGCGGGGCTGCCGGCGGGGTGGGGCGGCACGGAGGGAGGGAGGAGGGCGAAGTCTCAGCGTTATTTGCTCCAGCTGCCTCTATTTATTCGTTCTCGGGAGGCGGCTGCTGGCGCTGGGAAAGAAAAAAGAAAAAAGGTGGGGAGGGGGGGGGAAAGCGAGGCGGGGGTGGGCTGCGCGGAGCGAGTCGTAGTTTTGCAGTGTCACCGAAAACCAGCGCTAGACTTTGGTCTTGGGTGGCTGGAAGACGGCTGGAAAATGGCACGCCGCATTTTTCCAGGCGGTGGCGGTGGAGATGGGGGGGGGGGAGAAGCAGGGGGAGCTGGGGGCGACCGTGGCAAAGTTGTGACCCCGGTGGCTCCCCCCGGCATCGCCCGCAGAGCCCGGGGAAGCCGCCGCCTTCCTCGCCCTCCAGCCAGGCGGGGGCGGGGGCGGGGGGAGGGACCGGGGTGGGGGGGGAGAGAAAGTCTGACTGTTTTTTTTTTTTTTTTTTTTTTTGGGCATTTGCGAAATATTTTAAGGATGTTCGGGGAGTCCTTTGCGGCATGGAGGTGGCTGGCGGTAGGAGAGCGAGTATGCGGTCCATATTGTTCCAGGCGGTGTGCAAGGGCTGCCTTCTCCGAAGGTAAGTTTGGGCTTTTAACCGAAAATATTCTTGGGATTTTATTTTTTATTTTCTTCCCGTGTTCGTGCTGTGGAGGGTTTGCCTTGTGCTGGCGAACAAAACAGAGCCTTGTATTTTCCTTAGCTTTGATCTCGTGTGTATTCCACCCAGCGATGTCTCCTTAATAGCGTCAATTGCTAAAGTCAGTTTTGCTTCCTCTTTAAAATTTAATGCACGCCGAGCTTACCAACGATTTAAGTTCGATTTAAGGGTGGAAGGACTCGGGTATTTTTTTTGAGATGGACCTGGCTTTTCCTTCTGGCTTTTCATCTGGGGGGTGGTTTCTTTACCGAGTAACAAACGTAGCCGTGGCCGAGTGTTTCCCGTCTTTAGAAATACAATGCAGCCCCGAGCCACACGGCAGCACATTATGTCGCTGCTCGGCGGCGGTGGCCGTGGCGAAAAGAGTTTAAAATGCCATTTGCGATGGCTCTTGATGGATTACTTTGGTCTAAACTACGGGGGGAAACTGCCCTTGGTATGGCGGAGGTGGGGATTGACATAGCAGGGTTTATATGAAGTTATGGCTGTTAGTAAACCGTGACCTTTTTATTTACAAATTAGCGCTGTTACGGCAATTAGCTCCGAGCATTAGTTATATAAAAGCTCTCGTTTCGCCTCTCCCCCTTTGGATGGCTGGCGGAGAAGGGGGCGTTTTATTTCTTTGCCTTTTCCCCTCGTAAGAAGGGTACATTTGGGAGACATTTTGTAATTTGGGGCATTTTTCCCGGCGCATTTTCCCTCGCACGGGGAGGGGGGGACGGAAGGGGGGGGAGCCCCTTTTTGTGTTGCGCCGAGCTGCTGCGGAGGCGCTGTGGCGCTCCCGCACGTTTCGGGGGGGGGGGACCCGGGGGGAATTTGGGGGGATTCGGGGGGGTCTGGGGGCAGGTGGGGTGCTGGCAGCCCCATTGCATCCCCGCCCCGGAGGTGCCCGGAGGGGGAACGGCGGCCCGCAGCGGGCACGACCTCACCCTGCTGCTGCTTTGTGGAATGGAGCTGGGTTTTTTTCTTTTTTTTTCTTTTTTTTTTTTTTTCTTTAATCCCCATCCACCTAAAGATCGTTTTTTTGGTTATTATTTTTTTTTTTTCGGTAATGAGATTCTCGGCCCCACCCCCCCGAGTGATTTTGCGGTGTCCGCGAAGGAGCTGCCTGTAGCTGGGCTGGCGTGCAATATGGAAGGCAGCGCTCCGCTCATTGTGCGGCTCGCCCATTGTCTGCCTGCGGCCAGCTCGGGCCGGGGGACGGCCGCTGCCGCTGCTCGGCCCCACCGGGCCTCCTTCCCCTGGGCTCCCACATCCCCTGTCCCTAGGAGCTGGGGTTGGGAGGGGACTGTAAAGAACCTAGAAATGTGACCCGTTTCTTCAGAGTGGAAATAGGATTCACCTGGAGTGGGTGGGTTTCTTCTTCCCTGTTCTAAGTGGAGCACGAGTTTACACAGCTCTATCTGTATATCTCATTCTGCCTTCTTTTTCTTTTGTTACAATCTACACCTCACCTCAGTTCCGACTGCAAATGTTTGAGAAGGCTCTCTGCTAACAGCCATGTTCGGTGCTCAAGAAAACAGGAGTGATTAATGTTGGAAGAAGATGGGTGGGAAGACATAGGCAAGCCTGTGAGCAGAGCATGCATTAAAAAACTCAACAGGTTCAGGACTAAATTTAATGTTAAATTTGCCGTACTTTTAAGGCATCCTTGTGGCTATTGTTCTGGAGTAATATGAAGCTAATAATTTTACAAACCTTTGCATCTTACACCTTAATATGTTTATTGCTTTTAAAGAATAAATTTGACAAGTATTTTACTATTTGAAAACCATCTATACATTTCTCATGTGCATTTTCATCTTTAAAAATGCATTTGGCCTCTTTTTAAAGAAAGTTTGCTGGTTAAGTTATTTAGTTTAATGCAAACTGATGTGCAGCTTCAAGTAATGGTCTCCCTCCTCCTTTCTCAAAAAAAGTGAAGTAAAATATAATTCTATCCTAGGTAAATATGTCTTGTAACCTTGCTCCAGCAAGAGACATTTATGTTCAAGACAGCAGTCATCTTCCAGGATTTCTTTTCTCTGTCAGACAAGATCTGCTTTTATCAAGTCTTGGCTGCAACATGGAGCCCTGCTGGCCCATGAAGGTTCATTATGAACATTGTGTTCAAGGTTCTTGTACTTTTCCTAGATCCAAGAGTTGTATCAAGCTATGGGTCTTCTGCGAAGAATTTTGGACATCTTCCATCTCTGAAACCAGATTGCCAGATCACAAGGTTGGCACTTGAGGTTACACCCACAGCAGTAAAGCCACTTCATGAATCTATTACAGTACCGATAAATCTTGGAGAATCTCTGGGTCATTCAGATTTAAGTAATTCTTACACAACTTTCCTTTTCTTCTTTACATTATGTAGACCAGTGTTCAATTTGCTCATTCATTGATAACAATATTGAACGAATGATAAACTTCTGAAGGCAATTTCATGTTTCTGCGTCTCTTGCCATCCTGGACTATGAAAGTAGTGACTTTTTGTGACTGCAGTGTATGTGTGCAGGCCACAAATGAACTGATTGCTAGTGATCATGCTGCTGAGGCAGCTTCTAGCTCTGGTCAGCAAAAATATGAATTCTGAGTAGAAATTTGCTATTTTCTCCTCTTCGGGCAGGGCTATTATTTATCATTGGTTGTGGCTTTGCTGCATCTTATGCATTCTCACTCTTACCAAGAAGTTAAAAGGTAAGAGGAGTGAAGTGATGATGTTTTGCAACTTAGTTGTTTCGTCACTTTTCTCCTGCTTCTTTTTTGAGCCATTGTTGAACAAGAAACAGTTCCCAGCAGATGCATTGCCAACAAGGAATAAAAATTGATTAAGATTTAGTGTTCTCTCAAAGCTAAGTCACAACTAATATACTTCCTGCATCTTCTGCAGAAATGTCTGGAAGACACATTACTGAGGAGTGGCTTTGCCTCGACTGCACGTTTCCCAGCCGCACTCTTTCTGAAATGTCTGTGCCTGTCTGTGGAATATCAGGATCTAAAACAATAGGTTGTAGGTTTTGTTGGTTTTGTTTGTTTTAGAGGGGATCTTAATTTTGTTCCCTATCTACCCCTCCAATTCTCAGGTAGTAAAACCAGTGTGATTTTCTCCTAATACACTTTCCCTTTTACCTAGAAACTTTGTGCAGACTCCATACACCTTTTCAAGATATTTGGCTCTCCTGGCTTAAAACTAATTGAAGTATCGCATCCTACCATAAATTAAATAATGTTTTTAAGATATTAACCCATCTGGACTGATCAGCTGGACCAGTGATCAATCAATAGGTTCTGTATGTTGTCATGACATTCCTCCTACCAATGTTACTAGTATTATATACTCAAGTAAGAGACAGAAGGTAACACTGGCTGCCTGTAGAGGTGCAGATGTATGTTACAGACCCCAGGCAGATCTAGCCAGTTTCCAAAGTTAGCCAATAATGATGTGAAGACAGCTCCCCAGATGTGTGCTAGTGGTATAAGAGAACATCATCTGTGACTTGGTTCAAATCACAGCGGCACCTCCTGATGTATTCACTCCATGTGTCGCTGTTCCCTCTTTTCTTACACGTGGTAACGTACCTTGATGGTTTTGACTCCTGGCTGCTCCCTTTTGAGGTTTCTAAACTATTAGTTGATTCTTTGATTCAACACTCAACAAGGTTTAGGGAAGGGGAATAAAAGAGGTCTCTTTCTTTTATAAACCCATCCGACATAGAATCTTGTTTCTCACCTTCCTTGTTATCTGTAGTACTCCACATCATACATGTCAGCATCAAATCATAGCAAAGAATACTTTTTAAAAAACTTTCTTTAAGGGTAGCCTGTTTCCCAGCTGTGAACAAAGGATGTCTGTCTTGCTCCAGACTTTTCTTTTTCCATGCCTCTTCCAGACTGCAACTTGTATGGCTCTTCAATGTTATGCGTCAGAGGAGACTGCATGCAGAAGTTAAAGCATCCTTCCACCTAGCATTCTTCATAGTTTTCCTCCTTTATCAAAAGCCTCAAGAAGGTAATTCATGTTGTAATAAAGAGGTCCAAATCCTTGAGACAGTCTGGGATTGTAAGTGATTTAGTAAATATATGTGGATGGGGAGAAAAATAAATCAGTGCTTTGAAACAATTTATCTGATTTGCTGTTGTTCACAACAAAGCCAACTTGTATGCTTTTGACACATACAACCAGCGGTTTCAGCTCCCCAGGGCTTCTTTAGATTCTTAAGTCATGTTTCCAGTATATCATATTACCACTGGCCCTGGCAGCAAGATAATATATCAGTACTATTTGTTTCCTTAATAGCATGTTTTGTTCATAAGTTTTTCTACTGATAATAGCTAGAGCTAAGGTATGCAAAATTTGACCCTTAAAGCGGGTGCTGAAGTGATTAAAATTTAAATACATTTGCTAAAAATTACTCTCTTTACCTACCTTAAATATTTCCCCTATAAACAACAGAGAGAGAAAAGGGAACTGCTAAATGTTTTGTGAGTACTAATCCTTGCTGGTTTTGCAGGAAATTGAGATACTGTTATAGAGATCCCAGATGGTAAATGGATGGTTGCTCAGAGGCATACAATACTGTATAACAGAAAACAAAACGTAGGAAAACCCAGGAACAGTGAACAGAACCAAGGACTTGCTCCTCCCTGAGCAGTTCTCTTTGTGTCAGGTTCCATTTTGCTTTTTCTCTGGGAACAAACATATGGCTAGATGTCAAAGTAAGCCCGTAAGATGGTGTTAGTATTAACTCATGCTTCAGTGGATTAACAGTAAGTTATGCTTCTGAGTAAATTGGAATCACTGTATCATAAACGCTTAATGTCGAAGTTGCTTTACCTGACTTTAGATGGGTATTGTTAAATCTGTAACCCTAACGGCTGAAAAGAAACAGGTTGAAGATTCCATATCTTAAAAATAATAACCCAAATATTCTGTGTCTATTTGGAGGTGAAGAACAGTTTAAACTTCACTAATTATCCTGACCAGATCACCACCTGCCTAGTATCACTAGCTCAGATGTGAATAGACATACTTAATCAGATAAATTCCACACACTAATATTTGTTTTCACCTTGACGTGTGTTATTTAGGTAATGGAAAGTTAGTTCTTAATCCCCTCTACTATTCAGAGCTTTAAGAAACTTGCTAAATATAAGCAAGAGCTCTCTGGCCTTAGAGGTATGTGCAGCTTGAATGTTCCTTAACAAAAATAAGGAGGAGTTTTTCAGGTTTGTTCAAACGGGATGAAAAATAGGTGAGTCAACTCTGGGCCTTTCAGCACTATAGGCATCCCTTAGGTCTTGTATTTGGTTACTAGGAATCTTGGCGTTGGTGATGCAATGTGATGACTAAATAAATAATTTCCTCTGAGTCCTTTCACCTGGCAGCTTTTCATCTTCTGTAATGCCAGGCCTAGACAGAGCATCTTATAGCCTGATGTATTGGTTCAGGGAGTTTTTTTCTTGAAGGAAAGTTAAAAATTTAATTTCAAAATGTTACAATACAGAGCAATTGTGTTATTTGTGACGGTCTTAAATGTATCCATATGAGGCAGACTACCTTGATGACATTTGACACTGATTGCGGCACTTTCTTTGAACTGTGAATATGCAATCAGCTTTTTTTTTTTTTTTTTTTTTTGACAGAGGGGAAAACAGTTTATATTTGACTCCACATGCACATATTCTGGCCCATATCCATTTACAGGCACTCAAAGAATGAGAATTTCACAAAAATCTGTTCTAATTTCTTTTGTCATCTCTGAATCAATTTCCCAGCTAAAAATCTGCTGTCGCAGCAGGTTAGAAATTCTAGGCAAGGATACTTTCAGATGAGCTACTTTAATGTGAGAAACTGTCTTCCAATCCTGTATTCTACATTCTTTCATATTTTTTAATGTTACTTTTATTTTAATTTGGTTATGTACTTCTGTGCTAACAGCCTCCTTGTGTTGCTTACAAGTTAGATGAAGTTCTGCAAACTTGGCACCTGTGACCAGTAGCTGGCTTGTGCACAGGCCTCTGTTTTAATGTCGGTGGTCTGTCTCCTCTTGAAAGGTGAGAGTACCAGACAACAGTAAAATGAACACGTTATTTAAGAAAATCAAGTATCTGTATTGGAGCAAGGGAGAGAGCCTTAACTAGTACTCTAGATAATTTGAGAAGACCACTTTCCACTTGCTTGTGTTTCCCAGGATGTCCTTACACTGGACTTGAGGATTTCACCTGAAATATATATGGTGTCCTGGTCTATTTTTGAAGATTACGTCAGTATCTAAAAGGGAGTAGACTTAATCTGGATATTAGAAGGAAATTCTTCACGCAGAGGGTGGTGAGGCACTGGCATAGGTTGCCCAGAGAAGCTTTGGCTGCTCCATCCCTGGATTTGTTTGAGGCCAGGCTGGATGGGGCTTTGAGCCCTGGTCTAGCGGAAGGTATCTCTGCCCATGGCGGGGGGGTGGAACCACATGGTCTTTAAGATCTCTTCCAACCCAAGCCATTCTGTCATCTACACAGGGTGACCAACTCCCTGAAAAACTCCCTGAACCGATACATCAGGCTATAAGATGCTCTGTCTAGGCCTGGCATCACAGAAGATGAAAAGCTGCCAGGTGAAAGGACTCGGAGGAAATAATTTATTTAGTCATCACATTGCATCAGCAACGCCAATCAAGTCAGCTTTGGTTTTCTATGTTAGAGGCATAGAGAAAATAATCAACTTTCTTCTTTCTTCTCAGGGCAACTTAATTTATGCTTCTCAACTGAAACACTTTCCCTGTGTTCACAACTGCCAAACTCCCACAAGTGTTTTGCATTGTCTAAATGTTGAAAGACCTCTGGCAATGTACCTTCATGTTAACCCTATCAGTTTTCCATTTTCATGCCTCTGATAGAATCATTTATACACACACTCAGGTACACACATATGCATATATAATATCACAAAACAGTCTTGTCAGTTGGTTTTATATTCAGATCTAGCCTCCTCTGCTGGATATGTATATTCAAACTCAGTTCATTATGTTTTCCACTCATAGAGTGGTACTAATTTGAGTCTTCTGAAGCATGTATACAAATGCTTGCATATAAATATGATGATTAGTTTGTATCCCAAAGACAAACATGATCTCTGTAGTGTTCTCTCTTGTGCTTAATCGAGAACTATAAATCAAAATAGTGCGTAATATAAAGGAATCCATATCTGAGGTTGAAATAATTAGTGTTATAATAAGAGTCATAATAAAAATCTAGAAGTACCGTAAAAATCTTCAAATTGAAGACTGAGGAGACAAAGGAAAGCTAATCAAGGTAACTAACCATTAAAAATAACTAAAAAAACCTTGGACTTAAGGATCCTGTGTCTATACGTGAAACATCCCTCAGTTTACAGATTTTCTAAATGTTAGTCTTGCAGTTCCAGTTTCAGAATCCAGAAGATGAGATGTGTGTTCATTTTTCTTCTTTCTTTCAAGAAATGTATTGGTCCTAAGTAAAGACGGTATAGCCTATATTAGATGCCTGGTTACATCTACATGACTTTACTATATTCCTATTATATTTTCAGTAACTCTCCTGCAAACTCCACTAGCCACTAGTATTTAAGTGTAACAGCCCAGAATTTCACAAGCATCTGTTGTTTGAAAGGAACGGTGCAATCCTATTACTTTGATCTGGAATTTGAGCTTAGTCATACTGTAGGTGGGTAGGTAGGTCCACTGACATTTAAAAACAAACAAAACTAACCAAACAAACAAGCTTGGATTTGCCACTAACTTCTACCCCGCTGCCACTCCCCTCTAAACGTGTATATTAGGCGATACCTCTTCATTCCAAGAGGCAAGTATACTTTCCTGCCCCCTAAAAATCCGAAATCCAGCTAATTCCTATCTAGATATAAATCAGTGATCTTGCAGTTCCTGAGGCAAGCAGATAAGCTACTTTCATTCAGAACCAGGAATTGCAATTTAAAGCATGTGCCATGATAGAGTAGGTATCGGCTATTACTCTGCCTTATTTAACATCAGCAATATAATTCTGAAGGTCTGCGGGGACTTGATCATTCAATCCAGAACCTGTAAAACACTTGAAACAACAGACTGACTTGCAAGATAGGGTTTCTATCCTAGGAGATTAAGGTATTAAAGTTAAAATCATTGAAAATTGTGGATTGAATTTGCTGGAAAGTTGCAAATACATGCACAGGGCCATGCAATTAACAGTTATGAAAGTAAACTTTCTCCGGTTATGCAATGAACATGGCTTGGCCCCAGTACACTCTTTATTCCAGGTCAGTGTTTTTTTATTTAATTAGATTTATTTAATTAGATTTAAGATCTACATAGGTAGTACCATTAAAAAGGTGCTTCTCAAAATGTCCTAAAAATTAATTTTTCTTTTTTAAAGGACTTCAGGGGAAAAAAAGGAAAAGGAGCTTGAAAGTGCTCTTTTCTACAAGTTCAGCCGAGGATCCCACTAGTCCAGTTCCTTCTATAAGCTTCAGTGAATGTCATAAAGGCAGCCAAATACAAGAAATTGTGGTGGTCACTTAGAGCAGTTTTTTATATTCATAATAAATTATTTCATTTTGGAACTTGGTTACTTTTTAAAATTAATTGCTTTACAGTCATTTGCTAGTGGAATAGGAAGAATTGAAATGGAAAAAAAAAATAATATAAACATAAATAACAGGTGTTCTGTCTCCATAGGAGGAGCAAAAAGTCTGCAAGAGGCACTGATGACTTACACCTCCTTCTGAAGTCGTAGTATTATTTTAATGTTGTTTAAAAACAATATTTCAATTAATACTATAAATTCAATTATGCTATTGAAATCAAGTGCTTATGATGAGTGTTAAGGAAAAAAAAGGGACCAGGAAAAAAAGGGACCAGGGTCAACATCTGATGTGTTAATCTGCTGGTCCGGTTACTAAGTTTTATATTCAGCATTGGTCTTCTGAGTACTCAAGAAGGGGAAAGTACTCGTTCAACTTAGATGAGAATTGTGGATAATTATAGAAGAGTCTTTAAAAATTTCAGCTTAGACCACAGTTTCAGTAGAGAGAGAAGCTTTCAAGTGAGTAAAGCATCAGGTAATTCGCAATGCAGATTGTATATTTCATGTAAGTTGTCCAGTTCATAATAAAATTAATCAGCTACTGCATTGATATTCTAGAAAATCACAAATTTATTTTCTTTTCTAGTGATCATCTCATGAACAGATATTTTTCCAAATTATGGAACAGAGCATAATGTCAGACGTTTCAGGATTTTTTGTTCCCCTCCTTTTATTTCTTTTTAATTTACTTTAACTTTACTAAAGAGTTACACTTCACAACTTTGTCTTATTACTAAATTCTTAAACATTATTTGGTGGAAAATATGTCTAAAGTGTGAATTCAAGGTGCGTCTAGCTTTGTATTTTGGAGGGAGTATATATTACAGTATTGAAGAATAAAGGAGAAACTCAATTTATCCTATAATACTTAGTTCAAGATAACTATTCTGAATCCACTAAAACTTAAAAAAGAACTCAAAAGGGGAAAGATCTCTCTTTCAATATAGAAGAGTCTCAGCATAAGTAATTTTTATTTCTTTAGCACTGCTGTATCTGACAATCACTGCTTCCATTATAACATGCTTTACACACACACACACACACACACACACACACACAAACTTAAGTCTCCTAAATAACAAGCCACGTAAAGGAAGCTAATTCCTTTAGGACAGTGCCAGGAGAAGGGGGAGGGGAAAAAAAAACACACCCTAAATCAAAACAATTAAAATGAACAAAACCCCATACCCTGCAAACTGTTTTTGCTTTCAGATGTTTTAGGCAAATAGAGCCTATTTTACCATTCTGTCCGCCTTGGAACAAATGTTGTTTAAAATAATCCTACTCTAGAAGGAGGTCATTAGTGCCTCTTGCAGACTTTTTGCTCCTCCCATGGAGGCAGAGTACCTGCAATGTCTTGAAGATCCTAGCTCCAGTTGTACAAGTAGAAGTGTGGTAATAGCTTCTGCTGTTCCTCTGTAAGCTTTCTTTTCAGAAAAAGAATTGATTGCTGCTGGCTTTACCTCCTCTTTCGGATGTAGCCCAGTGGCACAACCTTTTGGGTTCAGCTTGGGTTTTCAGTCCTGCCTGCTGTAAATTGATTATTCCAGGAGTGCATTTAGACAGCTTCCCTGAGGATGCTGGACTTCACTTTTGCATATGTATGACTGGCCCTACACATTCTTCAAGCAGGATTTACTCTACTAAAATGGTTCCTAACGCCTTCCATTCAGGTGGAAAAAAGGTTGCCTGTTCTGTATGTAATAGTAACTATAAAATCCCACCTATACGCAGTTGTAACCAGCCTGTAAGAAAATAATTAAGGCTTCATGTATAGACTAGCTCAGACACCAGTCTCATAGGTCAAGGTTTTCAAATATACAGCATATGACAGTTTTATTGTCCTGAGTATGTATTAAATTGCATGTAGTTTGGTCACTTTCAAATCCTTTTTGCACAGGTTTATCATTCCAGAATTGTGTGGCTTTCACAAACTGGATCAGATGAGGGAACAGGGCATTGGCATTAAGTTGTAGCTTGAAGAACAACATCTAGCACGGGTCTTCTTACTGTTTTTCCTTCTGATTTATATAGTTTTTTGTGGCTTTTTTTTTTTTTTTGAGTTATTGAAATATCTGATCAGATTCCCAGCTTGGTGTTTAGTGCAGCTTCATAAGCAAGTGACCCGATATGAATGAAGGGGCAGTGTGGGTACAGAGAATCATAGAAACATTGAGTGGCTTGGGTTGAAAGGGACTTTAAAACCCATCCAGTCCCAACCCCCTGCCATGGGCAGGATGTCTCCCACCCAGGTTGCCCAAGGCCCCATCTAGCCTGGCCTTGAACACCTCCAGGGGTGGGGCATCCACAGCTGCTCTGGGCAGCCTCTGCCACCTGCCTCACCACCTGCTTAGTGAAGAATTTCCTCCTAATATCTAATCTAAATCTCCCATCTTTTAGTTTAAAATCATTCGTTTTTGTCCTATCACTATCTGCCCATTTAAGAAGTTTTCTAGCCTTTTTGTATGCCCCCTTTAAGTACTGAAAGCCTGCGATGAGGTCTCACCAGTTGTCTTTTCTCCAGGCTGAACACCCCCAGCTCTCTCAGCCTTTTTTTCACTGGAGAGGTGCTCCAGCCCTCTACTCATCCTCATGGCCCTCCTCTGGACCCTATGTAACAACTCCACCTCGTCCTTGTGCTGAGAGCCCCACACCTGGATGCAGCACTCCAAGTGGGGCTTCACAGGGGCAGAGCAGAGGGGCACAACCGCCTCCCTCCCCTGCTGGCCACCCCTCTGTTGATGCAGCCCAGGATGCAGTTGCCCTTCAGGGCTGCAAGCACACACTGCTGGCTCATGTTGAGATTTTCATCTACCAGAACCCCAAGTCCTTCTCTGCAGGGCTGCTCTTAATGAGTTCTTCTCCCAGTCTGTCCTTTTGTCTGGGATTGCCCTGATCCAGGTGCAGCAACTTGCACTTAGACTTGTTGAACCTCATCATGTTCACGTGGCCCTGCTTCTCAAGCTTGCCCAGGTCCCTTTGGATGGCATCCCCTCCTTCTGGGGTGTCACCTGAGAACTTGCTGAGGGTGCCCTCCATCCTGCTGTCTGTCACTGATCAAGGTACTAAAACAGGACTGGTCCCAAGACAAGGCCCTGAGGCTGTCACCAGCCTCCACGTGGACATAGAGCTTTTGACTACAACTTGATGGCTGTAGCCATCAGGCCAATTCCTTTTCCACTGAATGGCCCACCCTTCAAATCCATCTCTCTCCAGTGTGGAGGTCAGGATGTCACGTGGGACCATGCCAAAGCCCTTACAGGAGTCTATATAGGTAACATTGGTTGTTCTTCCCTTGTCAATTGATGCAGTCACTCCATCATAGCAGGGCTCCTGGCTGTCTCACAACACCTCCTTGTCCTGCATGTCCCTTGGACGTTGCTTCCAGGTTCTGTAATCCCCCCCAGGTACAGAGCTGAGGCCCAGTCTGTAGTTCCTGGTTCTTCCTTTTTACCCTTTTTAAACATAGGAGTGATGTTTCCCTTTTTTTAGTCACTGGGGACCTTGCCTGACCACCAGGACTTTTCAGCTATGATGGAGAGAAGCCTGGCAACTCCATCAGGCAGCTCCCTCAGGACCCTGGAACGCATGCCATCGGGCCCCAGAGACTCATTCAATTTCATCAAACCTGCTCTTTGCTTACAGTAGGAGGGACTTTGCTCCTCCAGCCCCTGCCTAGAGGTAACTGTTGTTTCCAGTTTTCCTTTCTCATTTATCAGAGGGTGTATGCTATCCTTGGCTTTTCTTTTCTGACCAGTGTACCTCTAGAATCCTTTCTCGTTAATCAGTGTAGCCCTTGTGTCAGAGTCCTTGTCTCAGTTCAGTGTCACCTATTCTTTAGCTTTCCTGATCCAATCTCTACATATCTGGACAGCATCCCTGTATTCTTCCCAGGCCACGTGTCCCTGCTTCCGCTGCCTGTGCACTTCCTTCTTACATCTGTTTGACCGGCTTCCTGCCTTCCCTGCTTGACTTCTTTACGCATGGAGGTGGGGAGTTCTTACGCTGTGAGAAAAGCGTCCTTAAAGATTTGCCAGCTCTGATCAGTTCCTCTGTCCCTAAGGACTGTTTCTCAGGGAACCTCATCCGCTAGGTCTTTAAATAGCTAGAAGTTCGCTCTTTGGAAGCTCAGGGTCCTGACTTTGCTCTCTGTCAGGGTGATATTCATTGAGATCAGGAACTCAACTGTGGCATGGTTGCTGCAGCCCAGACTGCTTCCAGTCTTAGCCTTTGTAATGAGTTCATCTGCACTGGTGAGCACCAGGTCCATTAACACTTCTCTGGTTGGTTTGTCTAATACCTGCACCAGGAATTTATCCTCAACTCATTCAGGAGATTCTCAGGGATTGCTCACACCCTGCTGCATAGCTTTTCCAGCAGACACCCGTGTGGTTGAAATCCCCCATCAGGATGAGAGCGTGTGAGTGCAATGTTTCTTGTAGCTGAAGCAAGGACATGCCAACAGGCTTTCCTTTGGTGGCTAGCAGTACACCCCAACCACAGGGAGTCCCTTATTGGTCTAGTCCTTGGTTTTTACCTATTGGCTCTCAACCTGTTTGTAGCTCTTTCTCAGAGGCAGCTCTTCACAATCTATTAACTCTTCAATGTAGAGGGCAGCACCACCACTCCTCCTTCCCTGCCTGTCTCTTCTGAAAAGTTTGTAGCCCTTGACTGCAGTGTTCCAGTTGTGTGCTTTGTCCCATGATGTTTCTGTGATAGCAATTAGCTCATAGTTTTCTAATTGCACTATGGCTTCCAACTCCTCTTGCTTGTTTCCCAAGCTGCATGCATTGATGTAGAGGCACTTCAGCTGGGCTCTCAGCCGCATCACCTTTTCAGAGGAGCCCTTCCTATTTCATTTAGGACAATTCTCAAGTATTTCCCTGCTGCTTCCTAAAGAGTTGGTGTTCCCTGGTTTTTCCCTGTCACTCAGAACTACTCCTTTCCCCACTGAATCTAGTTTGAAGCTCTGCTAATAAGCCCAGCCAACTTGCTGCCCAGAATGCTCTTGCCACACCTGGCCAGGCATGCCCCATCTGGTGTCAGCATCCCAGCTCACAGATCCCAGACCCCTGAGGTGGCAGTAGCCATGTGGCCAGTCATTCACCTGATATGAAAGAGGGAGAACAAATTGGCAGAGCAGAGAGCAGGACTGTAGTATCTTAAGCCAATGTTGTTTATGAAGGAAACATACGATAAAACCACAGTCTTGGGCTCGGAGCCTGTGAAATGACTGAACTGTTGTTAATTTCAGCCTGTCTTGTTTTGTTAACTTTATTTTACCTTAGGTAATGCTGTCTTATGACTTCCTTCATGTAGTTGTAAAATGTAAAACCCATTGATCAGGTGGTAATCCTTTATCCAGTTTAAGTATGGGCATTGCAACAAAGTGTTTTGAAACTTCAGATTTTGTTGCCAACTTCTGTGTTTCTGTTCTGAATGTTAAGGACAGGTAGTTTTGTTAGGCTGCTTTACTAGACATTTCTCATAAGGTACTATTCAAGAGAATAGCTGTCATTGGTTTTGTGGTGGAAAAAACACATGCTCATGTTTAATGCTTCTGAGCTTCCTGTTTTATCAGGCTGATTTTTTTTTTTTTTTTTGAGATATAAAATTAGGCACGTTTTGAAATCTAAAGGATTGTTTCTACCCTCTATGTTGAGTGGGTACAGAAATAGGAGATTGTTGTATTATCCCTTCTCTGCTCTATTTTGTATTCCAAAGTGTAAATTAAAGGTGCTTATAAAAAATAAGTAATAAAAGAATTGGTCGTGCAGTACACGTACCTTCCCATTCACTACAGAAACAACAACAAAAAAACCTGTGTGCATGTGTGTATGACAAAGCACTTTCTCCTGATAGAGACAAGAAGCGAGGAACAGTGATTCACTTGGTCACTACTTCAAGTTATGATTCAATAAGAACTTCAGACAAGCTTTGTACCTGTTGCATCTCAACTGTGAATGCCTAAAATAACGGAGTGAATATACCACATCATTCTTTGAGATACCAGAGCTATGAGACATTAAATTGTCTTTCCGAAAATGCCAGAAGTTATCACAGGCATTTTATACTAGCTTACAGTAGCGTGGTATCTGAACACTTCACATGTTTGACAGGTCCATTATCTCTTTTATAACAGGTAGTTGACATCAGCAGATAAGGTGAAATTTACTATGAATGACACTAGTTCATTTATGGTTGAAATATTTAAGGTAAATTCTATACTGTGTCTACTTACTACTGTAGCGTGAAACTTCATAAAATGAAGAACCTCTAGTGTCATATTTGCCTACACTTACTTCATTTTAATCCAAACTCCAGTTAGTTGAAAAAGAATAGCTATACAGATAGCTAAAAGAACATAGCTATCTGTAATGATATGAAACATAAGCACAAAAAGATAGCTGAGAATCAAATTTGAACAGAAGAATCATTAGAAGAATCATTAACCAGGAATATGCTTATAGAATCCATCATCCCTTACCATAGAACAAAAGAAACACCTCTACTTTTCCAAAGAGTAAATAGTGGAAAGAAAACAAAGCATGGGAATTTCCTGAGCTGCTATTTCTTAATACGTGATTATTGAAAACAGGGAAAAAAGATCAGTGATACTTTTTTATCAGTTCAGAGTAGCCAACTGTAACAAAGCTCAAAGGCCAAACACAGCTTATCAAAATTGTTATATAATTAAATGATGAGAGAGTGAGCTCTACAATAGTAGAAACCGGGTATAAAATAGGCTGAGAGGCGGGGGAACAAAAGGCAAATACTTACAGATAAACAAGTTAGTATATAATCTAGTATACGCAGTCTATTCCTCAGTTTATGAAAACATGGTAGCATCTTCTGTAAAAACTCTTTTTAAATGGTTAACAAATGAGAATTATGTTTTACCCTTAACATATTCTACTCTGAAAATCTGCTACAGTTTTAAGTAAGCACAAGACAAGTAGGGCCAGAGAAGATGCGTATATGTACAGAGTCAAATGTACGGGGATTTCTAATCCTAGCTTGACTCTGGATTCATTTTTTTTGGCGGGGGGGGGGAAAGGCAAGGAAGTAATCTTTTGGTGAGGCTGGAGTGTGGAATGACATCAGATGTTCACTGCCACTACTGGCTATTGCTGTGAAGATCTGTTTTTTTCAAACAAATATGCTTTCCATAAAACTAGATCAGAAAACTCATACATGTAATATAGGCCATTATATTATACGAATCAGCCCTTGTGCTATACTTGTTTTCAGTTTTTAGCTCTTTTATATTACACTTGCCTTTTTATAACATACATCTTTTTTTAAAAAAAAATAAAGTTGGACTGTCTCCTAGCATTTTATATCCTTAAAATATAGAGCTACTTGATTCCAGAAAGCACCAAAACAACATACAGGCTTTCAGCTATATGCCCTTTGTGCGTAGCTATTTTGTGCCTAGAACCAATGACTGCTTCTGAACAGGAGACAATTAGACACCTGTTCAGAAGACAACTCATGTTTAAATAAACTACCGAAAGTCCTTTTTTTGACTGAGAAATTTTAAACCACAAAACTAAATACTGAAATTTGTAAAAACCTGTCAAGTGCTGCGTAGAACTTGGAAACAAAAATAGCAAGTTAAATAATTAGGCTTCATAAACCTCAGTTAAATGCTCTAACGAGAGACCCCTGTCTGTAGCTACATAGATCAAATTGTTGGATCCTCTCCCTTAATGCCTCATCTGAATCCAGTAGTTTTGACTGATATTGAAATCAGCTTGTATTTACCATCCAGACAGGTGATATATTAAAACTGTTGTATAAACTTATTTCAGTTTAGTAAAGTTTGTTTTAACTATTTTGAGATCGTAAAAACATAGCATTAGAGGCATTTCTTTGATACTCCAAAGAACTACTTTAATCGGTTTGTAAAAACAAAACAAACAAAAACCACCAGGAATACAAATCTGTGGGTTTTTTTTTTGTTGTTGTTGTTGTTTTTTTTTTTAACATTTCAGTTACTTCCCAGATCATTAAATTTCACTTTTTAGAACAGATACCGTACACTTTCTCAACTTTAAAGTAGAGATGGACTGGATTATGCTTGTCTATCATGTTGTTTGTTAATTTAATAAACCAGACAAACAACATAGCATATAATGGTTCATCTTCTGTATGTTAAAATTTAGTATAAATGTAGTATTATGTTTAGGATTAAAGAAGAAAATAGCACTTCTCTCCAGAACTAAATTTACGTTTACTGATCTTTTACTGAGAGCTGTCAAAGCCTTTTGGTCATTATGCAAAACAGGATACCAATTTTAAGCTGACAACTGTCATAGCAAAGTACTGATGTCTACAAATGTAATGTAAGCATTTTGGTAAATGCTACAAAAATGGCAAAACTTAAAATATACCTACATACCCTAACTGAAAGGAAGGTAAAATAGAAATATCTATCAGTCTGTTTAAACTCCTGCCTCAGAAAAGTTCTATACTTTTCTTATTATCGCCTTGACAGAAGTTGGTACTGATGTCACATTGATTTGGAATGTCGTTGCCTTCAAATCGCACTTCTCATCTCACTAGCAATTAATTCAGGTATTTTTGGAGACTAATCAAATTCTGCTACAAAATCTGTTTTATTGGTAAAATAATAAAAGCTGATGAATCCAAGAGCTTCAGGCCAAAAATGTGTCTTAATGCATACTGTCCTATTTGTATCTAAATGTTACTGTCTGTTCTGCGTGTTCTGCACTTTTCTCAAGCCTGTAGTGGGGTTAGAAATGCAAAGTTCAATTAAGGATAAGTTTAAACTGAAGCATTCTTTCTATATAGTTCAGAATGTTTTCTATACTTTGTCTTTCATTGGAGAGTCATATTTAATTGGCTTATTTTTTGCTTAGCTGCCAGGTATTTCATTTTCCGTTAGCATTTTAGGTCAAAGGAAATCTATGATAGTGTGTTGCTATTTATTTATTGTCATTGCATTATGGCTGCTAGTTGGATAAAATAAATTATTCAGTATTTGTGGAAAACTGTAGATGTTTTATATGCAACTTATTTTAGGGTTTCTTCAGGATTACTATTTCTAGCTAGGGAACGCTTAAGCTTTAAAATGAGCATAAAAAGCAATGTGCAGTTTTCACATCTGGTCCTGATGTAATTACTGAAATACAAATTAATACAATGATACTCCTTAGTTCATGCAAGTATACCTTAAAAAAGTATTTTTCTTCCTTTAAAAAGTCACATTTTTCCTAGGAGCTGTATTCCACTGCATTACCTATTTCCAATAGATTAAAAAGGTGATGAGATTAAAAGTAAATAGTATTTGTTTGTATTATAGACATAACAGAATTGAAAAATTACCAACTTAACCAAGACTTTTTAAAAATCCTTTTGTTACACGTATGTCCTTTTTCCTAAATTTCTGTTTTCTGGGAGTAGTATGTGATAGGAACAGAACAGGTTTCGTCTACTGATTCTTATGTAACCGAACAAAACTGTAAGATTTTGCTTGAAACGTGGAGGAATATTGAAATTCAAACAAAACAACTTTTTGGTACTTTCAATCTTAAAATTAAAAGCATGTGATTTATGATTTCGCTGTAGAACTAGAGTTACATTATAACGCAAACCCCTAACGTGTTCCCGCACTTGCTGCGTTCCTTAAATAGCTGGCTGCAGGGATGGGCAGGGGGAAACGCTTTTTGACATTTGTAAGGCTGCTCTGGGACGACCTGGGGCAGGGTGAAGAGACGTTACTGAGATAAGTGAGGTTCTAATTTCCCGTCCTTTGCTTATAGCAGAATGCTGCATCAATTTAATCAAGTCATTGAGACATAAACTAGCTTACCTAATGAGACATGTTCCAAATAGTTCTAGCCTCTGCCTGTAACGAGCGTGCTTGAGAGTGTAACCGAGTGATAACTTAAACCTAGGCAAGGGTTAAACTGCTTCACGTGCCCGCACTTAGCAAGTGCAGGACGGAGTTTTCTGAAAAACTCGGGGAAAGCGCGGAGCCGCTCGGCAGGCGGCCGCAGCTGACAGCTCCTCGCGGCTCTCCCTCAGCCGAGCGCGGGCTGGCGGAGCTGGGAGGCTCGGAGCGGGGCCGGTGGGACCGGGAGGGGCTCCCCTCAGGCACCGCGGGGCTCGGTCCGGGCTCGGGGCGCTGCCGCCGCCTGAGGCGCGATCCCCCCGGTGCGGCCGTTGGAGCCGCGCCCTGAGGGGAACGGGGGGAGCGGAACGTTCGGCACCGGCTGCCCCGGGAGCCGCTGGGGAGGGTCGGGGTCGGCTGGGCTCCGCTATCCTTTTCCTTTTTTCCTGAGGTTTTACCTTAGAGAGGCTCCGCTGGGGTGCGTGTGGGGGGATATTTTACCTCAGGGAGGTGCGTGTGTGTGCGGGGACGTTCGGTGCCGACCGAACCCCGTCACCCCGCGGGAGCGACGGTTGCTTTCCACGGCGGAGCAGTGCTGAGGAGAAGGAACCGTGAGGAGAAACCCCCCGCGTTGCCCCGTCCCCGCACCCACCGCCTCTCCCCGGCCCGGCTCGGCTCGGAGCCCTCCCGCGCTGCCGTGCCCGCGCTCCTCCGTGCCCGCGCTGCGCGCGCTCCCCCCCGGGCGGCGCTGTGCCCGCGCCCCTGCGCGATGCAGTGTGGGAATGGCTGTGGCGCTGGGGTTGGCTGAAAGAGGCGGCCAGTCGAGGTTTAATGTCCGCCATGTTGGCCGTGGCGTATTGAGCGGAGCCGGAGCGGCGGAGGAGAGGAGCCAGCGCCCAGCCCAGCCGCGCCAGCCGGCGCCGCCGGGCCCCGTGTCGGAGCGCGCCCCGCCCCGCCGGGGGAGCCCCGGTCTCTCCATGAGAGCGCTCGGCGGGGTCCGGCTCTCAGCTCGGAGCGCTCTTGCTGTCGCCCCCCCCTCCCCAGCCGGAGCCGCCATCGCCGCCTAACATGAGCAAACTGTCGTTCCGGGCCCGGGCGCTGGACGCGTCCAAGCCGCTGCCCGTCTTCCGCTGCGAGGACCTGCCCGACTTGGCCGAATATGCCTCCATTAACCGGGCCGTGCCGCAGATGCCCACGGGCATGGAGAAGGAAGAGGAGTCGGTACGTGAGACCCCCCCCCGGCCGGGTCCCTCCATCCCCCCCGCACCCGGGGCCCCCACCTTCGCCTCTGCGCAAGCACAAAATGGCCGCCATCTTCTCCCCGCTCTCCCCGCCCGCCGGGAGGAGGGGGGGGGGGGGGGGCCGGGGAGGGGGGGGGGGGAAGGCCCCCCCCCCCCCCCCCCGTTCCCCCCCCCCCCCCCCCGGGGGCCCCCCCCCCCCCCCCCTCCCCCCCCCCAGGGCGGCCGGTGGGCCCCTTCCGCCGGGCCCCGCTAGGCACAAAGGGGGTCACGTGATCTCGCGCCCGGCCGCCATTTTGTCTCCCGGCTGCTCGGGCCGGGCCTTGTGCGGCAGCGAGCGGCGGGGAGGCGGGCGGGTGGCGGGGCCGTGGCGGCTCTGCCCCGCTGGGGGGCGCCCCCGAGCCGGCCGCGGGGAGGCCGGCGCGGGACCGCGCACGGCTCGGGGGCGCGCTGCCGGCGCCGGGAGAGCGCGGGGGTTGCGGGCGAGCGGGGGCGAGCGTGGCGTTGTGGCCCCTCAGCACGCGGGGTGCTGTGGTGATGGGCTCGGCGTGGGGCGGGCAGGGCGAGGCCGGCGTCTGTGGGCTGCCGGGAGCAAGGAGGGGGCCGGGGTAGGTTTGTTCGGGAGTCTGGGGGTGAAGTTGGGGTGTGGAAGCACACATGTCAGTCCCGGAGTCAGTCCCCGCATACTGACACGTTTCTCGGTGTACGAAAGTCTGAACTGGGCGCCAGAAATCCACCGTTTCCTCTCAGTTGCACTGTCTCAGTCAAGCATGAAACTTAGAGCTTCTCCAGCGTGAGGTCCCTGTAATCGTTCAGTCCCCACAGTCTGAGGTGGCTGTGATGTTTAATAATTCCTGCAGCTAAAGACCCTTGCTGAAGTGTTTCTGGAGCATCACATTGGTAGTTCCTTGTGTCTTCTAGTATTTCCTTAGTACACCCTGTTTTCTCCATTTATGCATTTATTTTCTCCATTTATGTATTAAGTGCAGCGAACAGGAGAGAATGGTGGAACTGCAGTTACGTAAACAGCCTTTGAAATCGTGATGAGAACAAACGTGACAGCTTCATACCCTTTCAGTTTTGCTTGCTGTTAGGCTGCCATTGGCCTTCGAAGGTGACAGGCTGTCAGGTTCCTGTTTGTATCTCTACATGTAGTAGCGAGCTTTGAGTTACTTCTATAAAACTTAAAACACAAACCTTCCTTAAATGTCATCTTCCGTCTGTGGTACGGTTGGCCTAAGTTAACCAATTCCGTGAATTTTTATGAAATGTCACGGAGGCTGAATGTATTCTGGACAGTAAGTGCCCTTTGCATGTTATCTCCATTCAATAACTGCTCTTGATTGTTTTTTTTTTTTTTTTGTCGTTTGTTTTCCTATTGTAAATGCCTGCATTCAAGCGTTACTTACATAACATTTCAAAATTTGTGCAAGTCATAACTTCAAACATCCACTGAAATATATATTGTGAAGTATTTTTGTAAGTATTTTTTTGAAGTGGTGGTGTTCAAATCTTTATCATAGTATCCTTTTAGTAGTAGTTTAAGCAGTAAGTAGTGTAAGCAGTAAGTAGTTATGCTTAGACCCTCTTGGTTGTTTGATGCAGCAGACGTACTCTGAAGCAATACCTGTAGATTCTGACATGAGAGAGTACCCTTAGTTTCAGCTTGCACCAGAATTTCAAATTGTTATGTTTGTTAATCAGCAAGTATTTGTGCATGAGTTTATTTATATAGAAACGTCAGATAACTTTTGCTTTCACTGTTTGCCTTGCAGTTATAAATCCCGGGGATGGAAAATTATACAGGGTAACTCTACAGCTTCCATAAACCCACAGATATGTGTCCTAGCTAAGGAAGAGGTAGTCATGAGCAGGGGAAAATTGTTCAGCGTTAATTATAAGACTTTGTTTCTATGGTTAATGGGATGCTTTTGTTTGTAGGACCAAGCTTTGAGGGTTAAACTCCAGAGTAGGTGCAAGTAAATGCTTTCCATAGCTAAAGTTTGCTCGTGCCTTTGTTCTGAACACGTGCGTGCACAGACACACCCGAGAGAAATTTGTTTGCCATTGGTAAACACAGGTGTCTTCTTGAATCCTTTTAGGAGCTTCTTACATAAACCAGTTGATTTTAAACTCTTCCCACTTCATGCTTCTGCAAACTTGCTAGATTTCCTTCTTTCTCACATATCACCCCCAAAAGCTTTCTCCTCACTTTGTATTGGTGCTGACAACATAGAGATGTGGTAGTTTACAGCAGATGTCACAGCTTTAATACCGTACTAGCTTCTCTTCTCTAACGTTCATGCCATGAAGGTTTTTTGGAAAGTTGGAAATTGTATTATGTAGCAGCAGAAGCCTTGCTTTTTTTTTTTTTTCTCTAATACTTAAAATAATAGATACTTTACGTTATCAATTTATTTAAGGACAGATGGCAAAGTGTCCGTAAGAATCTGGGGGGAGATGAGGGGTGACTTTGATTGGTGTGAACAGCCATTTATAACGTATTTTATAAATAGAATTCTAGCATTGCCTTGAGTTTTGCATAAATCTAATTTTAAATGAACACACATTTGGAGTTAAGAGCTCTTCTCTTGACTGAATAACTTTCCCTAGGGAAAAATGCAATCAAAGATTTAATATTCAAGCATCAAGTCACAAGATATTTAAATGACTAATTAGTGTTTTGATGCACAAAAAGGAATATATTTTGCTTCCCTTTCATCTTATCTCTCTCCCATCCTGTTCCTACAAAGAATAAATATGGAAAATAGTGCATCTTCATTATTGCAACTTGAAACTTCAGATGAGCAATGCTGTTTTGTAAGAGTCCTCTGAAGGCCAAAAAAACCTTGTCAATTCTAAAGTATGCAACAGATAAAAGGGTATTGTAATTGTTTAAACACAAATGCCAACTACGGACCTTCCTTAAAGTGATGTTAATTCTGTTAACAAGTGTACCTTTCTGCTTAGTAAGTCATAAGTTCAGTTAGTGGTTTTGTTTGGAGGTAGAAGACTTAGAGAGCTTTTTACTTAGGCCTGGCACGCAGGCAGTGGTACTTGGAGCTATCAGCTGATAGTTCTGACAGTTGGGTTAGCTCCAGAGTTTGTAGGGTAAACACACAGTGGCTGTTGCTAAATCTAAGAGACTGAAAACAATCAGGAGACGCATGCATCTGTTAAATAATTACAACCAAAGCCTCCAAAATGTGCAGACATTTCCTATGCAACACTAAACATCCGCTGCATTATCTCAGCCTTGGTTTTGAGCAAAATGCATCCCCGGTGCAGTGATTTTGACAGCCAGAAAAGAGGTCGCTGTTAATACTGTAGTAATGCAAATTCAGGTAACAAGTTCATTTTAATTCATAACAAACGGCCTGAATAAGGAAGTAGATGGTGGAGGATTCATTTAGCTTTTGGGAGCAATGTTTCTTCCAAGATAGTTATGTGTGGTGTATTTTTTGCCTCTTTTTCTTTTTAAACTGGAAATTCAGATTTCAGACTGGAACATAAAGCAGGCAGCTGGAAAAGTATAGCAAAGGTAACTTTGCTCAAGTTACTTGAGATAAACTACTGAAAAAATCACACAGTCTCTGAATCTTTTTAGCTTCTTCACTAACTTATGTTTCGCAAAGGAAGCATGTAGCTTTGCAAGCATCCTAAACTTGGTGGCTTTTCCAGCCATACCAAGGAAGACTTCACTTGTTTTCCCTGTTTTTTGGTGTTTTTTTTTTTTTTTTTTTTTTTTTTTTTTTTCTGAATGAAAGGAGATAGAGCCTAAAGGCTGAGGAGGTTGTTCTCTTACATCAAAAACAGAAACTTTAGATGGGTGGTTTTTTTGGAGGCTTTGTAGCTACATTCAATTTTCTAGAAGGTTTTTAATGTATTTCCTTTAAAAAGATATTACCTCCCCACCCCCTCTACCCCCAAGAAGAAGCAAAGTTTTTTGAAGCACCTCAAGTCAACACTTGTAAGTGTATTTAACACATCAAGATGTGTGAACTTCTTAGGATCTTTAGCTGAAGTACTGCAACAACAAAGGCAATGTGTGAGCAGAGATACTTTTGAATAAGTGCTACGTTACGCATCATAAAGATGGATTATGTAAATAGGAAAACATTGCTATTTTAATGAAATTTGAACAGTTAATGATGGTCCTATACAGTGTGGGTATGGGGATTAACCTGTTTTTTTTTTTTTTTAAAGTTTGTTATCCTGATGTGAATGCTGGTATTACTGTGGTTTTAATAAGGATTTGAATGTTATGTTTCCATTTAGCCTTGTTTATGTTAAAGTTTGTACATGGTAGATACAAATTTTCAGGTAAAATTCTTCAAATCCCAGTGTCCTTGGTGTTGAGGCAGGGGAGAGTGAATTATAAGTGGTGAGAAGTCTTGTTGCTTCATTACGTTACCCTTAACTTCCTCTTCTATGCTCCAGGGCCAGTGGTTAATCTCTGCGCTCTTCATTCAGCAGTAGCAGCTTCCTTGTCCTACTAGATTTCTTCCAGACATGATGCACCGTGTACAGTTCCGTTCTTAGGGGTCAGGATTTACAGTTCCATTTTGGTTAGTTACTAATAGCTAGGTATCCAGAAAAACTAGGCACCCAGAGTCTGAAATTGTAAGCTGCACAAATGCTTTTTCATTTCTTACCCTTTTCCTTTGCAGATGTGTTATAATGTAACTAACAGGTTGCACTGAAAGTGGAATGAAGTCTGCACATGCAGTTGTCAGCTGTAAAAACTATATTCTGTTACCTGGTGGTGGTTATCTGTCAAAATAGTTTAATGTGTGCTTTTGATCTCTTTAAACACATAGCTGTAGTTCTATTTCTTGCCCCAGCTTGAGAGATGTTCAAGAGCAGCTTATTTGTTAAAATGTCATTATTAAACATTCTTAATCATATTTTTCCTGATACCAGCATGACCATCCAGTATTTTTGAAATGTTACATAAAACCTGATGATGATCTAATGTTCGTTCAGATGCTTTGAAACGTTTAAAATGTATTCTCTAATAGGGCATCTCTAACTTAGCAAAGCAGTGAGTTAATTGACATTTACCTCCTTTGACCAGGCTCAAGAATCATATCCTCTGCACAAAACTTCCTTGAGCACAGCTGCTATAGCTCTTCTCCAGGAAGTGCACCCAGAGAAAACAGGCCTTTCTCCTCCCAAATCCGTGCTGGAGACATTGGGAAGATAGCATAGCCAGACTGTATTACTGAAACAACTGTTTTCCGCCTTTTCAAGGGCAAAAGCTGGTATGGAACATAGCAGATGAGGCCTATGTCACCATCACAGATATGGTGAATTTAAAAATGAGGGAATTTAGTGTGTAGCTGAGGTGTAGTGAGTCAGTGAAGGAAAGGTCTTGAATTACATACCTGAGTTTCACTGAAAAGATCCTATTAGCTTTTCTGGTCAGGGCATTCTTAAGAAATGGCATTCTGTCAGTGCTTCAATAAAAGTATGTTCTAATTAAACACCTGTGTATATGGTCTTTAAATACTCTTAAAATAAAAATTACTTTGCTCATGCATGGTTTGCTGATATTAAGTGCTTTGGGTTCTTGCAGGGGCAATCAGAATTATATGAATGTAAGATCATAACGGGTCCTGTGACTGAATCATTAGGCTCAAGTTTGTTTGGTTTTTTTCCCCTCTTTGATGTAGCAAAAATTAACCACATTCAGTTAGGAACAGGAAGCACAGAGAACAGCTATGGGATTTGATAGTATCCTGGAGACCAACCGTCCCGATTGAAAGTTCAAGACTCATGATAGCGTGTTACACCACACAGAAGTCAGGCACCAACTTGAGGTTGTGAGCAGAGGATTGTCATGAAGTGAGTTGATAATGTGATGTTTGCTCTGTATATATTGTCAGTTAAACATATAATAACGGTGAAGGTATATATCCCATGCTTTAGAGCAATCTAGAAAGAATTAAGGTTACAGGAAACAGCAAGAAGAATGTTACTTGATCATCAGTGTCTTGTGCTGGTCAGGAGCTTCTGTAGGATGTCCAAACTCTGTTTTGAAATAGAATGTCATTCACACCATGGAGGGTATGAATTAATTAGCAAACACACTTTGGAAGAATTTCAAGCCACATTTAACTTGTGTTGCAAGTGAAAGCCATCCTTTTTCTATTTTGTTTAATTTCCATGCAAGTTATGTATGTATATAAAAGCCATTTAATTTCTCCCAGAACTCTTCTAGAAGGGGAAAGTGTAAACCGGTTTTGAGTAATGAGTTTGACATATGCACGCTCAAGTTATTTCTGACCTTTTCCTGATTTCCTAGTAATTGGCACAAAGAGGAGGCTTGCGTAGCAGCAGTGAGTGGTTTTATATGTAACAGAGTAATCCACGCTGAGACCAGTTGTTCAGGCTTAAAACAAGGCTAGGCTTATTTAGAGCTCTTGTTGATGAGGATTGTTAACCATCAGAAGAGATTGAAAATCTCTCCTTATTTACTTACATTAGGACTGAAAAAAATCTGCAAAGGTAACTTTATTAGCAGTGTTCTTAATGGCGCAAGAAGGAATGGAGCTGGTAGGGAGCTTTTGGAGTTAAAGGAGAGGTGCTGATTTTGTTTCAGGATAAATTTCAGGTCATTTTAAGGCTACACTTGTACAGAAATGCTCTACCTCCCGGGAATTTTCAGATCCTCTCTTGAGGGAGGATAAGGTTATCTTCATGATTGTTTTTCAGATTTGATCTATGGTGTAATGGATTTCAGCAAAGGGGCATCTATTAATTGTACGCAGTAAAATACTGCTAAAGTTAACATCAGGAAAGGACAATAATCGAGT
Organism: Heteronetta atricapilla; assembly: GCA_011075105.1. Lineage (NCBI taxonomy): Eukaryota > Metazoa > Chordata > Aves > Anseriformes > Anatidae > Heteronetta > Heteronetta atricapilla. Next base: position 15,456,148 of record CM021732.1, read on the forward strand.
AACTCTCATGTTTAAGGATCAGGCAGGGTGATGTGGCTTTGGGTTTGTTTGGATTTTAATAGCCAAAGTTTTGTATTTTATTCTTAAATAGTCTATTACTTGATTTCAGGTAGGGGGGAAAATGTGCAGTGTGGCCAGCCCTTAATTGTGCTAATATTTTCTTTGAGTATACCACTTTGCTTGTCGCTGTCTCAAGAGTTGCCATAATTCTGTGCCCATGCCCAGCAGTGTTTGTGCATGGATTTCAATATCAATTTGCAGAGTATTCCAAAGTGAGTTTGTACACCTTCAAGTTAATACATTACTTTTTCAAGTAAATGTTTTTAAAGACGTGTGTGTTTGTGCATGGCAGTCTGCGCTGCTAAAGCAAAGTACTGTAATTCACTGGCCTTAGTTATCTGCAATATGTTACTTGTTCTTTTTTCACTTTGTTATTTCTAAGAGCTAGTTTTAATATCCAGGAACGCATCAAATGTCTAATGATCAGAATAGAAATACCCGTTGTTACGTATATCCTCCTGCTGTTTAATGAGCTCTATATGCTCTTTCTGCTTTGCCAAGGGTGTATTTCTCAGCTGTATGTTTGTTCTAGGACTAATCTAATTTTGGGAGGGTTTCTCTAGTTTAAAAAAAAAAAAAAGTATGGTGGTGAATTGCATGAATTGAGGGTGAAACAAACATTTGAGGACCCACTGGTCTGTCTATCTCTTCAAGCACAGGTACTTTGAGCAAGAGAGGAAACTATCCTCTTACGCTTTAAGTACCACTCTCAAAGATTCATTTCCTTTACATTTAATCAGAAGTTGGGAAATTCATGCTTTTTTGAATTGAAATGGAAGCTTTCAAGAGGGTGTTGTTGAAAAGGATTGCTTTCTAGCATCCAAAGCGATGCTTCATCTTGGTACAGAATCATGCAGTCTTCCATTACGAGGGCCCAGAGAGTGACATGGTAAATGAGGCTGGTCTAAACATGGTTGTTGAGTGAATAACTACTTCATTTTGCTTTCATACCTTTATACCAATATCACAACTTGGAGGTTGTGCCTTCCTAATTATAAATAGAAATTAGTTAAGAGATGTTCTAGCCTGCCTGGAAGACTTAGCAAACTCGTGCTTAAGGAGATGGATGTGAAATAAAGCCTGCCCCGTGCATACGCTTAATGCTGCTGAGTGTTTTCTCTTTGGATTTGTAGGGCTTTAGGCTTCAGGTTCTTAACTGATCAGATACACAGCCCAAAGTGCGTAGCTGTCAGGAAGGTGTTAGTGTGGAAAGTCAAATTCTGTTTGGGCTTCTGCTTCTAGACTTTTCAAAACCTGAGAATTTTGTGCCAAGACCGTTGTAAAAGTGCATTGATCGTGGGTTAAAGAAACAGAACCCTTCTTGGAAGGGAAAAAAGGGTGCAAGTAACTTTGACAAACTATTGATTTGCAGTAGATCTTGCCCAAAATGATCTTCAGGGTGTAGGTAGGAAACACTCGATGTGGCTTGATTCATTTGTTCATTTGTTGGTGTCATTTTCATCCCCTTTAGTAGTCTGTCTGTGTAGCACCTGGTGTCTCTTCTTCCAGGCATTTCCCCAGATTTTGATGTCTGAAATTGCCGATTCTCTTGCATTTTTAAGTTCTGTAGTTCTGTTTTCCTCAAGTTTCTTCATAACACTGATAATACAATCACATTTCCTGGTTTCCTGTGTGTTTACATTTTCTATTAAGAAGTGCTGCTTTTAATTGCATGATAAATCTACATAATTCCCCTCCCCGCCCATATCCCATACTAGTATGTCTGCAGGACAAGTTGTGCATGCCTTTATGATACTAAAAAGTGTGAGATAATTCTGAAAAGTTTTGAGAGAAAATCAGAAATGACAGCAGAAAGATTATAAGATACTGTAATTTAACATAATATTTGCAATTTGGTAATGTGGGTATCTCAGAAAATGCCTGAATTTGAAACCACGTGGTGGTTTTATTGGCAACTTGAGGAAAAAGGGTAGAGGTAAGAGCCAACTGGAGCGCCAGCACTGCGGAACTTGTGTTTTGCATGGTTACTGGACTCCTTTCAGTGATTACCTCTGCAAAACTGTTAAAGCCTGCAGGTGCTTACAGTTAAGTTCATGCATTCTTTTCTGCTTCTCAATTTGTTTACAGTTTAATTTTTTTTTACATACATGTGATCATTGTTGAAAGTCATGTCCTTGTTTGCTCTCCCCTTCTGTTCATCTTCTGTTTTGTTAGAAGAACGTTATGATTAATATTAGCGTACTGGCTCTGCTTTGTGCCAAGGATGCTGTAGTTGTGAGGTAGAGGCCAAGTGCTCTGTAAGACTTGGAATGATGTAGGATGAAGGCCACTTAATATTCATAGTTATCTCAAGAAGCTAATGCGTTTCATCAAGTTAAGACTTCAACAGATTTCATGCCAGTAGACAAGACTTCAGCTGTTTGCCTGTGAAGTGAAAGAACTTGAGTACCAAAATTGAAGTGAAACAGCTTTTTTTTTTTTTGTCAGTAATGCAAGGCTTGCTCAATGAGGAATAAAGCGCGGGGGGGGGGCGGAATTAGTGACACATTCAAAAAACTTTTACCAGAGCTGTAGAAGTGAGTAACAGACCCTTCCCTTGTGTGTTTACTCTGTCAGCTGTCCTCTGATGAAGTATTGTCTCTGAGGAGTCTTGTCTTGGGAAGATGGTCAGAAATGGCCTTACTGGTAGCTAACTATTAAATCCATAGTTGGTATGTGATGGGTTGGAAAGAAGGTGGTGAGTTTTTGGTGACCTTCAGGGTTTTATTGCTGAAGTTGTTGACAGTTCAGCATTAACCCTTGCATCTGTTCTGGTTTTCCATGGCATCTCTATTCTCATGGCACAAAGACGTTGAGCTGGCATGTTGTAGTTAAATTTTGTCTTTGTTTGGGAGCTTTAATCAGCTTTTAGGTATTCGAAGTTTGGGCTATAGAAATAAATAGGTCCTAGAAATAGAGACCCTTGGCCCTGATTAGAAAATTTGGAGAAGCTTCTGAGGAAAAAGCAGCTCTGAAGTGCTCGTTACAAGCTTATAGAAAACAAACCTGTAAAAAATGAGCCCTCAGCTTTTTCATTATTGATTCACTTCCACAGGTAAAGGCCCATGGGTGTGATTTGGTAACTTGGTTTTTTTTTGTATCTGTCAGCTGACTTAACTCAGTAATTTGAAAAAATAGGGGCACGGTATCTGCCATTTTATTTTGTCTTTCATTTAAATTGTAATTGCTATGATATTCTGGGGAAAACTAATAATGTTTTTCAAGGTTAGTCGTCTTATGGATATCATCATCCTGTTTATCAGCAGTCTGGGTTTGACTTCATACTTGACCTGTGCTCAAGAGAATTCTGGATAAGAAACCCTTTTTTAGTTGATCAAGGGGAAGATGTAGCAATAGAAGATAGGTCTAGAGATGGTCCTTTGTCCAGGAATGTTTTGCAGTGGGATCAGGAGTGTATGTACAGTTCACTTCTGTGTTTATAATGAATGTTTATCTTGTTCTTGTGGTTTCTCCCATCATTGACAGATCCAGTGTGCCTGCATGTCTTGGGCTGTGGGATCATTTCTCTTCAGAGGGTCATGCTAACTAATAAATATACTACAGAGTTTTTCAACACTGTGCTCTTTAGCACTCGGTAAATTACACATTAAGATTACCTCAGCAAACTAGACAGTACTTGTTGCTGAGGATTTGAAGGAAGTCAGGGCACCACTTTAGCAGATGGCACTGTCTGCTCAGGTGGCGTTGGAATCTGAGGGCCTAAAGCCAGCTTCTGGCAGCAATATCACTTCCAGGGATGGAGAGAACATCATCTTAGTTTGGCTTATTGTTCCTCAACTGACTTAACTAGGTCAAATCTTTACTGTAATACTGAGTAGATGGAGAAAGCAGATACACATTGTCTTGTGGATAGCTAATGGTTCTCCCTATAACTTAGCAATATGGGAAGGAATAAAACATCTACTTAAGGAAAAGGCCACACACTGCCATGTATTTGAGAACCTCAAGTGGGTGTTGGAGCCAGGGTGCTGTGAGAAATACCCAAGCATGCAAATGAAAATGGATTGAAATGCCTTGTGGGTGGTTTTTATAGTGTTCTGAAGCATTAGTCTCAAAGACTTTTCTTTCCATACATCAGTGATATCTTGTTGATAAAGCTAAAGGAAACAGCTTCCCAAATACTTGGTCATTTTGGTTAGAATTTCTTGTTAACAGCACATTTTACCTTTATGCCTAGGTTGGTTGGTTTTTTCACCTTGCAGTATAATGTTGTCTTTCCTTTCTGTTGACCAGTTATTATTTGGTCTTTATTTTCAGTGTGGGGAAAAATGTGGGAGCTGAACAGAATGATCATTGAAAGTGGCAAGCAGTATGAAACCAAGACTGTAATTGGCAATTAAATGGCAGCCCCTATTTTTATTCTCTAAAAATGTACACAGTGTCAAGTTGATGGTTTTCAAGACAGATAGTGTATTTATAAAAGATTATTTAGCACATGTGAATGGCAATAGAGCTAAAATACTCCGTGCACAGAAGGGACTTGATGAATTGATGCAGAGCACAAAATCTGACGTGTAAACCTCTGATAGTTTACGTGGTGCTGGATGGTAAAAGGGAGAGAGAGGATGGCTAGTGTAATAGCATCTTTTCTTAAGCTTCATAGAAGGGTTTCTCTGCTGTTATGTGGACTGTATTCTTCAACCCAATATTTGGGAATGACACAAAGTTTCTAAAATACCTATAGCACTTTAATATATTATACTTTATATAGATAAATAGATGTTTTTATATATGTGTATATATATATAAAGACGTTTAGATGTAGAGCTTAGGGATATAGTTTAGTGGGGACTGTTAGTGTTAGGTCAGAGGTTGGACTCGATGATCTTGAGGTCTCTTCCAACCTAGAAGTTCTGTGATTCTGTGATATATATAAGCACGGTTATTCATACCACTGACTTTATTCCCTGGGCACCAAGGAGTTAGTTACCCATTAAGAAGCATAACAGTCTGCAGCTGCACACTTGGTGGAGAAACAGGTAGCTCAATGTTGTGTTCCACACGTGTGATATGGTTTGTTCTGGAGGAATGATGAGTGGCATTAGAGGGTTCGACTACTCTGTTTTTGGTAGGTGGAGGTAACATCTATCTGTTCCTTGAGAGATCACATGCACTAAACGTGTGCTGCAGGTACAGGCCTTTGTGTTGAAGGTCCTAGCACATGGTCTTACCAGCCTTCAGATCAACTTAAAATAACACTTAACAATTGAAAAAGGCAGCAAAAATCTGTCTGGTGTGAAATTGACAGCATGGCCTTAATTTATGGATGCTTTCGTCTTTCAAATCCCATTCAGTGAGCATATATTGTCCCAGTCAGACACTTAAGTCTCACGGTGTACACAGAAAGAATAACCACAACAGTTACAATGCATCGAGCTTATGAGCATTAGGGAAGTGCTTGTCCTTACTGTAAACCTTCCCTATTCACCCTCTGTTCTTCCCTCCTCCCTCCCCACCTCTATATGACTTTACAGCCTCAAACCTGTCTCAGTTGCTCAGTGTTTATATCAGACTTCTAAACAAATTTGATCATAATTGCACATAAAAGGTCATGAATTTGGAATGCTAGTCTGTCCTGTTTTTAAAGGCAATCTAAATAAACTTGGAGATTACAAGACACTAAGAATAGCTGACCTATAAAGAATAATGTTTTGGCATCTGACTCACGCTGCATGTCATATTGCACTGTCTTTCAAAAAGAAACATTTTTACTGGTCAGGAAACATGTAAGTTTGTATTTTGTCTGAGCCTTTCTGCCTAATCCAGGTTTCTGCTGTAGGCAGCATCTTGGAGCACTGAAATGTAGCTCTGTTCGTTCCAAGCCAAGAAAGTGTCTAAATCTGTAGATTTGCGAACTGAAGACTGACACTGCAGCAGGAAGTACACAGATAAGCTCATCACAGTGGTGCAATCTTTAGAAAATCTATTTTAAGTTATTCAGCATTGCACCTGTCATTGTCACTAGCGAAGAAGCACTCTTCCTTCCACCTTTGTGGCATCAGACCTGAAATTCTGATCTACTGTGGGTGCTGTGAATGCAGACACTAATAGAGTTTAGTAGAAAAGTACTGATAAATTTTACTTGCATTTTCAGTCTTGTGACAAAATTTAGCTGATGAGGGCAGTTGTATACTAATTGCTACGATGGTTTCTTCTTCACTACCTGTCTTATGCAGTGCAATTCTGAGCATCTCTTCTAGCATTTTTACTTCTTACGAGGATCACTTTGGTTTTCCCAGATATCTTAGCAACTAGATAGTTTTGCTGTCTTGTTATGTGAAAGCCCTACTTCTCTTACTAACAGTTACATCCTGTGAGGCTCTTTTTTTTTTTTTTCTTGTAACAAAAGTTTTGATTTGAAGGAATGTGAGTTGGGAGCTTTGATATCACTGACACTGTGGCAGCTGCTGAAGGGTTATGGTTAGGCATACTCTCTGGCAGTCTGTGTGTATTTTGCAACCTGTGTTTCTGCTCATCGCTACATAATAGCTTCTTTCCACCATTGTGTGAGGTCTTAAACAGAGGAAGAAAGTACTTAAAAAGTAAATACTCTGGAATCTACAAAAATGTGCTTGTGTAATTGGCTGGGTTTTAGCCATTAGTATGATTTGCCTTGTATTTTTTTTCTCTGAACTTGTTTTCTTCCTTGTAGGACCAAAATGGGTAGTGCTACAGGTTTATTTGTTTGTTTTCAAAATTAAAAATGAGCTTGATAGTTCAAGGAGATGGTCTGGAAGCTTCTTCGGTTTGATTTTTTTTTTTTTTTTTTTTTAACTGGACTGTCAAATACGAGCTTTTCATATGGAATGTGTCTGACCATTCCTAAAAGGCACTTAGTCTTCTTAGGTTGATAAAGCAACCTGCTTTTTGCTTCATTGTCTGACATGAGATGCTGAGCCTTAACTATTGAACAAATTCATGCAAATGTTGATGCTCGGTCTTCTTGATGATGTTTTTGACGTTTTGCTGTCCCCTCATGACTTGAATACTGTAAAATATTCAGTATAAATATCAATCAAATTCTGTTACTACTTAAATGTGAATGACTTCTTGAGGTAATGAAACTGTACTTTACAGAAGAGGTAGGCAGACCTGACAAGAATGCTGTAAACGTGAGGCAGTCTTGGGGAAGGTACAGCTGTTGTAGTGATGTGTTAAAGATCCCTGTGTAAACCCCATGGTTCAGTCACCATTTTATTTTTATTTATCTTTAGTTTTTGTTTCTCTTGCTCATTTTCTCCCAACCAGAAGTGAGGTTGCATACCTGTTGGGTATATGTTAAGCCTCTTTAACCCCAGAGTTGGGCAGTGCACACTACTGAAAGTTCATGGAAGAAACATTTCAGTACCAAACAACGACTAAAATAAATGTAGCTTGAGCTCCAAGCTTCTGATACCATGTGGCTCAGGGAATGTACGGCTGTGAAAGCATGGCTGGTTTTTACCCTGTTCTTAGCCTTCATGGGATGCCCATGGGCTCCTTTTTGAGACCGTGTATTAGGCAAAGTGGCTCTCTGGTAAAGTTAAGTCTTGTCTTGTGGTTCGTTACCAAAACTGTTACTGCATCCTTTAAAGAATTTGCTTACTAGTTGGGCCTATGGTTTAGACTAACCCAGACAACCAAAGATAGACTATTTATTTTTACAGGTTCTTGACTATTGCAGTACAACTGGATGTTCAGGGAGCTGACCTTGAAGCTCGGAGGAGTGTTAAGTTTTACATGGTAGTCCTGGATATTGTTTTCAGGGTTTGTTTTTAATGATATTTAACAAAAGAAACCAAATTCTGTTCTTACTCTGAAGAAAAAACAAGTCTAAATCTCTAAGCAGATGTAGATCTGGGAAGCTGCCGATCCCTGCAGTTTGTGCGGTTTGGATTGTGGAAGGGAATGGTTTTTAAACCTTCTGTAAACTAATAATGGAAAGATATAGGCAGTCTCAAACTACACGTTATGGATTTATTCTCTTGCCTGGTGTTTTTTTAGTGCCTTTCCTGTCTTTTTACTGTACTGCTGTCAAGTTGATGAATGGGTCAGTTTTGAGGTATTCTTTAAAGACAAAGGAAAAAGGGTTGGCTTAATGAGGAACAAGGAAGACTTGGTTTCAGGAACATCTTTGTGGAAGAAGTAGTTGATATGGCACTCCGTGGCTGATGCGGAAAACTTCTGAGAGAAATATAAGAGTTCACCCAACTTAGTTGTCGTCCTTTTGAGCCCTGTTATCTGTCTAAATGGTGAAGTCCGAGGCAGGTTGTAAATCTGCAAGTGCTGCGTTCAGTACTCTTCTCTGCCATACAGTTGGAGCAGTTGCAGCACCCTGTGTGAATGGAGCGCAGCCTGTGTGCCTGTGCATGCTAATACTCAGAAGAGCAGTGAAACAATAGAAACTGGTTTCTCGTGAAGTTGGGCTACCGTGTTCCTTGTTATTCAAATGACACTTTTTTTAGCAGTGCTCACTCTAGTTAACACTAATGTGGTGTCCCTAAAACAAAAATGCTGGAATACAAGTGTAGTGCTTTTTGCCGTACAAAATTGAGTTGTTAGGTGGGATTGCTGACATGCAGTAATGTTCAAGCAAGCAACAAGATGGCTGCATTTCTACTTAATTTAGTTTGGGAACTTGATACAGTTTTCTTATGGGTCAGCTAATGAAAAGATCTTGAACTTCTACTTCCATTTCATACTAAGGGGGAAATATTTTCCAATGAAGGTTTATTCAGGCTCTCTGAAATGCCTTTATAGCTGGAATCTGGTGATAAAAGGCTGGATTTTAAGGTGTTTTTTTCCATTCCGACGTAAAGTGTATCCTGAAAGCTATGACTTAGTAAACTGCATCAAATATTTTGTTTTCTTATATAGCTTGCTTTGAGCAGTGGAGGTCATGCCCTGGACTACTGAAGTGACATGCACTAAAAGCATCTTCGTGTGTCCTTCAGGATCCTTTATTTAGGGTTCTGTTTAACACGGATCACTTAGGTGGCTTTGCATCACAGTCTCCCCAGTGACAGCAGTGCAGCTGGAGCAGCCGGCTGTGGTAAGGAAGTGGGCTTTGGCAGGCTTGCAGTTAATTCTGGAACTGCGTGAAACACGCTTGTGTGGTGAAGTCGGAGAGTTGGGCTGAGCTGGCTGAACTGTGCTGCTGTTGAATAGAGGCAGTTCCACCTTTTCCTTAGAGCTGGCTGTGGTTTTTGCATCACCTCTCAGTGAACCCATTTAGCTCAGCACAAGCAGAAAACAACTCACCTAAGAATAACTCACTTCCTTCTCCATGGGTTTCTGGGCTGAATAGGCTGAGGAGTTGCATGACAGCAAAGGAGAAAGTTCTTACGGCTCTTATCAACCCTAAGGAAATGGAATAAGTAATTTCTAAACCAAACCATTCAAAGTGATGTTGAGCCTTGTGGTTCTGAATGGTTGTAGTACAGTTGTGATTAGACAAGCTGCCACACTGCTCCAGTTTTTTTTAGGGAGTCTGAAGAGGATCTGTACCTGGGAGTACTGAGGTGTAGATTCAGTTGGTGAGCTATGCAGTGGAATCAGTGCGTAAATACCAGAGGTCCGCAGTTCCCAAGATCTCTGTGTCATGAATATTATCCTCTGTAGTTTGCTTTGAGACAATTTCTCTTGGTTCTTTGTCTGCTTTTCCACAGTAATTTGGAATATGAAAGTAATCTTTATTCAGTCTTCTGGTAACAGAACAGCAAATCACTGTTTCTTCACGCATGGTTATGATCTCCAGTAGTAACGTTGATGGGCTTGTGGATCAAATGCCCCATGTCCTCCACCCTCATAACACCATTCATTGAACAAACATAACAAATGAAAATTTCCCAGAATGTGTAAGCAATTCCCTACTGGAAGTTCACAAATATGGAAATATTTTTTTTTCCGAGAGAAGGGCAGACTCCTTATTTACTCCTAGAAGTAACTGATCTGAGCATTGGGAAGGCAGTAGGCTACGATGCTCAAGACTCTGTGGCTGACCTTGTTTTTAACCAGTGTTCCAGATAAAACGACTAATAATCAACAAGGTTTCTTGATAGTCTGTTAATTACAAAAATGCACATTTTTTAAAGTACAATTAAATTACATTTTCACTGAGCAACTGCTGCTCCTAGACAGCTGTTTTAAATTGGGATTTGTAGCAGAGATCTAATTATTGTAGTAATTACAGTGGAATCCTTCTTAATTGACTACTCATGAGACCGACATCAGCTGATTAACAGAAGTGATCTCCATGGTCCTTCACCATGTCTGGCATGTGAAGGGACAGCTCTAGGCTGTGCCACAATTACAAGCAAACTGATTTCTCTACTGCATGGAATGATTCGGGGCGGTGAGAGCTCCCGGTTGCCTGAGGAGGGAAGGAAGGCCTTACAGCCACGTGGTTTGGGTGAATCTCTGGGCAGCTTATATTGATGTGACGAGTTGTTTACACTATGTCTACACATACAAGTACCCATAACAGAAGGATGGCTCACGCTTGTTTGTGGGCCAGACTTTGCTTTTTATAAATCTGCTGTCTCCTTCAGGACCCATCAGAGGGAGGGAGAGCAAGGAACTGCATGATGCTGCTCTGGTGACCCACAGCCCTTGTCCTGTTTTGATCATGTGTGCTTCTTGTAACCAAATTCAAACTGTTGCCAACGTGTTTTACATTATTCACTTATGTGGGGTCAGGAGGGTAGAAGCTCCTTATCTGCTTGCCCAACTACCCACTGCATTGCCACTAGCAAAGGTGTTCAAGAGCTGCAGCTTGCTGTCTGTGAGTCCCAGGTCGGTGTAACCAGGGGCTGATTAGGGTATGTTTGGAGGTCTGTGACAGCAGTTACTGGGAAACAGATGCTGTAACTAACTTCTCAGAATGTCATTCCTGTTTTGCATGTTTTAACGTGTGTCTGGATATGCGTGTGAGGTGATAAAGGGGAAAGTGTGTGGTATTGTTTCTGTAATAAGCTGTGAAGGCTCTTTTTTATGACAACCGGAGCGTTTTTTGCTTTCAGTTGTGAGAAGCCACCATGACCACTTGTCCTAAAGATTAGAAAAATCCAAAGGAATCTTGGTGTGTGTCTGACCAGTTTATGCTGATCCAAGTTGGCTATTACATTCTGGCTGTGTACTCTGTACCTTTGCTTGCAGCACTGCAGGTGCTTGTCAGTCCCTGGGTAGGCAGATGTTGCAGTGGCAGATAGCTGCCCCCTCAGTCCCACAGAAACACGTTGCAGTGCTTGGGCTGGGCCGAGGGAGGACCAGGTAATAATGTAAGGCACTAACAGGTGGTATGAGGCCAAACAGTTTCTGACTTTCCTTTTTTTTGCTTGCAGTTATCTCAGATCACTCTCCGTGCTCCTTCTAATCTTGGATATAAGTTAACGTCTGTTTAGTAGGTTGCAGAACAACTAAGAGCTGGTATCAGGAAGAGAAGGTTAAGGGAGAGAGTTTGGTTGTTTTACTCCCTTCTGTCTCCTTTGTGAACAGATTGTTGGATTGAATCTGTAGAGGAATTTTCTTCAGAGTAGTTTGAAGATCAGTCTTCCAAAAGAGACTGTCTTCCCTGACCAAGCAGGTTACGGAGATCCTCATGGCTGAGAGGCAGCACGTGTACCCCGTAACTTGCTGAGATGAGCCAAGGAAAGGGGAGAGCAGGGCACGACCCGCGTGTGGGAGGTCACGAAGTGCTCTGGGAGTCTCATCCCTGCGTTACAGGGCAATCTGGAACAGTCACGATTGGGTCTTGTGGCAGCCGAGCTGTGCTGTTCTACACTGCCCTAACACCAGGAAGCCTTGGTGCTCATGACATGAGGTAACCTAGGTGTAGGGACAGTGTTGTCCCTTTGAACTTAGGAGCCTTTGCTTTGTAGCCTGGAGTCAGGCTGCTCCTGCACCAGTTCATCAGCTCTCGGATGACATAATCATAGAATCACTTAGGTTGGAAAAGACCTCTGAGATCATCAGGTCCAACCGCTAACCTAGCACTGCCAAGTCTGCCACTAAACCATGTCCCTAAGCACACCTACACATCTTTTAAATCCCTGCAGGGATGGTGACTCACCCACTTCCCTGGGCAGCCTGTTCCAATGCTTCACAGCCCTTTCAGTGATGAACTTACTCTTAATATCCAACCTGAACCTTCCCTGGCACAACTTAAAGCCCTTGCCTCTTGCCCTATCACTCACTGCTTGGGAGGAGAGACAGACCCCCAGCCCACTATAGCCTCCTTTGAGGTGGCTGGAGAGTGACGAGGTCTCCCCTGAGCCTCCTTTTCTCTGGGCTCATCATCAGCCGTTCCTTGTAAGACTTGTGCTCGAGAAACTGTGGAGTTCTCTAATGAACAATGAACTCCACAGCTTCTGATTTTCTGGTTCCTAATGTTTTCCTTTTTCAACTAAATCATAATGTGTTTTTTGTCCTAGTTTTAATGTTTGTGTTTAAGATGAAATGTGATTTTACTTTTTTTTTTTTTTTTTAAGAGTTCTGGACTGCAAGATGCTAGGTTTAAAAAAAAAGAGGGCATTAAAAACAGCAGGTCTGGGAGCTTATATACTTGTATGTCCTCAGTTTGGTCTCAGCTATGTCTGTTTCAGTATAACTCGTGAACTTTGTGGTTCCTGACAACTGCCTGTTGAAACTGGTGTCCCTTGTAGGTCTTGTGCATCAGGCATTGCAGTGTAAGCTGTGAGACTGTAACGTTGGATGCAAAGGATCCTCACAAGGCATTCTGATGTAAATAAGCAGGTCCACGGAGGTTTGGGAGTGGGCAGTGGTTTGCCTTTGCCATGGCTTCCAGTAGTGAGAGAATCAGCTGTATAGTCCTCAGATGTGCTTTTTATATTTTGGATGCAGCGTTGTCTACCTGACCTGTGCAGACTTGAACTTGCTGCTGAGCCTTTTGTATAAGGGTAATGTTTTTTTTAGAACTCCTTCCTCTTGCAGAGCATGGCTCGCACCACTACCCCCAGCCCTTTGCTTCCCCCCAGCAGAGAGAGCCGCTCCCTGGCCTTGCGTAGGCTCTGGGAACAGGAGACCCGAATACTCGGGGAACCAGCCGCTCTGCTCTGCGCGGTGGGCTGGAGAGTTGGCTGGTTTGGTAATTCCTGTAAATAACGGTGCTGTAAGCCGTAAGTTATTACTTGTTTTAAGAGCACTGGAGTGAAGTATTTGGAAAAAAAAAAAAAAGGCAATCAAATTACAAAACAGTGGATTGTTCCTTTCATTTTTAATAAGATGCAGTCTTTGCTACTGCAGTAACATAACAATACTACGCGTCCTGTCAGGTTTGTTCAACTGCTAGCGACACGATTATGTCACTTAGGCTTTTTATTTGATCATCTCAAATTCCTTGTGTTGTGGTTATCTTACTTTGAACAGAGTCTGTCTACAGGGCATGTTGCAGAGTAAGTATTTTGTCAAAGTAATCTTTGTGCTCTGTCAGTGCGGGTTCTGAGAAACTGTAACTTAGAATCCAGCAAGCAGTCTCGTTGCCAAAACCTCAGCAAGTATTACCAAAATGAGAAAGGAAGCAAATACTGCTTGCTTTCAGTTATTACATGATTACTTGTAGTCAGGCTGAGCCAGAATTATAGTATGCTGTCTGTGGCATTTTAATTATAATATACAAAGCTGTGTGCACATGGGGCATGTATGGCTTTTATGTAGAGTGCTAGAAATGCAACTTGAGCAGGTACTGAACTTGAAGAATTACACTTGAATTCCTGCATTATCGTTTGAGGGAGGTCTTGTTGCTCCTCAAATCAAAGCTGAACAAAAGTTGCAGTTCCTTAGCTCGTGTCTGTTCCTTGAGGCTGCAGTGATTGCTGCTCTGCTGTAATCCTGCTTTCCCCGGTGCCCTTGTTAATGCCTTCTTGCTTTAGATCATCTCTTCCCTCTGATCTTTTGGAATCCGCTTGGCAATAGTGATACAATAAAAGTGGATGCCAGTGACAGACTTTGTATTTTAAGAATTAATAGGAAGGAAGACTGCAGAATAAAGAGTTGTGTTGATGTGTAGTTTTGCTTAGGAAATACATCACGCCTTGCTCCATTCTGGGTAGTCAGAAGGTTTGCTGTTTCAGTGGGCTTTTCCTGTAGACCCTCAATATAGAGGAAAACTGGAGGAAAGGAGAGAGAAAGGGAGAAAAGTAGTTGTTGAGCTTTTGTTTGTTTAAACTGCTAGCAGATTAATCTGCAATACAAGGATTAGTGTTGGAATTTTAGCTGCCCAGATACCTTTCTGGACAGGAATATAGAGGGAAAAGGTGTAGTTTCATGTTAATGGCTGGGTGTTGCAAAAAGTGATGAAGCTGCTTGTTTCCTCAGTGCTTCAGCTTCAGCTGAGTGCTTTGACTGCAGCCCTTTCACTCTGGGATTGTCTGAGCTCATGACGAGCCGGCGTAGGAAACTAACCTGATGGAAAATTAACTGGGGGGAGGGAGGGTAAGCAAGCAGAATTTTTACTTTGGGATGAACTCTTTGACTAGGCTTAAACACAAATTCGGAGGAGCATCAGTGCTGCACAAGGTACAGGGAATGAAATTTCAGGAACAGTGCCGTTGTTCTGAAAGTTGTGGATCAAATTAGCATCACAGCGTGACAGCTCCCAAGGTTGTATTACCAATAGCCTTTATCAGGCAGGGAAAGCAACTGAGAGGAAAGCTTTTCTGGATATGTGCCTAATGGCTGAGCATAGTTCATGTGAAAGTGAAAGGCAGCTTCAGAGAGTAAACTACATTCATGGTTATAGTTCTCTGTAAAGGAAAAATAATAGAAGCAAAGAATACATTTCCATAACTAGCTGTTGATAAACAGGGTACCTATGAAAGATCCAAGGGAAGCATGTTGAGAGAGAGGGAAGAAAGTGCTATCTCCTGTATTTTTCAGTAGTTCTGAATGGTAGTAAGACAACTGCAGGCTGTTCCAGTGTAGTTCCAATAGGAAGGATAACTTAGCTCAACAATCCAGTTGCATGGAAACTGGTGAGTTGGAACAAATAACTTATGAGCAAGTAGTAGTTAGAATCATAGAATGGTTTGCGTTGAAAGGGACCTTAAAGACACACTTTTAAGGGATCTTAAAGTTGCACACAGACACACACACCCCATCCTGGGCAGGGACACCTCCCACCAGACCAGGTTGCTCACAGCCCCATCCAGCCTGGCCTTGAGCACCTCCAGGGATAGGGCATCCACAGCTGCTTATGTGAAGTATGCAGGATAAGAAGAGAATATTCTGTAAGTATTTGTAGTAAGAGGAGGACCTCTTGATTATACTTGACGCTAAGATGGTTAAAAATACTTATGATGGAGCTTTTCACAAGTCATTTTTTTTTCCCCTCAGTATTCATTTTTATAAAAAGGATGACTTTTAATGATGCAGCGAAGCTGCTCTGGCTAGCTGCTGCCAAAGGGGATCATCTTTCTCTCTTCTTCCTCTCTCCCAGCCCCTGGCAGTTGAGGGAGCTAATTTATCAGAATGCTAATTGCTCTCAGTGGAATAACAGGTGAGAGCAGGTTTTCTATCTGTCTCATGCCCTGAATTGTCCTAGGATCAGTCTGGAGAGGCAGTGATAAATCAGGGAACAACAGCGAGGGGCACTGTGCTGCACCTTGTGGTGGCAGCTAACTGGTGTGTGAGCTTCCTTCTAACATGACAGCTACAGCCTTTGAGTGTGACTAAGCCATCTAAAAATCACTCTAGAAACTCAAAGAAACAGTTTGAAATAACTTCACATCTGTCTGAGAACTTCTCTGCGACATCATCTGTCCCTCAGAAGGGAAAAGGCACTGCAACCACACTGCTTTAAAAACTATTGAAAAGGCAGGCTCTGGAGGGTTTCAGACCAGCAGCTTAACTGCACTTCCTGGAGGAGTATGGATAATGAGTGTTGGCCCCACTGATCACTTGGAAGATAATCTCTTTGTGAACAATAATAAAGAGTTTTACAAAGGCAAAACCTGGTTAAGCCAGTCTAACTTCCTTCTGCAGCAGGAACAAGGGACCTAGTGGATGGTTGCACTTGACTTTTAAAATGCTCTCTGATATACAAGGTGCTGTTGGTCGCCTAACGTGGCTGATAGCTGCTGTATAGAGGAGGTGCATCTGGCTGGATAGCTGATAGCTGTACTTGGAAAAGGATGGCTGAAGTCAAAGGATTTCTTGAATTTCTGAAGAGGTCTGTCTTTAAACACTTGTTGGTATTTTCAGGAATGTCTTGGACTACAGCACCTACGTAATAAACCAATATAACATCAAGGACAGCCAGCCTGTTTGGATTAGAAGTTAGGGTTTAGAATACAGAATCGTTCTGGCAAAGTGAGGAAACCACTGCATTTTTAAACACCAGGTTCCAGCCTCAGATGAATGAAGTGTTGCCTTTGAGTGGGAGTAATCAGCTGTGCAATCACAGCAGAGAATGACTGCAGAACAGAAACTGGAAGCTGTAGTAGGTTAGTAGTAGCTAACCTACTACAGTAACTGTAGTGGTTTTTCAACATGCTTTCAAGTTTAAATATTAGAGCTACCGGAGTTACCAATTACACGTATTGGTAATTATATGTATTGTCAGGGAAGAGATGGGCTGAGCCACCAGCCGAGTTGTTGAAGCTAGTTGCAAAGTTGCTGTTGCTAATTTGTGTCCAAATATGTGAGTATTTGGGGAGTGGGGAGTTCGCCTTTTCTGCTTATTTTCTAATATTTAGTAGAGTGTCTCTTGTGATTTAAAAAAAAAAAAAAAAAACACACCCCCAAGAAAGCATGTTAGGTGTTGTGTCTCCCGTGTGACATATGTGGCTATGTTTATCAAATGCTAGAGGATCAAAATAAGTTCTGTGAGTTTTGCTTGGGACTGTATGATGTCTCTTTTCATAATGAATCTGATTAACAGGACAAACCTGAAAAATCTCTGCAGCTTGTTTGAAGAGAAGATAAGCTAAAATCTTGTCAATTCTTGAAGCAACTATAACAACTGTACCTTCCAGCAGGTTTCAGTTTGAGGTTGTGCTCTAGTTCTGTAGTTTACAGTAAAACCATTTTTATAATTTTAATCTAATTTTAGATGAAAGATGTTAATAGCTTTTATTATACTGAAGAGGGCTAAACTGAACTCTGACGAAGGTGTAATAAGATTATGTGGCTGAAAACTACTATGTTTTCACTTCAAAATTGAAACCAATTACCCTCTCTACCTGCTGTAGTTCTAGTGTGGACTATTTCAGTAGCCAGCTTTGCAGCATCCCACTGAGAGATGCCAGTGCTTCATCAGTTGTGTCCATGCTTCCTGAGTGCTTGGGAAGAAACACCTGAGTATAGAAACCTAGAGAACCTGCTTTGCTAATAGGCAAAAAATATTTTATTCCGTGGGTAAATATTTTTTTATATACATGCACATCTGTTGTTTTTTGTGCTGTTGTTGTCTTTTAACTCCGTATGAACTCTGCTGATACTACTTGCTGTCTTAGCAGCACCCTGGGAAGTATTGGATGCATTTGAATAGTAATGTTAGAAAATTATTAGAATTCATAATATTGTTGACCTGTCAGACTGTAGTAAGGAATGTGAATGTAATTTAGTTTTAAGCTTGAAAAGCAGTTGTGGTTTTCTAATGGTTAATTATTCTCATCACAGCTTATAGTTTAATATTAAACTTTGGCTTAGGAGGGGAAAAAAGGAGGTTGATAGAAAGCATTGCAATAACCAAGAATGTCTTCAGGAACCACTTATCTGGATAAAAATAGTTGCTCCTCTTAATAGGAGATGATAGTAGGCCTCCCTTCTGGTTTTCTGGCATCACTATCTATAAATTGTCATAACAAATACAGAAAAAAACTGAAGTGAATATCTGTCTGCAGCTACTTGTTATAATCTGTATGTGTAATCGATCTGAAGTCTCTCCAGAAATATTTACAGATGGATTTATGTAGCTTGGTGTGCCAAGAACATGCAACTTAACTAAGTTTAGTAACTGCAGTCCCCTGTGTTTGTGTAAGAGGGAGAGCTCCATCTACTGGAAACAAACTACCAGTTTATGGAGTGTATTTTTGAATGAAGCGTGTGATACTGATTTCTTCTCTGTGAGAGAGATGTCAGGGATTTGGAATGCAAGCATTTACAAAAAAAAAAAATAGGCCTGCTTCAACTTTTGAAAGTCTAATCTCTGAAAATACTTTCTCGTATTTTTACATTGACTTTTTGTTTGTTTATAGGAACATCATCTCCAACGGGCTATCTCAGCACAACAAGTATATGGAGAGAAGAGGGATAATATGGTCATACCAGTCCCAGAAGCGGAAAGTAATATCGCATACTATGAATCTATATATCCTGGAGAATTTAAAATGCCAAAGCAGCTGATTCACATACAGCGTAAGTAAAATGATTTATTGTAGTCTGCACCAAGATCTTTGTTTTGCCAGTCATTCATTCAAGAAATTACAAATGTCTGTTGAGCTCACATCAAGACTAGCTTCTGAGAATTAATTTTGTCCAGCAGGTGAAGGAATGCGTACTTTTTACTGAAGAGTTATATTAAATTCTTGATCAAGAAGTAGATAGACACAAACTCAATAATTACATCTATCTGTTAAACTCTAATTTTAGCAATCGCAAAGGCCCATTTTTGCTCTCTATGGCACTCAGTAGTTACAGCTTGCAGGAATCTAGTTTTATTAAGAAAAACAGAAAGCTACTTGAAGAGGAGAATATATAATACATGTACAGACCACCTGTTCACTGAAGCTTAACCAGGATGACTATAGAGTGGACTGGAAAGTCAAGCAGAAATGGTGGTTGTACTACTATTTGTCTATGCCTGGATGGAAGTATTCTACATCTAAAAGTAGGTGCTTCTCTTTTGATATCACCCATGACTTCAAAATGTGTTAGGATGTTGTTCTTACTGGAAGATGGCAACTGTTCTGTGAGTTTGGGAGCGCCGTGTTACTTTGAACGGGTTCTGAAAAAAATACAAAAATACAATCTGTTTCAGAATTGTTGCATACTGCAATTATCAGCATTTAAGAAGTAGTATCTGCTGTATGTAAACAGATCTTATGCCTAAATAACGTTGGCTAAATATTAGATTTCTGTATCCATCTGAGCTTCAATGACAAGCTAAATTAGGAGCATGTTCTAAGAGGCAAATGGAGACTTTTGATGTCTTGGACACCATTAAGTTTTCATTGGTTAATAGAAGCATGGCCAGGTAGATAACTTCTATTCCTGATTTTAATGGTGTAATTATAACTTCTAAGTAGTATTACTGCAGTGTTCAACAAACAATTTTGGTTTTGTGTTTTGAAGAATCTGGCGTGTTCTAATAGCGGTGTCTAGAGTATGAAGCATTTCTGTAGTAAAACTGTAACTTTTCATTGTATTATTCAGCTTTTAGTTTGGATGCTGAGCAGCCGGATTATGACTTGGATTCAGAAGATGAGGTCTTTGTGAATAAGTTGAAGAAAAGAATGGATATCTCTCCTTTACAATTCGAAGAGATGATAGACCGACTAGAAAAGGGCAGTGGTCAGCAGGTACAACATCACTTTGAATTAAAAAAAAAAAAGGAATACAGACTATTTTATAATGCTATATGACAATGACATACTGGGTTTTACATTTAGCCAGTCAGCCTGCAAGAGGCCAAGCTATTGCTGAAGGAAGATGATGAGTTGATCAGAGAAGTGTACGAGTACTGGATTAAAAAGAGGAAAAACTGTCGAGGGCCCTCTCTTATCCCAGCAGTGAAACAAGAGAAGCGAGATGGCTCTAGCACAAACGATCCCTACGTTGCTTTCAGAAGACGAACAGAAAAGATGCAAACACGGAAAGTAAGTAGATTAATCCTTCCATCTCGCTCGTTTCTCTTCCTTCTTTGTCCTCTCAGAAAATAGTTTATCTAAAGAAACAGTCTTGCTATGTAGCATAAAATAATAAAAGCTGACTGGTTTGTTTTGCTTTTAATTTGCAAGGGAAAAAAAGATAAACTACTGTAGGTCAGCTATTGAAGGAAAGTTTATATTTTTTTTCACTAAATCTGCTGCTAAAAAATCTGCTGCTAAACCTACTTGTGATGGTGGTGTGATAAGCTGTAGCTCATTGATACTTGCATATGTTTCTCTTCATTTTTTTAGTTTTTGATTTCTTTTTCAACATAAATTCTTAGAACTTTAGTTCAGATTATGTAATGTAAATGATGTGGGAAACCATAAAATACTTTGTATCTACAGAATCGAAAAAATGATGAAGCATCTTACGAGAAGATGCTTAAGCTGCGTCGAGATCTAAGTCGTGCAGTTACCATCCTGGAAATGATAAAGCGAAGGGAAAAAAGCAAGAGGGAGTTGCTGCATTTAACACTGGAAATTATCGAAAAGAGGTAACGCTTCTTGAAAATGTGCTGCAGAAAGCTTTGGAAACTACTTTATTCCCATTAATATTCTATAAAATGTGAGAGATTATTTTAAAATAAGTGTTCAGATTTTTCACTGTTATGGTATAGCAGATTTCACACTTTGGATAAAGATTAGGGAGTCAGTAATCATGGAAAAGTGGCCAGCCACCTTCATCCACGCTGGTTTTATTATTTGTGTATTCAAATACATGTATCGTGTCCTATGTTATGTAGGAAGAGAGCTAATAGTTTCAGGTAAATTCCAAAGAATTTAAACATTATATTTTTTTTAACTGTATAGATGAAGGAAATCACCATTATTTGTAAGGTCCCTTCCAAGCATTACCTTCTTCCTGTTCTTCATTATCTCTGTTCTTTTTAGCAAAGCTTGATTTACTACCCTCTTGAAAACAAACAGACATTTCATACAGCATAACGTGCTGTTCTGTGAGTCATCTCCAACTAGTATTTTTGACATCCTGTTTGACAGCTGCGCCGAAGACCAAATGCTCTGCTCTATCAACTGTCATTTTTCTGATCAACTGAGAATAACATTTGCAATGTGGAGTTATTTAGCAATCGATACTCAGAATCTGAATAAGACTTCTCCAGCTTAAGGATCTGTGTTTGAAAAGTTGAACACTTTGAGTCAAACTGAAAGCTCTAAAAGTAACTTCAGTTAGTTTAGCAAGTTAAATACCAGTCTGTTCTTTATGTCATGTGCACTTTCTCAAGCACTGGCCATTTTCAGTAGAACTAGAGAGGGGAGAAATCCACTAGCTTTTTCAAGCAGAACAAGCTGGTGAACAGAGGAATGACTGAGGCCCCTTCGTAATGAAAAACTAAGCTTCATCATAGCACTTCATACAGGATTTGAAATGTGATACATTTTAAGGTTCTGTTTCTTACAAAACCGTTCTGTTATGCAAAAAAGAGAAGATTTGTGAATAAGGTGCTTTGCCTCACTGTTTAAAACCTGTTGTGATAAAGGTGTATTTTTAAGTGGTACTGTCCCCAGGTGAGAGGGGGAAACCTGCCCTGTTCTTTCTATCAAGTTTTTATTGCCATTTCTTCCACTTGCATTATTATCTTGTGGAGATGTCTTACAGATAGTTATCTGTGTGTTTGTCAGAACTAGTTATTGCAATAAAGTTTGCATGTTATTAGCCCCTTCTCCCCCTTCTCTGGAACAGTATTTTTTATACTGCTGGCTGTCATCCTGGACTTCCTCTTACCCCAGGTTGCACGAATTATTCATTTATTTGACAGTTGCATTTTTTTTACCAAATGTATGTTGTAAATATTCTAATAAATAAGAAAACAAAAACCACTCTGATTTCAGGTATAATTTGGGTGACTACAGTGGAGAGATTGTGTCTGAGGTCATGGCACAGCGGCAGCCAATTAAACCTACCTATGCTATTCCCATCATTCCTGTGACTAACAGCAGTCCTTTCAAACATCAAGAAACTATGGAACTGAAAGAATTTAAAGTTAACAAAGTGAGTAATGTTAGTAATGGAATTAATAGTTCATGCTGTTACATGTGCAAGCTACAGCGTTTTAGGATATGACAGTGTGGAAGACACTTTTAACTGGGTAGGGAGGGGTGGCTTTCTGATAGGGGAAAAACACTACTACTGGTAGGGAAAATACACTAGCAAAGCTGCAATAGGAGTAAAATACTTTATTATGCTGGAGTGATGATGATAGCCTAGAAACTGTTGGAATTCTTCAATACAGCAATAAAGGGAGTATAAATGAACTGGAGACACATACAATTGTAGCAAATTCTTGCACTAGTTGATATTAGCATTTTTATCTGATACTGTCTGTAATGTTAGGATATTTTGAACAAAGCAGTACTTATTACCTAGATATTCAACAAAAATGAGGTCTAAAAAGGTAAAAGCCTACACTGTTCTAAATTAATGTAGCCATTTTAATCTGGAGTGTTTCTTTATAAATTTGATCCGTTGATTTTCCTGGCATTCTGGTTTTCTGTTTCAGTATTGGATCATGTATTGATTTAGACAGTTGAACAATATTTTTTGGTCCTGGCTTTGTGCCATACATAACATAGCTATAGTGCCACCAACTTAGCACGTTAAGTAAGTCCCATCATGCAGGCTAAAATGTTGAAGTACAACTTGAATTTTAAACAAATATTTCTTATACCTGAGGAATGTATAAAGACTGTTTCAGATCTGACAAAATAAGATGAATCAATTAAAGCTTCTGCTGGAGTTTACTTACCTACTAGTGATGCAGGGATGATGCAGTGTCTCAGGGCTTGAAAGAAATCTCTTAGGAACGTGGAAAATGCATTTGAACCTGCATAGTATGGGGAAATATGTTTAATTTTTATTCTCTGAGATACTAGGTATCTTTGTGAAGTCTAACTTCTGTCTTTTAAAGGATTGTTTGATACTTAATTCCCTAATACTGCATAGACACCTGTATACATTAGTAAATAAAAATGATGGCCCATGGCACCATTGTATATGTTTTGGTCTGCTTAGCCAAAGTAGTATTTTTATCTTGACCACTGGTGTTTTAGTGACGATAGTGGTTGAGCAAGTGGTACTTGATTTCACCTTAACTATTAAACATTCCAATTACTGGAAGTGATACACATTCATGAAATGTCTGCTTGTGTTGGTATCAAGGTGTCAGAGAGATGAGTTTACTCTTCAGATTTCTTACACAGGAGTTTGGGGAAGCTCCTGTTTTAATCCAATTTGTGTGTATTTATATGTATAACATGCTGACTTTTTTTCTTTCCTTGCAGCAAGATAAACCTGACGTTATTCGACCCAAAAGAAAGTATGAGAAGAAGCCAAAAGTCTTACCGTCGTCTGCTGCTGCTACTCCTCAACAGACGAGTCCTGCTGCACTGCCAGTCTTTAATGCTAAAGATTTAAATCAGTATGATTTTCCTAGCTCGGATGAAGAACCTCTCTCCCAGGTAATATCTCCAGAATTTTATGCTGCTGTTAGGAAAATAATAGAAGGAAAACTCAAGAATTTACTCATACCTCTCCCTCACCAACACCATCCTCATTTTAAAGGTTTTATCTGGTTCTTCGGAGGCTGAGGAAGAAAATGATCCCGATGGTCCTTTTGCCTTCCGTAGGAAAGCTGGCTGTCAGTACTATGCTGTAAGTAGAATTTCCTTATGTATCATGAGACAAATCATTGTTGTAGGATAAATTCATGTGTTTAACTATTTCAAAATTATTTTAAGCCTCATTTAGACCAACCTGGCAACTGGCCATGGAGTAGCCCTAAAGAGGGAAGATTAGGAGATGTGCATTACAGATACTGCTTAACCACTCTCACTGTACCCCAGAGGTGTATTGGGTTTGCACGAAGACGGGTCGGCCGCGGTGGAAGGTAAGGACTACATAACTGTTTTTTGTTGTTGTTGTTTGTTTTTTTTTTTTTTTTAATAAATCAATAAGAAATCTTTGAAAAGATAAAAGTTTTAAAAGAAAAAAAAGGACATGACAAAGTTGGCATTTTATATACTTACGTTTGATAACTTTCTCAGCTGATGATGCTGTAGTGGAAACCACTTAGTACTTACTGCTTGCTTAAATGTTTCTAAACATTTGTATTGCTGGCACTCCCAGATACTGAGGTGAAAACAAGCATATGTTGGTAGTTCTAATTGGTGTTTCATACTTAAATGCTTTGCATAGTTGTCTTCAAATAAAAGTACTTGATGATAGCAAAAGTCAGTTTTCAGAAGATGCATTTCTGATTTTGCATCTGCTGTAAAGGAGAATTTTGGGGATGAATATTTAAAAGTAACAACTGCTTTAAGTTTTAAACGTGGCCCAAAATGTTAAAGAATTAAGGACTGTTGCTTAGGGTGTTTTATTTCTGAGCTTCTTTAATGAAAACTAATTGGAAACTATTTAGTATAAGTGCTCTTTCTATTTTTATTTAAAATTTAGTATAAGTGCTATTTCTTAAATATTTTGTGATGTCTTTAATACTGATGTCTTTTAATACGGATATCCCAGGCATTTTTAAATCTTAATTAAAAAAAAAAAAGTGATCTGACATTCAACTGAATGCTTTGAGTGTCTTATTCTATTGGCAAGTCAGATGAGAAACTGAAGGTTCTTACTGGCATTTTGGAGGGGAATTTGGAAAGTAATGTGTGATTAGCTTTTGGCACTTTGTGGGATGGTTGTAGGTATATTCATTTTAAATGTCAGTAAAGCACTTAAATTGACATTACTTTAAGATGACATTTGGATTGCATTTAGTTACATAAGTAATTTTATTGTATTTTTTTCATTGTACTACAGAAGTCTCCCATCCTGATGGGAGGGGAAGGGAATTGTGTGTTTATGTTGCATTGTCATAATCCATACACAATGGTTTACATCAGCCATTAATACAGTAACAGGTAGTACATACCTGGAAAGAGAAATGTCAACATACTACTGCCTGCAAAGTACTGAATATATAGTCATACTTTATGTGCCTGATCTCAGGGATTTCTTGTTGTAGAACACTTTTGTGTAGTTTCTTCTATTTATTTACCTATGTCTTCCTTGAGCACACATGGTAAACTGGTGACTTTATTGGTATTTTCTTGCCCCTATATAATTCTGCGTTGTTCTTCTGTTTTAGGGTGCTACTAGACAGAGCGCATTCGGACTACGATAATACATTTCATCAGCTGGATTTGGAAATGCTTTCCTCATCACAACACTCTTCAATCAGTCAATTTGCCAATACCTCAGAAACAAATACCTCGGACAAATCTTTCTCAAAAGACCTCAGTCAAATCCTAGTCAATATCAAATCATGTAGATGGCGACATTTTAGGCCTCGGACACCATCCCTACATGACAGTGACAATGAGGAACTCTCCTGTAAGAAATTATACAGGGGTGTAAATCGAACAGGCACAGCACAACCCGGGACCCAGATATGCAGTACCTCTATACAAAGCAAAAGTAGCAGTGGTTCAGCACATTTTGGTATGTTTATTTTGACAAACTTCCTTTTAGAAGTATTAAACTTGACTCAGAAAATTCAGAATATCGTTAGGTCATCCATACTTACCTTCATGGTCTATTTTAATGGTAGCAGCCAGCCTTTTATCTTTGCTACGCAGAATGTTTACTCTTAGTTACTGCCAACAGTAGTGTACTGCGTCGTGAACTTCTGCAAATGCTACCTTGTTATGTAGATAGAATTTTAGAAATGTGGTTATTTAGAAACAGTGTTGTATAGGATAACATTAACTCTGAAGATCTGGATTTTGAAAATTAAAAATATTTTTCAACTGCTGATTATAACATTATTCCAATCTTTTTGTCATGGTGCAAGTGTGGTGGTGGGAAATGTTGAGTTAAAATGTTTGTATTTAAAATGCCAGCATGCTTATGAATTCTCATCTGGACTTTAAGTAAAAGTAAATGCCATTTCCCATCCAAAAATGTCTAGTCTACCCCTCCACACACTCTGTGCATCTGTTCACACTCAGCAAAACTCTGACTATACATCTTGTCAGCAAATGACAGATTTCTTCTTGTAGAACCTGTATTACAGAATTGAGGAACTGACTCTAAGAAAATTTGATGTGGTGTTAATTTTTTTAAAATTGGAGTATTTGGATAGTATCTCTATGTTGACTTCTTCACACTGAAAGTCTGGTACTTGCATGTTTAGCTTATAACTTACATAACTTCTGAGTTTTGATAAGTTTTTGATAAGTTAATATGTTAAATCTCAGCTTTTTATTAAAAAAAAAAAGCTGGGGTTCTTGTTTTGTTTTTTAAACAAATTTTTGAAGTTCTCTACCATTTTCTTGGAAGCCTCTCGAATGATGTTTCTACTTTGAATTATAGCTTTCAAAAAAAAAAGTCATAACACCTGGAAAATGTATGAGTGGGGTGGCCTAATAAACTCCCCAGATTTAGGGGATATATGGAATATTTGCTCCAAGTGCTGCCCTTGTGTCTCAGGTCTTTCATTTTCTCCAATATATTTTCTTCATTTCTTTGTCTTGCCTCCCTGTACCCCCCTTTTTGTTTTTTCTGAAAATTCTTCTTCCTTGCATTTTTAGACTTAGTGGGCAGCTTTGTTCTGCTTCCTTATTCCATGTTTCCTCTTCTTGCTGTCCTAGAGTAGGTCAGTGTCCTCACTGCCACCCTTCACGGGTTCTTCTCTCTTTTATGACTCTTCTTGCTGGGAAAAGTATTAGAGCTTAAGCTGGTAGTGCTTATGGTTTGTGATTTAAGTATGGCTTTTGGTGTGTGAATTCAGCCCCTTTACACAAGTAATATTTCAAATCAATAAACCAGGTCTAGAGCTGAATGAGAGCATCATCTCTCTCTAATAGTCAAAGTCTGAACTTTGCTATAATGCCAGGCAGGTTACCAGTAAGAAAACAAAACTGTGTGATGAACAGTTTATAAACATGCTCTGAAGTATTGATAGGGCAGTACGTTATATCTGAAAACCACAGACTTGAAAAATCTGTTGATTGTGTTCAAAGCATATATCTGTATGTATATGCATACATAAATGTAATACTCATAGAATCTTTTTTCCTTAAATAGATAATTAAGACACTTCCTAAATGGAGGTGAATAAAAAATTGAATTATTATTTATGGTGGTCAGTTCTGTACAAGCTTTTAATTCTGTGGCTGAGTTTTGAAGCACATGGCAAAGTAACAAATATGTTTCAGTGCTTTGAATGCTACACTCAGTTGTGCCTGGAATTCTCTGCAGGTGGCTTATCTCATCTGTGTAAAATAGGTTAATATTTAGAGCTTTAAAATTCAAAAGTTGTAGAGTTTAGATTCATATTTTTATTAGTGTTGAACAGGAGTGATACACTACATTAAAAAAAATCTGAATTCATAGATACACTTGAAATGAGTTACCAGTCTCTGGATAGTCATTTGTTATTGGTATGACTTAAGTCAACTGTACTTCTTAGAATTATTTGTAATCTTAATCAGGATTTTTGTAGCTGTGTAGATGTCTGAGGTTTGGTATATACAATGTGATGATGGTTGTCTGTTTAGGGTGAGGTGTTTGAAAACACCTTAGTCTTACTCATCAGCACCATTCTGTTTTCTAGTGTTCTTTCAGTGACTTAAAGGCTTCTTTAAGATACAATGTCTACACAGATTACAGGTGGGAGTCTTTGTATGTCTCATGTATGAGTTTGACCTCTTCAAAGGTGCTTATCAGTTGAGGCTACAGCTGCAGAGTTAGGTTTCCTTACTTTTTGTCGCAAACACTATAAAGACCATGATATATATCTAACATCTGTATTAGAATTTCTCTGATACTGCTGCAGGTAACAATTCTGTAGGGTGCCCCTGGCCCTTGTTTGTAGTTATCTTTAAAGCTGGGAGTTTGTGGCTGTGGATTATTTTAGTATTAGTTTCTGGTTCTCTGCATTTTAGCATCCGTTCAGTTGTGTTTTTTGTTGTTTTTATAAGTGGTTGTAGGACTTGTTGTGAGAAACACTGATTAAAGCATCTCTATTTTTAAAAAGACTTATCCTTTTCCTGCTACTGTGAGCTGTGGTCAAACCAAATAATTTTCCTTTAAGATGAGGTTCATCTTGAGATTCTGTAGTGGTTAGCAGAGGTGTTCATGTTGCTGTGTGCCATCATGTGAAATGTTCTGTCCCATTCCATATGAAAGATGTTTACAGAAATGCTGAGCTTTTTCCACCTGGAACAACTCCAACAAAATGCTGCTGCTGTGGAAAACCTTGTTTTTCAAGTGTGTCAGACGTGGTCAGCACAGGCGAGAATTTGAGATGGTATTTCCAGCCACTCTACTGTTCAGAGGCCTTTTCATTAAATGTCTGCTGTGACACAACCGTTCTTCTCTGGCTACAGGAAGCATTAGTTTTCATCATGAAGATCGGAGAGATTACCTCAAGGAGCCAGGAGGTGTTTTGTGATCATTTTGAAGTGAACATCTGAAGAAACAAGCTATTCTGATGGCTTTCAAAGCGCTCAGCGTGAAAAATGTATGGAAGATGGAGTTGCTGCATTGAGATTTTGTATGTCAGCTGAGAAGGGGATGTCTTAAATTTCTTACAAGTTCCTTGGAGACAGCTTGTATGTTGAAGGGATAGACCATGGCAGCCAGGATCAAGTAGCCAAGAAAAGTAACATCACTTTAGAAGAAGGTGGTTCTAGTTCCTTGTCATCTACTGAAAAGTTAGGAAAAGACATCTCATGCCTTCTTGCAAAAAGACCAGATTTCAGGATCTTCAGACATGTTACAAAACACCACTGAAAAGCAAGCAGGAGTGTAAATGCACGATTCATTCTTGTGGAGGATTAACCGTTATTCAGTGGGTAAACTGTTCACTCTGGAAAAAAAAATGGAACGTTTCCTGCAGTAAAGGAGCCAGTATTGCTGACAGTTTAACTACTAGTCCAGGTTATAATCTTCAGAGATGGCATTTGTGTGTCTTGGTAGTTTGAAGGATGCAGGAGACATGAGTGTTCATCTGAAATATGTAAGTGCCTGTAATTCAGTCTTCCTTATTGGATTAATTGATTGATCCAGTTCTGCCAGGCAAATGGCAGTCTTCAAATTGCATTGAATTCTAGAGAGTGCTTTTTTTTCCTGCGGACTTGCCATTAAACATTATAGTCATTTTTGGATGTTGGCATCTAGTAAATAAAAGTCTGAGACATTTGAAAGTGTATGGTATGTATGGTCCTGTCGCAGCCTCGTGTTTAGTAGGCAGACTGGAGACACCAGTTACTAGTGAAATGTTTGAGCACCAGCTCCCAGGCTCTGCAGCAAGGTGAGGCTTGTGTGTTCTGTTCCTCACTGCCTTCCTCCCAGAGAAGTTAAACCTCTTTGAGAAGAAGGTTTGCAAGTCGTAAAGAGGCTAGCAGTTAACTACAGTCTGCTTAGCAAGCAAACTAACTTAGTCTTCTCCTCAAAGGAAGAATTACAAAGTGTTTTGACAGAAGCCTTACTGAGAATTCTTAGTTATAATTCTTAGTTATCTTTGGTATTATAGGTGTTACTTTATATGCAAACCTGCAGACATCTAGGCTATTATTAAGGAATACAGAATAGCTTACTTTCTGGTGAACTAGAGATGGAGATAACATGTTGCAAGTTGTGCTTTGGCATTCAGTAACATTTTATGTGGGAATCCCATAGAAATTGCATTTTTCCTAGTAAACTTGATTCTTTTTTTTTTTTTTTTTTTTTACGTACTGTAATGTGCTTCTGAAAAACAAGTTTGCACGTGCCCACTGAAGGGTCTAGAAAGTCAGTGAACTATGCTTCCATTTCCCGAATGTGTTCTTAGTATTCCTGTCTGTAATTGTGTTGTTGAGTGGTGGATCTCTGCTAGTTTTTTGTAACTAAGTGTTCTCATTGGGGTAGCTGACACCCTTATCATGTTCTGCCCCCCTCATACCTCCAGCAAAGGCATTCCATTTTTGGAAAGAAGCAGGAGGAAGTTTCTCAATGTCTTTGACAGTGCCTCCCTGCAGAGTAGGACCTGTCCTTAGTTTTTATTGCTTTCATGCCATCACTGGCTGTTCAGGTCTTTTTATTTAACCCTTCTATTTGTAATAGTCTCAACACTGCTGTCTGCTTTACCATTTTCACTTTTCCAAATACCTGTTTCCAAATTGGATTATAAACCTGGTCATGAAAAAAATGATGTTTGCAATGGCTACTTTCAATTATAATCGGAACTTCAGTCTGAACCCATCCATGGCTGAGATGTTGAGATCCTAGCTGAAGATCAGTGGCCTCAAAACTATATGGGCCTTGAGAATAAGAGATGTTTTATAGGCCACCCTAGGCTTAGCAAAGGGAGGAAATCTTGAAAAGAAAATCTGTGAAATGATGTGGCTGGGGTGCGGGAGAATAACCAGTACTTACTGAAAACGTTTGCACGCTTCTAGAGACTTCATTGATGCAATTCTTTTTGCACAGACTTTGTAGTTACACTAGTTTTTCCTGTTCAGCTTTAAGCCAGTTGAAGTCAGACTTTGCCCTGAATTGTTGGCTTTTGTAAATTGTTAGACGTCATCTGCATTTCATGCAAGTGTGGTCAGGTGTTATCTGCAGAGTAAATTGTATGTATCTCAGGTAGCCATGATATTTCCTAGAAAAACTGTATTAAGTATGGCGGGTAGACAATTATGTAGCAAGCATTTCCAGGTTTTATTAAAGGGCTAGTAAAAATCCTCTTTAGTAATAATTTTCTGATTGTTTTTCCACTACCAGGTAGGGAGTATGTATATAGATCTAATATCTAGTTTATAATGTCGAGCTCTAGAGTTCTGATAGTAGGAATTTCACAAGGAGTTCTGTTGGGCTGAAATATAAGGCTGTTGTAATAATAATCAGGGGCCTAATAATTCATGTTCTCGGTGTCTGATAATGCCATGTTTAAGTAAAATCAATCTTGAACTTCTTTTCAGAAAGTGAAACATCTTTGGGCCTGGTGCATCAAATACTAAATCACACTGATGGCTCTAAGTCTCTCCAATCTTCTGA
This sequence comes from Heteronetta atricapilla, assembly GCA_011075105.1. Lineage (NCBI taxonomy): Eukaryota > Metazoa > Chordata > Aves > Anseriformes > Anatidae > Heteronetta > Heteronetta atricapilla. Next base: position 15,487,150 of record CM021732.1, read on the forward strand.
ATTCACTGGTGAGAACTTGCTATACAGTAGAAAGTCTTTAACCAGGCAATATAAGCCAGATAACATCTCATAATACAGAGATTGAAAATGTGATGTTCTGGATTACTTAATTTTGTGAATGATGTTTGCTTTGCATGCACTTTGGCATTAGTAACCACTAATTGTTCTCTTGTACAGCAAGGATGTGATGCTTTCATGTATTTCTCTTATGAAAATACCAAAACACAGTATATACTCTCCCTCCAACGCAGCAGTTCTGTAATTGTGGACTTGATCAATTGCAAGCTTTGGTTATGTGATCTATCTTCTGTTACATGATCAAGACTGCCTTGTTAATGTCCATTACTTCAGCCTGAAGGATTGGGAAATGTAAATGTAGCACTGATTGGAACTTTAGAGTTCTTTTTAACCCTATATAAGCTTAATGTCCTAATGCTTCAGTTTTCCTACTGAAATAGCACCTCTCATTGTGAGAGTGGATACTTAAGATTATGAAGCAGTTGCTTTTTGCTTTTTTTAATGACTCTAAATATGTAATTCTTCAGATGTTTGACAGGACTGAAGAATTTACTGAATGGTTTGATCAGGCTTTTTGAGTTTCTTGGTATTAAAGTTTAAAAAATTATTTTAAGTAACCTGGATAGGTTATTGTGTTTACTCTGCAAATACTGCTCAGTTTCCCTGGTAATTCTAGTGAATATCTTTGATTCAGGTTAAAAAAAAAAAAAAAAAGATGCTAGTAGAGGATCCAGGAGTTTACACATGCATTTTCTGCCTCCCAGGGTATATTTTGTAGTTTTTAGGAAAACAGTTCTTGGCAGTCAGTATTTTTGTAAGGCTGTATTTTCCTACTCCAGGGAAACGGGAACAACTAGCACATCACCTCACAGTAAGACTTGCAGCGGTAGTCATGAGGGGAGAGGCTGTGGCTGTTTACCATACCATGAACAGTTCCATGAGACTTGCTCTCCATACAGATCCTGCAGCTGGCCTGCCTTCTAACTCATTCCATCCACGTCAGGGCAGGAGAAAACTAAATGCAGGCTGCAGTGTTTTATGGCTAATACACGTTCAGTGCTCTGGTAAAACTAGTTAGCACTGTAAAAATAGTTGTATATTACAGTATTAAACTGCTGACAGCATCACTACAGACCTGTGCTTCAGAAACAATGCCCTTTGAGTAACAGCATCCCACAGAACATAGTAGATAAGTAAAACTGAAACATGCAATCGAAAGAATGTTACTTAATGGCTTAGTTTGAGGAAAAAAGATAAGTCATTATCCAAAAGATTACAAATATCTCAGTCACTTAAATTATTACAGGAAAACATAGTGAGTCAGTTGTGTAATTTTGTTAAAAATCTAAGTTATTGCACGGGACTTGTTGTTGTCTCTAAGGAGATACTTAAAAAATAATTTGTAAGCATTCATTTATCCTGTCAGTCAGTCTCAGTAATCTACAATATTTATTCCCTCTCATTCATAGCTGAAAAATCGCAAAGCTTATTTTTGCTTTCTTTTCTTTTTGCAGTTTTAAAATCAGGATACTCTTTTTTTCTGTGGAAGCATAGTACTAATACAGTTGCAGAACAGGTGCATGTATTGTCTGTCCCAGGCTGTTAAATGAAGAGAAAAGCAGCAAAACATGACGTAGTGACTTAAAATCCTGGAGGCTGTCTAAACGGCAATGTCATAACTAGATTCAGAATTCTAATAGTAGCAGTTCAGAATTATATTCACTTTTAATTGTCTGTTTAGAACGGTATGCTGCAAAATAACTAAGAAACATTCACGTAGCCTCATCTCACAGCAAAACTTGAGCTTCCCATCTTCTGATAACTATCGTGAGCTATCGTGAGATGTGGATTGCTCTAGGTAGAGTTGTGACTTAAAGGTTTGTAACAATTAAGATGAGGAAAGTTGGTCAGATGATTCCATTGGGTAGGTGGCTAAAAGGGTCTTTGAAAATCTTGAGAAGTTTCTGGAGAAGGTGCAGTTGTCATCTGTGAAAGACAGTTGAGATTTTCTGAAATGATCTTATTTGTAGTAGTGGTTGAGACTTGGTTGGATTCTGTGTAGCGAGTGAAATCGTATGTTTTCTCACCATTCAATTCAGTAAATTCTGTAGTGTTGGATAGTCATTACTGTATGATGGAAATGTCCTAAATCTAAACACTGTGGCCTTAGCACGCTGTTTGACAAGAGTCTGTAAGTGCTGTGTTGCTTTCTAGAGCTGCTGAAGCAATAATGTTTATCAAATCTCATTTGTCATCTTTAACCATCAAATGTTCTTATCCCTTTTTTCTGTTTTTTTTTTTAACTTGAAGCTCTTAATTTCTGAATCACTTCTTCAGCTGTCTGTTGCTCTACTAATTTTTTTTAAAGATTTAAAGGTCTCCAGTAATACCATGAATATGTAACCATATAGCAATACACTTCTCAGTTACCAAAAGCTCAGGAGGCTTAAGGGTACAGCTAAGGGCTTTCTTCTTGCTTGCTGCTTTTTTTTCCCCAGACAGATAAAGACCAGTATGTGCGACACAAATGAAAATGACGTTATTCTTTTGCTACTCCTATTCACCATTTTTCTGTAACACAGATAAACGTAACACAGAATGGCACAGACTTCCATCTGTGCCATTTCTCTCCTACAGAATAAAAATGAGAAGTGGTAATAAAACTTTCTGGAAGAAAGTTCTTGGAGATAACTTATAATTATTTTCTTGAGAAAGTAATGTTAACAAGAAACTAAGTTCAGCATCTGTGTAAGCACTTCTGTGCCAGCTTTGCAGGCAAGAAAAAAGTGTGCTCCACAATCCACATAATTAACCTGTTAAAAGCAGCTATGTTTTTCTGGTCTGGAGTGCATTCTATCTTAATTGCCTTTTTTCTTTTTTAAAAAATAAGCTAAACAACAACAAAATTAGCAGATAAAATAACAACAAAACAATGATTAAAAAAACAAAACACCTGAACTTGTACTAACTCTTTGAGAAGTTGAAGACTGCTTTCAGGCTTAGAGGCACATAAAGGCAGAACACCCTTGATTTCATTGCACTGGGCATGTGTGTGATTTCACCAGAAAGTCTTTCTGGAACTTCCCCAATTTCAGCCACAGTTGTGTGCTGTAAAAAATTAATCTGTAAAGTTAGACCAGTGGATGTACTTCATGTAAAGTGCATATGAACATTCTCCTTTTTCACACGGGAATGAGAATTTTCAGCAACAACTTAGGGCTCACCATTTTTTGAATTGAAGTGTACGGTACAGACTGTACGTCCTGAGATCAGGATGGGAAGAAAGCTAGCCAAGAGTGTTTTAATGAGCAAAGTAATTGGTGAATCTTAACACATAAGGATAAAATACGCTGTTCCAGTGTGCAAGTCTTCAGAAGAAGCAGTGATTAAGTTTGGGGTTGGGTAATTCTCAGTAGTGTCAGTAAGGTTTCCAGTAGAACTGTCAGAGGAGAGCTTCTTTACATGTAGTATAGAGAGGGGAAAAACAGCTGATGTAATTAAGATCTGTAAACTCTTTGGGTACACCAACATAACTGGGTATGTTGTGGAATAGAAGTGGGAATAGTATTTTGAAATGCCTAGTGGGCTTTCACCTTCAATGCCAGAGGCAGCAAAAACATTGCTGAACATTTTAACTTAAATTGAAAAACCCCAAATGGTATGCAAGTGTATTTTCAGGTATGGCAAGCAAACAGCCATTTCCATTGCATTTTGAGGCATTGACCTTCGTGGCTTCGGATATTGGAGCAGCAGTAGAGAAGCAGTTAGAATATAGGTGAAGCTGGTGAACTTAGTGGGGTGGTTCTGTCACTGTTCTACTTTGATAACTGTGTAACTGCTTTTGTAGTGCTGGAAAGTTATGGCTGCAAGGATCACAGGATGCTTACAGAGAAGTACATTGCACAGTTTGAACATACAGTTCTTTGAAGTGTCACTTCAGGAAGAATTTGGAGTATACCTTAAATGACTAGGATCCTAAATAACTGCCATCCTAAACAGATACAGCTTGAGCTTTGTTCGCTGTGTTTTTTCCAAAATAAAGCAGTATTTTGGAGTTGATTAAGCTGAAGAGACAAGTGTATTTAATATAATTCTTATAGTGAAGGCCTAAAATATTTTTACAGTTTGAAAATTAAAACTGGCTATTCAAAAATTTAACCATTGTGCTCTGGTACATTTGAATATAACAGTGGACGTTTTTAATCTTTTAATTCAAAGATGTTGGTATAACACCCTTTTTTTGCCCGTTTTGCTCTTTCAGTCTGAGAGTTGAGTTTACTTCATTTATACAACCTATTTCTAAGTATATTTGCAAAGTACAGTACAGTAAAATACCTTACTGGTACGTGGAACCTTAAGTAACTTCAGCACTATGTTGGTTAAACTAAAACTCAGTTTTTTTTTTTTTTTTTTTAAAGCATTAAGATAAAAGTCACTACAAACTGATAAACAGAAATGAAATATCTATCAATACCAGAACAGTATCTCAATTCTTCTGCTTCCACTACTGCTACTAGTTTTCCTCAGCCATCCCCCTGCTAATCTTTGTCTATTAAAGCTTTCTTGCTTAGCTGTCTGTTTGGTGATAGTTTAAAAATAAATAAATGTGGCAACAGGCATTTTGTTCATGTAAAGTAGAATTAAAATAGGAACAGTGAACTTAACATTTGGTTTATGAATTGTAGGGTGTTCTTTAGTAAGCACTTTGCAGGGTGTTACGTCTAAGCTATTCTCCTATAAATTACTTTTAAACATTGAAGAAATGAAGCCATTTGAAATAAGATTTAGCTCTAAGACTATTGTGGCAATATAAACATGCTGCATCCCTACTTGCTGAAGACAGTTACTAAAAAATAAAATAGTAACCTGAAGGTAGCAGCTGTATAAGAATTTATGACTTCAAGAGCTCAGATATCAAAAATACCACTAAAAATTTAGTGCTATTTCCAGCATGTAATAGGATTTGGAACAATGCTTTTTTTAAAAAGTCATGAACACATTGGAAAGATGCAAGTTCAGCAGTGTTTGCTCTGTCTTAAAATATTTTTTTCAATTCCTTTATTTGGTTAGCTGTTTTTATTGACCTATTTTTCAGGATTATACATGTTAAAATTTTTGTTATAACGTTATATATTTGTTATAATTCCTCAGAATCCTATTGTATCAAGTAGAAGATAGACGACCTGCTTCTATCAGAACTAAAACTAAGGCAGGCAGGCCTTAAAGAGTAGATTAACCAAACAATAATTGCAATTTGTTGACAAAATTAAAGTGTAGTGATTTGTTCCCAAACAGTAGTGAACTTTCCTGAAAGCACAACTTCCTTTGCTTTCAATGAGTATGTACACTATTTACAGCACTTGGGCTGCAGAGGTGCTCCCAAATAAGATACATATTTAAGATTTTCCTTCAATTTTATTGCAGGCTGAATTTGTAAGGAGAGTCAAATTCCAGCTTTGATTTAGTTTGAAATCTAAAGCAGACTTTTATTTAGGAAATGTAAATTAAAAAAAAAAATAATCTAACACTTTACTAAGCTAACCACTGTACTAATGACACTTTTTCCATTGGGCATCCCATGTCAGTCTGTACATTTTTTTTTCTTGCAGGATAGCTGGATAAAATTGTGGTTAATTTGTCATGCTCTGACTTCTGTGTCACTTTTTCAAATACTTTAAAGAAGGATGTAGATGTAGTTAACAGTTTTAAGCCTGTCCAATTTATGTTTTTAGTCTAAACTTTCATTGTAGGTACTTGTTACCTTCAAAATGTCGTCTCTGAGGGCTGAAAACAATGCAGTTTCATAGGCAGTTCCCAAGTTCTGCATATAAACCTGCTTTATCATTAATGCAGATAGTTTAGTTTCACTTAAAAAAAAAAAAGTGGAAACTGATACGATTTCTACCCGCATTTTTTAATTAGATATTACAGAGTTTGGGGTGGTTTTGATTGTATTTTTGGTTCCTTCTTCCCCCTCCCTTTTTTGGTACCAGCCTAAATGCAGCAGAACAATTGAAATCTTTAAGCTGTTTTTTTTTAATGTATAAAGGGAAGACCTAAGTCAAGCAAAACCTTAAGAAGGATGACAGCCTTTTGCCATAAAGCTGCATTAAGGCTCTTTAGAGAAATGCTGTGGTGTATTTTTATTTATTTAGGACGATAAAATAGATGTGTTTATATACACAACACCTACATATTTTGATATAGTATTTTCTCGTTTTATATTTTGTTCAGCATTTACAGCCGAACAATACCAGCAACATCAACAGCAACTGGCACTAATGCAGAAACAGCAGCTTGCACAAATTCATCAACAGCAAGCAAATAGTAATTCCTCTGCCAACACATCACAGGTGAGGGATTTGTCTGTGCTATGATTTATCCCTCATTGTTTCCCACCAGGGTTCATCTCTAATTGTCAACTGTTGCCATAGAACCTTGAAACTAACCAACAGGAAAGTGGCTTTCGCCTGAATCTACATCATAGCCATTCTGTAAAGTGTTTAGAAGGGACACTGCAGGTGAGTGTGGCAGGCATTGCCTCTGCTCCCTCTTAACCACAAAAAAAAGGGTCAGTCAATTAATTAAATATTCAGAGACTTAGGAATATGAGTTGCAAAGATCTCCAGCCATGTCATTATCCTCTTGATATGGGGAATTTTTAAACATGTCCTAAATATGTCCTTCATACACCTATGGAAGTGTCTAAAACTCATAAATACATGGTGTTTACACTGGTGATGGACACATTTAAAAAGGTTCAGAAGTTGTTAGCAATCTGAACATCTGAGTCACCGAACTGGGTTTGGAATTTCATAAAAAGAAGTTGACCAGTGAAATAATGTTGTTCCATAGAATTTTTGAAATTTCTTTGTATTTTAAATAGCTGTGGGGATTTTCTTCTCTTATTGTTATAATGGAGCTAAAAGTGCATGGAAAAAATCACAGCTCAGATTTTACATAGCTGTACCAAATGCTGACAGTTTGGTCTGAGAGAATGGCGGGGCCATTTCTGATTTACCTGGATAGATTTTTGTTCTACTAGTTTGTGTATAGCTTTAAAATGGGGAGAATACTGACTTGTGGAAGCCTTAATCACATACATTTGCCACCATTGTTCTTTTTAGGGTTTTGTTTCCAAGACACTGGATTCTGTTAGTGCTCAATTTGCTGCTTCAGCTTTGGTTACATCAGAACAATTGATGGGATTCAAAATGAAGGATGATGTGGTGCTTGGAATTGGGGTGAATGGCATTCTTCAAGCCTCAGGTACGTAGCTGTTCTTACAGTATTTGACTGCACCTTTTTAAGTGGGGATAAGAGTTTCTTTCTAGAGTTGAGTAAATTCTAAAAAAAAAAAAAAAAAAAAAAAAAACAAAAAAAAACAAAAACTTACTGCTTTCTGGTTTTCTTCTGCAGGAGTATACAAGGGCTTACACCTCAGTAGTACTACACCTACAGCACTTGTCCATACAAGTTCATCATCAACAGCAGGTTCAGCCTTGCTACAGCCTTCAAATATAACGCAGACTTCAAGTTCCCACAGCGCACTGAGTCACCAAGCAACTGCTGCCAATTCTGCAACAACTCAGGTTCTGATCGGGAACAACATTCGATTAACTGTACCCTCATCAGTTGCCACTGTAAACTCTATT
>CM021732.1:15499822-15514804 GCA_011075105.1 Heteronetta atricapilla
ATTTCTGGGGCAGTGCTAGAAACTTAGCTGCTGTTCTCAAGTATAACTAGGGCTATTTTTTCAATTAAAAAAAAATAGAGAAATAATACATTTGAGCGTTAACTGTTCTTCCTTCCCTGTTTTGGGTAAGTGCTTCATGTCCTCATGTCATCATCTGCTTATGCAACAGAAAAGCCACCCACATTCTAAATTCTGTTAGGGCATTTATAGCCTCTTGTCACACTTCAGCCCATCTCCTGGAAGAATCAGACCCTGAATACGCTGAAAGAAATCAGTACCTGCTTTCCAAGGGGGGAGACATTTCATGTTGGAGCTGGTTGTGGAAGTCCCATGGTCAGGGATACAGACAGAGCAATTTCCATTCCACTTCGTAAACTGTGCATTTACGTGAATCTAGGCAGTGGCTGGAACTGGTATTTAGGAAGTGGTAGCAATGGGCAAGTTGGGAAAAAGCTAAAAATCATAAAAAATTGATTAAACTATCAAAGCACTGCTTCACTGGCTTAGAACTAGTTTTATAATTCTTTTCTGGATTGTACTGTAAGCATGTTCAGGTGTTTGTATACAGAATTAATCCATCCCAAGCATGGATGACTCGTCCTGTGAATTCCTGTTTGTGGTAGCAGGCAAGTCTCCAATCTTGCTGCAAGATGATTATATACATATACATATTTAAAAAAAACATGTCCTAAAGGATCTAGCATAAGTGCAAAATGCGTGTGTTATTAGAAGTTGACGTACAGCTTCTCTGGGGCTGTTCATATCTTAACTAAGATGGAATCATGAATTAGCCCTACAGAAGCTTTTCCCAGTATAGATTTGGCCCAAAATGTTCCTGTTCCTAAACTCGTGCCTCTCCCTGTTCTAAGCTGACTGCTGGCGTCCCTCAGGGCAGCCACGATGGCCAGATCAGGCCTTCTCCCGTCTCACCTCCCTGCCTTTCTGCCTAGGCATCACCAAGTAAAATGGGAAACTGCATTTTGTCTCCTGCCTATTGCTTTTTTGTTGAATACAGATTATTTCTAAAAGAGACCATGCTCTTGTCTTCAGCTTAATTCATAATCTAAGCTCATGTACAGGTTCAAAAGTTTGGATAGCTGAAATAACTGATGGCAAGTAGTCAGAAGACCTAGCAGGAAAGCTAAAATCATTTCTTTATGTGGGTGCCAGGAAAGACAGTTGTGAGCTCACAGTCCACCACAAACCAATTTTTAGAAGGATTTCACCCCGTACAGTCCCAGCACGCTATCAGGGATTCCAGTAGCAGGCTCCTGTGTCAGAAGCTGCGGTGTGCTCAGGGGGCGTGAGGTGCTTTGACACTACAAAACGGCCTGGCTCGCATCCGCTGGGATGGGAGATGTGTTGCAATGCGGATCTGCACTTGTTCCCTGTGAGTTTATTCATGTGTGTAGCAGCTTTTATTTGTTTCTTTCACAGAAGGCTGTGAGGGCCCTGCAGCAGGGCCTGCCACTGCTTCAGCTGCTGCCAGCATACTGCAGCTGCTGTCCGCACGGAGTAGCGCTGTACTGCGAAGGGTTCAGAGAATATCCAAGAGAAAGAAACACACCTGATGGTGAGAGAGTTGTGAGCTCAGCCTGTTTCACTCCATGTGCTATGCAAGCCTGAGCGCAGTCTCCAAGTGCCTACAAGGAGAACTAACAGCAGGGTAAGAGGAGGCCCCTCAAGCTACCAGCCACCTGTGTAATTTACCAGGTACGCTCATTTATGCTTAAAATTACCAGAAGCCTGGGGGTCTGTGATTCCTAGAAATGCTTAACTCAGGACTGGCTGTTCCCCAAAAGCCTTAAAGCAGACTGAAAGGCAGCCCTATGGCACATGCAGTGCGGCAGAACATGGTGCCCAGTGACGGGACAGGAGGCCATGGCATTGCAGGAGGTGAGGTGTGTCTGAAGATCAGGAAATACTTCTTCAGTATTAGGGTAACTTAGCCCTGGCACAGGCTGCCCAGAGAGGTTGCAGAGTCTCCATCCCTGAAAATCCTGTAAGCATTTCTCAAAAGCCACCCAGACGTGGTCCTGGGCAGCCTGCTCTGGGTGGCCCTGACTGAGCAGGGGGAGTCGGGCCTCCAGAGGTCCCTCCCAGCCTCTACTGCCTGTGATTTGTGATCCCTCTGAGCCTCAGGATCTGCTGACAGAACTCAGAGTAGGTCATCAATACCTACTGAGCTTCCTTAAATTCTTATTTTTGTGAAATCAGCAGCGGTACTGTTTCTCAGCATACTGACATGTAAAACTGAACAGGATTTCATTCTGAATAGGCTCTAGTTCAGCCACTGATTACTTCCATAAAGCACTATTCCAGGCACATGCTAAAATCAGTTAAGGCCTGAACACATCCTCAGGAGTGGCTGGGGAATCCAGGTGGCCTCATGGATAAGTTAGTATTCTCTAATTACAATTAACTAATGTAAGCCTGGTGCCAAGCTCTAGCAATCAAAACTATTGATTTCATTTTCTGTAAACATTCCTAATACAGCTAATATAGTATGAAACTATCTTGTGTCACAAAAATATTATGCATAAGCTATACTAGAAAAATAAAATGAAATTATACCAGGGTGTTGCCTACATTAACATCAGACAGAGTTTGCCACATGTATTACATTTCTTTAAAAATTAATATAAACTTCTAAAAAACAAGCCATCTCTTATGTTGAGTGAAGGTTAAAAATTAATTACTTTGAAAACAACACTCTTGAAACTAGCTTCTTTAGCACATATTTACTCAGAAATTGAAGCTCTTAAGATCTTTTGATGGGTTCCTGTTGTGTTTGCAAGGTTGATCTTGAATACAAGCACTTTCATAATGAAGCTGGTTAAAAGTTAAATAAGGTTTGAGGCCAGCACAGAATACTAATATGCATTTGCTGATGTCATTACATCTAATTTAGTTAATCTCAGAGAATTCTTTGCAGCCTCAGGTTTCCCCTGGGCTCAAAATGCCATTTCTCTTAGCACAGGGGGAGGAAGGTGGTCCTGGTCCGTGCTCAGCAGGAATGGAGTTGTGCAGGAGCTTCTCAAAGGAACAAAATCACATCTCTGTTTGGGGAAGGGATTTCTCTGTGTTTGACTTAACTAAGAACTGAAAGCATGAACAGCTTTCAGAAGCAAGAGCTGACCTGCTTAAGGCCTGGAGATTCCCTGGCCTTGGCCTGGGTGCTCCTGGTCGGTCATGGAGACAAGGTACAACTTCTGAGGAGCAGCAGGCCTTGCTAGATTACAGCCCCCCATTAAGTCCGGAGCTCAACAGGAGCTGCCACTGCCACTCACCCTTTGCTGGGTGGCAGGGGCTCCCAGCCCCATACCCAGCTGGGAGGCCACAGAGAACCTGCTGAAGGGACGTCCCCTACAGCACAGGAGCTGGTCCCCCATCAGCTGACCAGCACAATCCTCCACAAGGAGAAGCATCTCCTCTGCCAGCAGGGCTCGGCGTTCCACCAGGAAGCATTTTCCCCAAAAGATTACTCTTGAAATCACATCAACTCAAATCAAACAGTATCACGTTGGAATGTCACTGCTCACAGAGTTCAAGGCAGCACAGTTACCCTCTGAAGGGCATGCACACAGATATGATTCCAGGGGTTCTTCTGAATGCTTCTGTCTTGCTTCTCTCTCTGTCCTTCTCTGTAGAGCCACTGGGGTTGCTACATCTAGTTGTGTTGTTTACAAACAAAACAGGTAACCACCACCATGTCTTAATTCTGTGACTGATACATGCAGAACATACAGCTGCATAAAATGAAAAATTGGAATAAAGTCAATGAATGGAAACTGGGGTCTTCTGAGCATCAGCTGAAGGCATTACAAGAATTCCCTTTATAGTGCTGGATTATTTCCTTACCTCTGCCAGATCTGGGGTAAAATGAATGCAGTGGTATTGCTCACATGAGAAAATGAACTGATGTTAAACCTGAACACTGATGCTGAAGTATAGAAAATGCTCCAGGTTTCAAGCACTAAACTTAAGATCTCATTGATTTGAATGTATGGGTACACTGTAATGAAGTAGTTTTGATTTTTCAAGAGGAAATTACACTGTAAAAGTAGCACAGCAGTGAGATGGAAAACACTCTAACTGCAGCTACCCTCCTGAGAACAGAAAACCCTCGGCTGCCCTTGGCAGCTGTCATTCTTCTGTGTCTCAGCACGCTGCTATGCAGGGCCAGTCGCTGCCTAAGCAACAGGGAAACCTTGCCACGTTGAACTCGAGATGAAACCAAGCCTTATTTACAGTTACACCCAGTCACCATTGTGCACGGGAGGAGTGACTATAAAAATACAGTTATGACAGGTCTTACAAGTCTTCCCCACCTGCCTGTAACAGTGCATAGTGTCTGCTCTGGTCTGGATAAGCTGCAGCAATGCCCTTGCAGAGATGTAGAGCAGACCTTTTTCAGGTTTGAAGGTGCCACTTCTGGGGGCACAGCCAGGGTCTTGGGAGCCCTGATGAGCCTCTCTAGACCTGGAAATCTCAGAGATCAGAGAACAGCACAGCAATCCAGATGGTTTTGACAGACAATAGCTTACAGAACAAAAGCAACCAAACAGAAACAAACAAAAGTTATTAGTAATCGCCCTTCTTTGAGCTGCTTGGTTTGGTTGACCAGGGCATTTTGTCCCATGACACACTGGTAATCCCAGGACAGTCTGCACCAGACTAACAGATACCACAAGAACAGAACTGTGCTGTTCTGGAGTGGCAGCTGAAGGCCTGGCTGGCTCCCCTAAGACATTTCTCCTGGCTTTTTATTTACACACTTGAAATTCTGTGGTGTCTGAACAATCACTACTCACCCTCTGCTCCTTGGTGAGCCTCCTGTGGGTGCTGGCTGAGAGCAAGGGGCTCAGGCATCACTCCTGTATGGCCGTGAGAAGGGCAGGGGCTGAGTGCCCTTACAGGGTGGAAGATGATGTGAGCTGAGAGTTTCTGCTATCTGCATCACAGGTGGATGTTCACCTGCAGCATGAGTACACGTATGGATGATACATCCCAAGAGCGACAGCTACTGGTAAGTAACATTTCTTTGCTCCAGCTGGTCAGAACAGCCTGTCTCTGCACTAACAACCTCCTACACTGAATTCAAAACCCTCAGCTCTGAAGCCTTGAGGCTATATTGCATAGATAGCTCTGGGTTCAGAGCAAAAAGCACTCTCTTCTTTTGTATAAAAATACACATCCAGTCAGCAAATGGACAGTTCCATATGAGTTGAAGGTAGATCCAACGTGGGAGGAAAGACAGTATTTATGCACCAGAATTACAGCAGAGGACATCGTTTCGCAGTTCTGCAGTCAATCTGAGGCACGCGTTAAAGGAAATGGCTGCAGTGTATCCACCCATTTCTGGCCAACACTTCTGTAATGCATTTGGACTCTTCTAGTCCTTCCTCCAAGGCAACATGTATTTTTGCAATATTTTTAAGTATCATCCAGGACATGATGTTCCAGTTCAGCATTTCTGATGTATCAATTAACTTGAGTGACTTGGAAGGCTTACCTTGAAGTTGTGCACATAATGTTGACATTAAAAAAGAAAATGCTGCCAGCATTTGTTGAAGTGCCAGAATGAAAGTGCTCTGGTCAGGCTCACACCAGCCACCTCATTGTTCCCATCCTATCTCACAGGATAATCAGAAAGTGTCTAGGCAATTCTCCACCCTTTCCTCATTTTCTCTGCAGGGAAGCATGAGATCAGCAGCTTTCTCCTTTCGTTCATTTTGTCCTTTTCATGAGTGGTATTTGTTTAGATTTAGTGGAATTCATTTTCTTAAATAGGAAAAAATATATATCCTGGGGTAGAATACAAGGACACCTGCAGCCTAGGGAAGCTGCCTCTTGAGACCCCCCCTGTAGCCAGATCTACTCTGCAGAACCATTATCAGCACTTACACCTTAGGTTTAAATCCTAGGTTTCTGCTCCAAATTGCATTATAGAAATTTCCTCCTGACAGTAGAGGCTGCGCAGGGAGATTAACCTGGCTGGGCTAAAGAAAGCCTTTGTGAATGCCACCTTTGTGATTAGCAGGTTTGTAATTGCTAATTTGGTATTCCAGTGTTTAGCGATGCCTCTGGAAGCAGGAGCTGTTAGTGGTATAGAAATGTTTACATTTACCTCCCAGCTAGCTTAGTCATCATTCAAAGACCTAAGCCTGCTGCTTCCAGGAAATTAAATCACTTCTCATAACACATAAATAAAAGGAACAAAAATAGCAACCAAAAGAAAGATTTAAGAGTCAAAATTCTAACAAAATAGGAAGCACAAAATAGGAAACAAAATAGGAAGTCTGCATAACTACACAAGCATTCAAGTAAAATCTATTTTGGGACTATTACGCTCCCATTTCACTGAGTTTGGTCACCATTCCAGGTCAACATCTTTACATCGGCAAAGTTCTCAGCAATGCCAGATGACAAACAACGTATAGCTTGTATTAATTTCCTCCTTTACAAATCATGAATTGTACCTCTACCGATCAACAACACAAGTACTAGCCACAGGAAAACCTACAGGAAAACTTACTCTGGTGGTGCAGAATTCCATTTTTAAAGCTTCCCTTGCTTTACTCACACTAATTCTGATGCCTCGGTTATCCATCCCTTCCCTGCCTTGCTTTCCTAGCTGTATAACAAAGAGGCTAATGACACAAATTAATGGGATAAGAGCTTCTGGCCACAAGCTAATTCACACTATTCAAGGCAAGACAGGCCAAAGAGAAAAGTGCCTGAAGTGTGCCACGAGTAACCACGGTTCTGGTAGCACAAGGTGTACTTTTAACAACTGGCAGAACAACAAAAAGAAAGAACTTGAGGTCAAATTGATTCCCAGACATGAATATCAAGCACTGACTTTAACAAAAATTCTTTGGTACATCTAATGGCAGAGTGACATTGAGGGTGATACTTCCATTGTGATCCACTTTTTCAGCCTCAGAGGTGCCTGTCACTGCTACCCTCCTGCACTGCCTCATTTCGTACATTCCCATTATTTCTGTCTTATTTCCAACCATTTTCTAGAGAGACATTTTTATTATTCTCTCAAAGCTGCTAAGAAATACAGCCCACATATGCAGAACAATATGAAGAGATTAGCAAAGATGACCAATTTCCAACTCTTAAACTATTCTGCGTTCATCTTTTAAACCACATTTGGATCTACAATAATTGCTAGCTTTCATTCTCCTAATGTCATACTCCTTCCCTCCCTCCCTGGAAGATACCCACCATCCACGTGAGGATTTAAGAAAGGGAGCCAAGGCAAGCTTTGCACCCTCTGGCAGTACCACAGGTTCCTGCACGGAGCAGAGAAGTGCTCCACACAGCAGTGCCTAGGACTCTGCCTATGGGTTTAGTGCATTTCAGTTGCATGCCACGAGGGATTACCCTGTGGATTATCTTCAGATACATGTAGCAGAGGTAATTCACCTTTTAATCCATATTTAGCAAAAGCCTTTCAAGAAAAAGAAAAAAATATATGTTAGTATATGTCACTACATGATTTCTACTGAATTCACAGTGCACTCTGCATGAGTTTATGAAGCGTCTTCAAGTCCTGTCAGACATTTACATGACCTAAACCGAACCTAGTAGCCTAAAAGTTCTATAACCCTTCTGGTCAATATTTCTTCCTTTGATTATCTTCCCGTATCTACGGAAGAAAACTTGCCCATAAGATTTAAGGAACACCACAGAGATGCAAAGAGTGCCTGATCAGATTTGGTATGCATGAGATTTCAGCAATTATGTCAAATTAGGGCCAGGTTTTCAAATTCTAGATCCAGTTAATATTCAGTAATCTATCAAAGCAAATTAGGCTCTTTATATGTCTAAGCATCTAATTTGCATGTGCAATCAAATATGTAAATACTAATGGTCTCAAATGAATTTCCTTTCTCATTCTCATGATAAATGGGAGACTGAATTATTCCCGGCTGAAGATTTCACCCTGGTCATTTAAACACATCTAGGGCAGTTGTAGCACATGAGCTATTGCAGCTTGATACGAGCCCGTTGTATTTCAATCTTACCCAACGCTTCCAAATATGTGATCTCTGTTTGGTTCCCTGCAACTTCAATGATTTGGAGTAATGTTTCTCATGGCCTCATCTGTCATGGAGCACAGTTTCTAAACACATTACTACAGCTCAGCACATTCACTTCAACCAGGGCACACAGAACAGCTACTGAGGTCCTTGTCGCAGCCTGGAAAGCAAAGGAAACTGCTGTAGTTACTTGTGTCCAAAATGAGAAGATGTGCAGTGAACAAGGCAGCCAGGGGATGAGATGGGATGTTTTTGTGATCAAGGCAATCAAATACCACTTTGGGGAACTGGATTCTGGCATCACATTTGCCACATTCTTCCTTTTGCTATGATTAAAGTAATTTAAAACAAATGTTTTGAATGTGTTGACAGGTCAGTATTTCAAAGGCTAACTTGAACCTAGAAAGTCTCTATGGTCAGTAGAGAAGGACAGATTCCTCCAGAGGTGATCTGAAATCTCAAGTTAGACACTGCTCCAACCAGTGTTTCTCAGCATGGACCATGGAACATCTAAATGTGACTTGCAAAATACATTAAATTACAATAGTAATTTGAACATGTTTAAATTTGGGCTATTCTTCATTCCTGTATTTGCACATTTATATCTTCTTATAATTCTTAGTAATACTTGCTGCCTATTTAATAAATAAATAAATGAAAATAAAAAATCCTAAGCTTACTTTCCACATTTAGCTGTCATAGTCTTCTAGCCCCCTGTAATTCTAAATGTTCTTAGTCCTGAAATTGCTCCATCACTGCTTTTAATTTGGCCTTGTCTCTTACTGTGTTGTGCTTGAATCACAGTTGAATAATTGGTCTCAATACCGAGCATGAAAAACAGAATATCTGAAAAAGCAAATTAGTCCATCCATTACAGAAGGTACAGTCTGCTAATGAAATTATGGACTAGAAGCTCATGTCCTTGTAGCTAATGTAAAGGTTCATTAAAGAATAGGGCATAAATTCTGCTTTTTATTCAGCTGAGCCTGTAGCTTTGAACAGATGACTTCCAAAACTTATTCCTATGATTGCAAAAGTAAAAAGCAAGTAAAAAAGCCTTTGGAAAACAAAATATATTTTAATTGTCAAATTAGGAAGCCAATATTTAATATTTTAAGCTTAGAGGGACAGATATTGCACTTACTCTATAAAATGCTGAAATTAATTCAGTGAAATAGAATCAACTCAAAAACTAGAAGTTTCTATATAGGCTTAGATATTTCTTTTAAGTTTACAATCCTAATGTTCATACAATTTCTCAGCTATTTTAACAACAAATATGCTTTGTCTGGATGAAGACTGCCTCTGTGACAAGCATCTGAGAGCCACATGAAAAAATACTGACTTTTAATAGCATTTTCATTTAAGGGCAAGCTGAGTAGGTCTCTTCAATGGATGACCATAAAGTGCACTGAAAAAGTCAGTTTCCCTTCTTTTTCCTTTCATGTCCTTACAAGATGTACTGTCTTAGGAAGTAATATATTCACAAAGCCTCAGGAGGTAACTCCCAGTTGAGAAGGGAACAGCTGTAGTACCACCAGAAAGGGAAGGATCAGCTCAGGGTAGTGCAAGGACCCACAGTGGTGTTTCAGGCTGTAGCAGGTGCAGAGAAATCAAAGGCTTCCTGGAGTCAAAGAAGAGGATTTCTCAGTTACTGGATCAAAACAACTTCAGTCACTAGTACTGAAACTATTTCTGATACTCCTTTCAGCAATGTGGTTTTTACTGGAACTTCGTTTGTGAGAGCTAGCTCCTATCTATCTGAGAAGCCTACATTTGAAAACACTGGCTGTAAATAATTTTGGAAAGATTTTAAGGCAAGTTTCACTGAATATAGTATCTAAAATCTTATCAGTTGCCCTTGACAGATGCACTGAAAAAGAACAACCGTTCTTACATAAAATCAATACTGTGCAGGGCATGAGTGCAAGGTCCACAAATCAGACCAAAACTTGGTGCCCAAGAAAATGTTTCCTCTCCATATGACTGAGATGATGTGATGTACACAAATGCACCAGGATCATGGCTTTCTTTCCTTCCTCCTCAACGACAGCAGAGAAACTTGTTGCACTAGGCTACAGCTCTCTGCAGACACCAACACCCATACTACCAAGCACTGGAACATGAGGTTTTATGGTCCAGCTTCTTGAAACTGTTAGAAATCATGTTTTCAAAACTGGTCTTCTATTGCATTAAGTTTCTGGGATAAACTCAGTTTTTATCATCAAAGAATTAATTTGAAAAAAAAAAAAAAAAAAAGAAAAAGAAAGAAAAGCAACAACTGTTTTAATCTTTGTATAATTGAGGTGATGGATAAAATGCGACCAAAACATCTAAACAGATGCTCTTTCATGTTTAGTCATGTTTTCTAAGCATAAAGATGGCATCATCTTAGGGGTAATATTAGTTTTAGAGATGTGTATTTCATAAGGCTTGGAAGTCTGCATTCTCTTTATATTTGCATGTCTCTGTGTGATAATTCTATTTCTTAAAGTATGTGTATACTAAAGTAAAACAGCCACATAAAAATCAGACTAGTGATAATACAGCATAGGTAAATCTGAAGTTTGGCATCTCTTGTGAGTTCAAAGCTTATTTTCTTCTTTAGAGTATTTAGCCTGTGGTACGCTGATAACAT
This sequence comes from Heteronetta atricapilla, assembly GCA_011075105.1. Taxonomy (NCBI): domain Eukaryota; kingdom Metazoa; phylum Chordata; class Aves; order Anseriformes; family Anatidae; genus Heteronetta; species Heteronetta atricapilla. Next base: position 15,510,518 of record CM021732.1, read on the forward strand.
CAGTGCAGCAGACATAAGTTTCAGCTTCAAAAATTGCCTGATTTAAAGCTTTGAAACTTTTCGATATTTACTGTAGGAATAGCTGTTGCTTTGGCATAGGAGATGCCATGGAGCTGGAATCAGCAGAGTGTTTTATTATTTTCTGGGCAATATGGTTAACATTAAAAATTTCAGAAGAAAAACTTCCTAAGTATTCTTTGATTTAATATTTTCCTTGTGCTCTAGAGATAACCAGTATAATTTGTATCTTGAAAAATAAAGCATATGCTAAGGCTTAGGAAAGGCATTAAAGTGTGCCCATCAGGAAACCATATAGTCCAGGCTTAATTTCCACAAACAGCCTCCTTTTTTGTACGAGTTAGCAGGAGGAGGCTAGTAAGCCAGCAAATACCTCTGCATATTTGTGTGGGTAAGCCTTACCATAGCCATAATGCCCGTGCTAACCACTGCACCAGCACACACTTCTGCATGTCTGTGTGGGTAAGCACTAGCATTAACCACTGCCCCTCAGGGGCACGGCTGGCAAACTCAAAATAATTCCGAGTCCTTTCTGCAGAAGCCTTGTGCCACTGTTCATGGGTAGTGGAGAGAGGCTAGGAGGAGAAGATTGCCCCCGGGGTATGGAGATGGTTGTGGGTAAACACTGAACAAACCTTGAGAATGAAAATAAACGGCCTCCGTTGCAGCTTCCTTGGCGCCAAGGCTCTTCCTGCTGGAGCACAGCCTTGGCAAGCAGCTGGGATAAGCACTTTGTCAGACCGCGCTTCGTGCTTTGGAGCAATGCCTGACTGGCTGGTGACAGCAATCAGCTGTCATCAGCCAAACCCGCTTTCATGCATTTTTATATCTGGTGTATCAAACTGTTTGTCTTTGTTTCTCTCCTGGTGCACGGTTCATAGAGCTGCCGTCCCAAGCCGCTCACCAGTCATCGACATTTTTTTTCCCCCTGCTGCTCCTCTCGCTTTGTCAATTGTTCCAGGCTGCCTATTGCCCTTCTGCCTGACCTTTTTGTTTCTTCTGACATAGACAAAATTAGTATAGTTAAGGTGTCTGGTCTAAAGACTTCTGAAGGCTCAAAAGCATTGCGATAGGGCACGGAGACTTGCCTTGAGGTCATTTGTCTGCTTCCAGTACAGGCCAGGGCTTACAAAGGACATCTATTAGCTGTTTGGTAACATGAAAGTGCACAGCTGGTCCCAAGCCAGGTCCTGACACTGATCATCATTATCACAAAACCAATCACCACAACTGCAGTTAATTTAGACCTCTGTAAGCAGACACATGAAGGAGATAAATGACTTGGTACATGATACAATCTCAGTCCTGAAAAAAAATAAATAAATAAATAAATAAAAAATAAAAAATAAAAAAAGTTCTTCAAAGCTCTGCACTGAAGATTAGTTTTTTAACAGAACTAACACAGCTCTGTTGTAGTAAAAGTTTCCTTTCAATGTGAATCTGATTTTTTTCCACCTCAAATTTAATGGTACTAAAGTAAGCTTGTACCTTTGCATCAAGCAGATACAGGAAAAATTGTTTTACATAAGTAATGCCACCACAAAGATGGTCATATACACTGAACCCAGCTGTGTAAATACCTGCTTGCTGATGGCATCAAAAAAGCTTCCTATAGAGTAAGTCAAGTGTCGATAAAGATGATTTGTCAGGGATGTAATACTTTTTTTCACTCCTTGTGAATCAGTGATAAGGTATTATTTTATGCAATTCCCCATAGAGAAGATGTTATGTTCTCAGAAGAGATCTACAGAAAGAGGCATGCAACAGGACTAAGCAATAAGCAAAATAACACACTCAAAAACTCTACCTAATATTGAAGTTCTAGAAAACAAAATAATCTAACCAGGACGAGGACCCTCTTCGCATATGACACTTCACTCTGAATTTGTTACGAGAGTCACAAGATTTGTTAACACTTGGGCACGTTACACTGCTGCCAGTGATAATCCCAGTGTAGATCATTCTGCAAGAAATTGGATGGACGTTTCAAAATGTTGTATGCAGAGTCATTCCTCAGCAGCAAGAGCAATTTGGTTGGAGGTGCTGAATGTCTTCATATCCTACCTTTTCTAACAAGACTTCTACGTTTAACCTTTCAGGGAGACATCCCATAATCTGTCTTTGCTATAACCTACCTAGCTCTGCCAGACCAGCTGGACGAACAACCTTCACGGATGAGATTATTGCTATAAAAACAGCATTAAAATTGCAGTCACCGGTGTGTATAAGCCTGCCAAGGCTTTGTGCCTTATTAGATACAGACTGCAATATAAGACATAAGACAATATATGGCCTTTTTTCTCAATTGCTACAGAGTTTTATGGATATTGGGAAAAATCTACCTTTTGGTTACTCTTGGTCTAATAGACATTATCATAAAAACATTTGACTTGGACTAGATGCAGAAGATAACCCAGCTGGTAACTTTCCATCTTGTCAGGAACATTAAGCCCATTCCCTGAAATAAATGGCTTGTTCAGTTTCATGTGTCCTCTGTGGCTAAGCACCCTGTTACAGCAAGATGGAAAAAGACAGATTCATCAACAACCGCAGAGACCAGGCCCAAAAATACTTCGCCAGAGATTAGGCGTTGAGTTGGCACAGTGCCTAGGAGTGAATTACATCCATGCCACTGGACTTAGTGGCCTTTCTCACATGGCTCTTACTATATATTCTTACAGTGACTTGGTATCTAGGTCCATTTATTGATTTTTCCCCAAGTATCTTCAAAATGCTAATACCATAACTATCAGAAGATTTCCAGTGATGGCATGTTTGGCACCCAGAAGCCTCCTCTTACTTTGCCTCTCTTCACTAGGCGTTTTGGGTTCATTTTGCTGTTCTTTGTCTTACCAGCTCCGTTTCCTCATACGCGTTTCTAGTAATTCACTGTAAGCATGGCTGTTTGACCTGCCTCAGCCTTGAGAAGACTTCCGTGGGAGTACAGAAAAGTGAATTCTATCCAGAAAAGCACAAAGATTATGAGGAAACAATATTCAGAACACAACTCAGACTTGAATCAGAACTGGCTTTCTGCCAGAAGATTGACTTTACGTTGGTCGGCAGTGGAGCTCCATTGTTTGATAATAGCAATTACTCCACAGAAAGAAAAGGATTGGTCATCAAGGATGTGTGGCAGGTCTTCATGAGTTATCCTTCCCCGTGTAGACACTGTGGATATCATGGCACTTCCAATAGAGAAGCTAGTGCATGGAGTAGCTGCACTGAACTCTGTAACCTAGTATTTGTTCAGAAAGCACAGCTGTCTTGCCAGTTATAGCCAGCACTAAACTAGGCTGTTTTCAGCACTGAAGAAATATCTCATGTACTATTTTTTGTTTTCAGCTTGAAGGCTTTTATTCAGGATGTGACAAATGGGATTTCTGTGATCTCAGCTCAGCTCTATCTGCTGATAGAGACATTATTTTTGGCTGTAATGTCACTATTGCTTTAAATAATTTAGATTGGAAACATTCAGGATGAATTTCACAAAGAGATACCCGCAGTGGAAATCATAATGTTTTCTGTAGCATCCTGATCCGGGCACTGTCTAGAAAAAAGAAGAAAACCTGCACTCAGCCCCTACCCCCGCCTATACATAAGGAAGGCTGCACACGGCTTCTTGAGAAGCTCAACCACTGCAGGTCTGCCTGCAGTGCACTGCATATTTCCAGGATAACTTCAGACCAACTGGCTAGGACCCACTAGAAATCCAGCTTTGGTGCTTTCAAGCTTCTGGGAACATGCATTCAGGGGAGAGAAAAGCTAAGAAAGGAGGCAGGACTCCATACAGATGTAAAGCTTATAGGCACTGGACCAGGGTTTTTTAATTCCACTTCTTGCTTTAGTTAATTTATTTTCCTTGCAATAAACAGCTTGCATTTGAGGAACAGATCTTACCATATACTTCCATCAGTTCAGTTCTTAGATTGTGAATTCAAGCAATGACAGGGTGAAAATAAATTAAACAACAACAACAAAAAAAAAAAACACACAGACGATGTCCCTTGGCCCTGAGACAGTAAAGTGTACCGCATTTTTCAAAGACTTGAGATGATTGCTAGCAAGAAAATTCCTGAAAGTGAAAAATTCTAAAAGTGAAAATTCTAACATATCTGCCAAAAAAGGAAAGGAAGGGAAAGGAAGGGAAAGGAAGGGAAAGGAAGGGAAAGGAAAGGAAAGGAAAGGAAAGGAAAGGAAAGGAAAGGAAAGGAAAGGAAAGGAAAGGAAAGGAAAGGAAAGGAAAGGAAAGGAAAGGGAAAGGGAAAA
>CM021732.1:15515204-15672778 GCA_011075105.1 Heteronetta atricapilla
ACTGCTGGTTTTGGCTTTAGGAAAACAGCCAGCACTCAGACCTTGCCAGGCACGAAAAGCACTGTACAGACAAGCAGTTTCTTAATGAAATGGCTCAGGAGGTCACTGATCCTGTTCTCAGTGCACCGTGCCTTTATCACCAAATACGTGACCACCTTGGCAATATAACTAAGTTTCAACAGAAATACAAAAAGACTGGAAGGGTATGGAGACCAAATTCACATCCATCCCTTAATAAGGCTGGAAGAGTTGTGAGGTCCGTGGATGAGGAGGGCTGCACAGCTGCTACCCATATTGAACAATGCAGTGGAGAAACCTCACCCTATAAAAGTCAGTCATGCCCTAAGCAGCTTTTCCAATGAGGAACTCTTGTGGAATTTGCTGGAGGTAAAAAAAAAAAAAAAAAAAAAAAAAAAAAAAAAAAAAAAAAAAAACAGCATTGTTTAAATGCAAGGGTTATATTTTTATTGGAAGTAATCCTAGATCCACTGAAACTACTTGCAAATTTTCATTGATTTTAATAGGATGGAATCTTAACCACTTCTGATGGAGAAGAGATGAACTCCATAGGATGGCAAATCACTTAACTTTGCATATGTTTTAGTACAGAAATTTGAAGAAGAGCAAGAGGCATCCTTCCCAACATGCTTACAGCGCAGTGTAGTCACTGCTCTATTGTTCCTGGCCTCTTAATAACCAATAAATTAGGTAGAAACCTCAGCTGCTATCTGATTGCACATGTTGCCTTTGATGTCTGAGTTGTACTACATGACAGAAAGATTCAAATTCATTGATAATTATAAACGAATTAACACAGCTACAATTCAACATTAGACAATTGGGGTATATGTCAGTCCACAAACATGTTAATGCTAGGTTTCAAAAATCCCAAGTGACTGCCCATGGTAGAGAGCTGGAAAGCTCAGGTTTTTATACCGTCAGCATCGAAATGGAGCCTGATCATGGGCCTGATGACTCTTCCTAGGCAGATTTCTTCATGTACCCCATACCTTTCTGAAGTCAGCAGGCCTACTTATGTGCATCAGTAACTGTCTTCTTAGCTTCTGTTGCAAAACTGAGAAGAAAGAGATAGAAAAGAAAATACTTCATTTCTGATAAATTAAATAGTCTAATCAAATACAATGTGGAAAGCCCCTGCTGAAATGTATTTATAACACACAGGATGTTGAAACAAACAAGTCAGCGACAAAGGGAGAATGACTGTAAGAAGCAAAGCGTCCAAGTAGTGCATCAGGATTTGAGTTGGCAAGAACGGTGCAGAACCAGATGTAGTCTGTGAATCAGCAGCTCTGGAATGCCAGCACAGAAAGAATGGCAGTAATGATCCAAGAGGGGTCAAAGGCATGTAGAAATGGTTCCAAGACCATTTTAGCAAAGCACATGTTTCTAATATGTATATTCCTGTGATGGTAAAGTAATGTCTCAAACTCTTATTAGCTTAGTTCCTCAAAGCATTAATTGAGGTCAAGCAGAGTTCCTGAGATCCTGAACAGATGAAATCTTCTGCTAACCAGACACTGAGGCAAAATTCAAAAAGAAAAATAATAATAATAATAATAACAATGACAACATAAAGCGACCCATGTTTAAAAAAAAGACCTATTTGCTGGCAGACAGAGACAAAACACTGACTTACTGCTGCTTAGTTTCCAAATCTGAATTTTTCTGGATGAATTCTGCTCTGGCAGGCACTGAAACGGGCTGAGGGTGAGCAGGGGGCAGCGATCCCACGCTGCTGGCATTCTGGTGCCAAGCGCAGGATTCCTTGCAGCGGGTGGGGATGAGAGACATGCTGTGGCCAGCATTTGTCCCCAGCTAACTTTGGCTGTTTGCTAAACAGTCCTAGGAGAGGTGTGGGGCCAGTGGGAGAGCTCGGCGTGTATCCTTACCCTCACCCGGCTGGCTGCTCTCCCTCCTTGACGGTTGGGGATGTAGGGTTATTGTAGCACCCAGCCTTCAATACTAGAGGTCATTTGGACCCTATAAAAGGACACTTGTACAGGTCAGCGACAGTCCTTAGACTATATTCTATTTGTCTGTCACTTGCGTCTTCAGTCCCATGAAGGGTGAGGGATGCCACCTGGGCTGTGTGAATTCATTGCCCTGAGCACTCCTAGAGAAAAATGTCATTAGGTTGGGTTCACTGGAGAAAGCACATGAAATTTCTGTCTGTAAAGGGAAAAAAACATGTGATACAGTTGGATGAATTATCTTTCTTTTAATGAATTAATCCCTACTACAGGAAATTTTTTAGGGGCGAGAATATAGCCACTTCAAATGCCACCTACTGATTTTATAGTCAATTTTCCTTTTCATGTTGAACAGAAAAAAAAAAAAAAAAAAAAAAAAAAAAAAGTTGATTTATAGAATCTCAAAATAACCTTTCCTCCAACTTTCAGCCCAGAAGAAACTGCAGAAGGGTTTCTCTTGGTTAACCCTATCAGCTGACTGAGGGTGCGCCCTGCTCGGCTCGGCATACAAGGAGGGCGTTGTTGGCAGTCCGGGCACACCGCCGCCCTCCACACAGACATCTTATGAGACAACCTCCACGGTGCCTAGATGGGTCGGCTGGCAAGAGCAGGACTGATAGCGATGGGAAGCTTACTTTGTGTGAATAATCCTGTTGCCAAGGAAGCAGTAACTGTTTTTTGTTGTTGTTGTTGTTTTGTTTTGTTTTTTCCTTTCAATTAAAAATTAGGTCCAGCTTTGACTACTTCCCTGAGTTACTTTGGTCAGGTTCAGAACAGCAGTGCTGTGCTCCTTTCAGAGAGCAGGACAGTAACCCTGCTGCTTTTGTCTATGGTAGTGAAGTCCTTGGGTGTAGTTCGGATGAATTTAGGACAGGGAAAGAGAAATACAATGAGAATTTCTAGTGTTTCGTTCTGCTTCTCAGTTGAAAAATCCCATCCAAGATGGTAAAGTATTTTAGCATGGATTTTAATCAGGAGAGCATTGTTTTTAGAGGACAATTGGAAAAGCATTCTGCCTTAGAAGGGTGCCGTACCGTGCTCTGAGGCACATTGTGAAGTTACATTCTTTTCAGTCCTACTGCACCCAAACTAAGAGCTAAGAGAAATTTAATAATACTCTGTGTGGGCCTTTTGCACTCGTTGAAATTACAGCTGCAATTGTGTGACAGAAGGGAGCAGCAACTCAAGTTTTCTCCCACTGCCAAAGAATCGCAATCCTAACTTGAAAAGACCTCTGGTAGGATGCGAAAGTTTTGTCACTCTTCTGTTCCCTCATCACCGGCTGCTGCACAGGCCGCTTACACGCGACAAAACCACACTGTGAGTGCTGAAGATATCTCTGTGCTGGGACGTGGCCTAATGTTTCTTGCAGAACAGCAAGCAAATAACTGGCAGGGATATGCTGCAACTGGTGGGACAGACGAAGAGAAACGTTGGAAGTGTAAGATTATGTTTCCCATTACAAAGCACCTGGGAATTTGGGAAATTTTGTTTTATTTTTTTTAATAGTGTTTGAGGAAATTGCTGAAACCTCTGCTATTTTCATTTCAATTATTGAATGGAGAGCCTAATCTTTGTCCTAACAAGAGCTGATTCCTGTTCAACACCTCTTGAAAAAACTTGAAGTAATGCAAATCAAAACAAATAGATCAGAATAAAGAATTCTCACTTGTATTTCAGGTGCAGCTGACCTACATACAGCCAGTGTGTAATCTTTCTCCTTCAATTTATGGCTTGCTTAAATGTAGATATTTTTAATGTAGATATTTTGCTCATTGAAGGAAAAGGTAGAAAAGAAGAGGTAAAACAAAATGTAAAATAATAATAATAACTGAACAAAGAAAAACCCCACAAACAAACAAACCCTATGCCTAATGGCTTGTATTTGCAGATCAAATACAACAGAACTGTTTGCAGCTGTTCCTGAAATCTTACAGCTTTGGATATTACCTTGTTGAACAGAAAATTATGAAGTAATGGAAAAGTGAAGAAAGAATTCATTTATAAAAGTATGAGACTTCAATAAATTGATTAAAATAAGATGATCTGTGTCTTGAAGCAGAGATCAGAAGTATGGCTCTGCATTTCATTCTTTGCCAGTTGTGCCATGCTCTTGGGACTTTTTCTTTGCGTTTGTAACCCAGGCAGAGAAATGGCATGCAAGGGAGGAAAGTTCTGAAAAGGTTCATTAAAGCTTATGTAAATAGCAGTTCTTGTTTTTCATGGGCACTGGGAGTGCGTGGGTTTTTTTTGTTGTTGTTGGTTTTTTTTTTTTTTTTTTTTTTTTTTTAACAAGGATACAGTGAATACGGAAGCAGCCTCAACACTGAAGGTCTCTACATTTCTTTACAAACTTTATACAGACATACAAGGTAAGATTCCAATGTATCAGCAAAATAGCTCTAACTGATCGAAAATAGCTGCAGCTAGGATTACTCTATTAATTAACCTTTTGATATTTAAAATTCTGGTTTTGATTTTATTTTTATTTTATTTTTTTATGAATCCCAAGCTAACCACTAGCTGTAAAAAGCTAATACTTGCAGTTTGTTGGTTCAAAATCCAGTAGACACAGAGCAATCAGAATGACTATGAGTTTGGCAATATATTCTCCCTGCAAGTTCTCCTGGCTACATTCCCAACCTGAATTGCAAGATCTTGATGACGATGATAATTTCACATTGAGAAGCCAAAGCACATGCCTTAAGAAAAGAAAATAGCACATTGCAAAATGACTGAAAAAGTTTTCTGCACTGACTCTCACTAATCTATGTGAAGTTATTTATTGTAGATTGTCATAGAGCAGGTAAACAGTATATTGTGAAAATAATATAATACAGTCAGTTGTACAGATCTAATGTTTGTATTTTAAAACGATGCAGCTTGCTGGGACAAATTCTGCAAGTTTTGTCAACAAGACACTTGTTTCTCCAACAAAATAATTAAGCGTTCTGTTGAAAAGGATATTTTTTCTACAGCAACCTCAGAAATACCAAAGCATTTATGATAGTTACCCACTGCATTCCTTTGCATAGTTAAAAGGCAAATATCCATCATCTAATTGATTACTTCAGTGACAGTACTTAAGGTCCATTACCAATATTTGAAAATACAAGGCAGTCAAGGAACTTGAATTTTGGCAGTGTGTCATCATATGCAGGTAATGTTAAGTTCTTATTCTTCAATCATCAGTTTGACTCACCTAGAAACATGGTATGGCAAAGCAGAAAAACATCAAAAGGAAAACTATTCAATCAAAGTAATGATTCCATATTTTGATTTAAGCAAATGAAATTTCCCTAGTCTTATTCATCAGCTTTTTCTCAGCACCTGCCCCCTCAATAATTCTTTAGGAGATCATGAGCCTTACTGCAGGGTTAAGGCTGGACAAAAATGCCTACATATTGTTTGAATGAGTAATATTGCATATGGATGAGTCAGACTGTGATTACCTGCTGTAGGAGTCTGGTATTAGAATACTAAACCATTTCCTATCTTCAAATTCCACATCTTGAACTTCGTTATGTTTACTCATAACTCAATTGCAACAGTGAAATATTGCAAAATGTTGATGTTGCTCTACTATTTAAATTTAATTTTAATTGCACATGTGGACAATTTTTTGGTTTGATTCTTGAAATGCATTAAATGATAATAAGGGCCCTTTAATAAGCTGGAGTTTATAAAAATGAATTGTGTATTTAGGGACAAAAAGAAAATAGCACAAATGTCCCCGCAAAATAACATGGTAGCTTATTTTTCACGTAATTGCCTTTGTTGTTCCATCCAGAGAAGATGATTACTCTGATACCTACATAAAACAATCTTTAAATTAAAAGGAAAATCATATGCTGTGCTCTGTCAGTGAAATGTTGACTTTTGATCTTTGCAAAGTGTCCATTAAATATATTTACTACAAGAGTAAATCATTTTTAACACTGTGTGGGCAGATAACTTCAATACGCAATTCCATACTTCGGGTTTGTTTTCATTAAATCAACTCTATCATTCAGTTTAACCTGCAGGCGTTGACAATAATGTCTGCAGAACCTGGTGGGAAAGGGCACAATAGCCCGTTACTGGCAGGCTGTTTAGTCAGTCTCTAAAGGATTCATCCCATTTTGCTCAATATTTTTCTTTCAAGTATACCACAAGCATTTGTCTCTTCAACATAGAAGTAAAATGTTTACATAAAACATTTACAAAGCCAAATTCAGAGTTTGTGGTAGGCTTTGTTTGTTTGTTTGTTTTGTTAATAGAGAAAGTGAAGTACTAGGGATGACAGGAATAATTGAGAAGTCCTGGCACAGCAGGAAGAGGAGAGGATCTGCATGTACACGTGTGCCAGCAATGCAGTTATCACACAATCACAGAATAGTTGAGGAGCTCTGGAGATCATCCCGTCCTGCCCCTGGCTAACGTCCTGCACATGAATACCATGGGGTGGCTGCATCTTCTGCGTGCTAATAGCTCGAGTCAGAGTCTAATAAGCCCTTTAGGAGGACTCATGACAGAGCTCTTGACAGAGAGTACTTCAGTACAAAGTTTGAATCAATAACATGTTATTGGGTTCTGTCTGGTCTTTGCAAAATACAGAGATAACTGATCTGGTTCGCTGTCACTTGAACACTTTGGTTCAAATGAGTGCCACATAAAGATTCTGCTTTGGAAAACTGTCCCCAAAAGTAAATGGAATATTTGGAGAACATACGAGATTTGTCATGTAATTAAAAAGCATGTTCTGAGTCTGATACATGGTTACTATAGGCATGTTTTAATTTTTATTTCCTTTTTTTTTTTTTTATGGAAATCTCATTGAGGTGGATTCTAATTTGCAATTAAGAGCTCCATAAGTAAATTCAAGTATCTGACTAAAACTCCTGCTGCTTAAGGACGATGCAATTCAGCATTCATCCTAGATAACCTTTAGGCATCCAGAGTGTGGCTGTCCAAAGCTAAGGCAGTTTACTTGGGCTCTTAAGTCTACATGGCTTCTTTTATTGTTTATTTTTATTTTGACTTAACTTTAATGTTGAACCTTGAGAAGAGATCAAAGCCACAAACACAGGTAACCTCATAGGAAGCTTCCCTGAAGCAAACCAAAGCTTGGCCCCCTTTTCTTTTTCTTTATTAAATTATAAAAATATACTCATTAGCAACACAGTAAATTCTATTGGCCATGTATATAGGAAGGACTAAAATTCGACTTATTACCTACCTCCGTGTAATTACCATGTCCAACAGGAATAAAAGCAAAGCAATATTACTTTTGTCACTTGTGTGTACAGATAAAAACAGAAGAAATGGATTTGCGAAGTAAAACCCTGCCATTTTCATGTAATTTATTTTCTCAGAACAGAAATATTATTTAAATTTTAAAAACCTTTTATGTACCGGAATGCACTGGTGTTGGCACTCTGATATACTCAATGCAAATTGCTTTTCCTGAAAGGGTCTCCTGTAAAATCTTCTATATCCTATAAGGTGTTCAGTGATCTTAATAAAGACTTACACCACATTGGAATTTTTAGTTAATTCTAAAGCGATGTAACCAGCATGGTAGTACTTGAGTTTTCAACTACCAAATACCAAATTGTGATGTTGAGCTCTGAAGTACAGAAAGAAGGGGAATGCTTGCCTCCCAGGGAGAGAGCTCTGCCACTTCCCAAGTCTACATACAAATAAGAGAAAACAAAAATATTCTTCGTACTCAGAGCAGAAAAGTGCTTGGTACACTTCCAACAGCCACAAAATCCTCAGCTGGGACTTCTCAAGAAATGTTATTTGGCCAAGAAAGATGAGCTCTAAGCCATTCGGAGTTAAAAAAAGTCTTCCAAGTTTACAAGCACTGCTTCTCATTCTCTCATTCTCTGGGTTCACATCTTAGCATTGTATAGAACATAGCAACAGAGAACTGAGAAAGACCTTTTGGGTCACTGAATGATGTCCCAGGCAATCCAAGAATCACTGCAATGGGTGCTTAGTCTTAGGAGAGCCACCCGACTGCTCCATGACCAATCCCACATCGCTCCTGATAGCCTGTACAGGCTTAAGACACAAAGAAACAAGACACAAAGACACAAAGGACAGGAGCTATACCTCTGATGGACTGTAAGAAGAAAGCAGGAGTGATCATTTCCCAGCATTCTTACGACAGTAAGAAATAGAAGTAAATTGTCCAAAAGCTCCTAAGATATTCTGAGATACTCCAGAAGCAGCAGCAGTGCATCTTGCCAAGCCCCAAGCCCACCATTCTTACCTGACTCCCAGAGCTAAGCAACAGAAATCCTGTACGGTGAGGCTAAAACACGAGCTCAGAAATCTCTGCTGCCAATAGCTAGGTGCTAGCCCTACTAATAAATTGGACACAAAAGAACAATTATCTCAGGTTTTAATTCCAACTTCAGAGTACTTCTTATCTTGTTTTGGATCCCCATCCATAAACTTATCATCTTCCATCTTAAAACACTTACAGTTTTTTATAACAATTACCATTGTTGTCGACGTTTTCCCAGGGAAATCTAGCCGTGGGGAATACAACAGGAATATAATTCATTAAAAAAAACATTAAAACAACATGAACTTGAATGTTAACCCTCATGTTATTCTGTTAAGTACTATGTAAGTCTAAAATAGTAACGTCCAGCACTGTTTCTTGTAGACCTTCCAGCAATGGAAGTAGGACCGGTGCACTTGTAATCAGCATACATCCCGACTCAGGAAGGACAGTTGCTCCAGGTAGTCACATAGTTGCTCCAGGTAGTCAATTCACATGTAAAAGATCGATACAATTAACCTTGCAAATCATAGGTGAAAAGCAAAATACATATATGAATACATTTCTCAAAGCTTAGTAGGTCTGGTACTCACCTACACCACTGTGAACCATGAAACACTAAGTAGCAATGCTTAGAGAGGGAAAAGTTCCAGAAATTGGGAAAAGATTAAAGTATTCTTTCTTCTCTCATGCTTAAATGAACTTGGGGGAATCATATCTGCACTAGGTACTTGAACTTCTGGACTTACTTTTATTAACAGTAAAAAATACACATGGTTTGGTTATCACATAAAATACTGATGAGTTTACAAAGTAAATACATATACATTACTTTTGAATTATGACAAATGAACATAATAATAGAAGTGGAAATCTTCCATGCTAAAATTACTTCAGCATTTTGTTCATGTTGTTGATGATATCTCTGAAAACAGGAGGAATAAAACTGTTGAAAATGAAAAGCATTGATATTATTGACTTGCAAGCAAAAAGGAAGATTATGTTGATGAATTAATGAATGGGTACACAAAGACAGAATTTGGTAACATTGGAGAAAGGGTCTGTTCCAGAGAAAACACTTCAAAAGGGACCCTGATACCCACACAGGAACTGCTATGTTGCTGCTAACTCTGAACAGCATTAAGAAAAATGTAAACTTGGCCTACAGCATACAAGAACTGTTGATGTCTCACACTAGAAGTCTGATGTTAACTCAATTAACTTCAAATACTTCTTCACTTTGGAAAATCTTCTGAAGAACTTTGAAGTGCATCCATAAAAACATTTTACATGTTATTCTACAATCATTTCACTGATTATGATGAGTGAAAATATTTTCCATCAAAATTTCATTTCTTTTTTTTTTTTTTTCCAGAATTTCCAATTTGCCTTCATCCCCTTGGGAGTTCATATCTATACAAGATACCAGTACTGGAAGGAAAGAAAACACGATACTCCATATGCAAATAAATTCTCACTGTCAAAATTCCATTTGGGAACAGGCTACAGAATCAGTGCTCATCACTGTGCACTTCGAGCATATGTGTATGTACACACATACATCACGTATGTGAAGAGCAGCTAACCTGGACAGCTCAACATGACAGCATCCGCTCCGTGCAGACCTGCTGAGCTCTCTCCTTGGTAGAGACAAGACTTCGTGTCTCCAGTGGCTTTAATGAACAACCTTTTACAGGCCGATCTGCCAATCCATAGTGGCTAATGAAGCATGTGCTTCAGCTTCCTCCCTCTCAACTCCTTATCCCAACCCTCGCATACTCTTCAAGGTAAACCCTTAAACCCACATCACTAAATGCTGTTTGGAAGAATTAAGAAATTATTATTACCCTTGTGTGCTGCTTGTTAAATGCACAGCTAGCACAAAGGAGATACAGAATATTCTAATTTTACTCATGGTAAGCAATGCAACTCTCAGCTACTTGCAAGGGGTTCGATTTCCCATTTTAAAAGACATAAATGTTACTGAAATCTGTTTCCTTCTCTCTTAGTTGGTAGCAAGTCTGATGCTTTTGAGGGATTCCAAAAATGGAAATTTCATCAACTGAGGATATAATTTCCTTACTTTTCCATGCAAGTACAAACCCTGTCTTCACAGCTGTAACCGAGGAAGGAAGCAGTCTTTGCCAGGTGTGAAGATACTATTGTTTCTGAAAGAGGTTCATACGGACAAATCAGAACACAACTATTTAAAAGGCATGGGAATCACAAAGGCAATTTCAGTTCCACTAATCCACTTTTTCTTTTACTTTCTGGCAATGTTTTGTAATGTTCTCCAAACAATTACGAAAACAAAAAGGCTGTTGATGTCTAGTGAAGAACTTAGAAGTACCATGGTCTGCTTTGAGGATGAATCCATGTCTTCTTCATATCACAAATAAAAGGGTTCTCATAAATTGTTCTCACTGTTCCTTTGCCTTCATGCATGTTATTCACCATTTTTGGTAGGTGTTATAGAAGGAGTCATCATGAAGAGGAACAGCAAATTAAGGAAGAGAAAATTAAATGTGGTTAGAGCAAGGGGCGAGAAAGATTAAACTAAGAGCTGCACTTCTTTTGAATTGCCTGTGATGTCTGCTAGACATCGATAAAGCAAAAAATATATCAAGGAAAAGGCTGGATAGGCAGGGCATGGCTGTAAAAAAGCTGAAACTGACTGACTACATGAATGAAATACAGATGTGATGGGAGTTTACTTAGGATGACAAAAGTTCTTCAGAAGGTGCCAAAAAGTGATTAGTACCTGCCTCATCCCTTCCTTGCCTTTTTTTTTTTTTTAAACTCAGCCACTCCTTGGTGTGCTAAGTCAGCACTTTGGCACCAAAGCTTCTGAATAACCACCAAGAACCGCTGCTTTTCCTCATAGTATCTCCATGTCGTAACGTCTGGCAAACATCCAGATTATAAAAGAAGACTTTTACTAAAAACTTGAAAAGCTGATGAAACCTCTCCACCGTATCCTGTGGACGGCATGATAAAAGAGCTCGGTGAAGAAATGACTTGAAGGAAACGGAGGAGCCTGTATGCGTTGCACTATGACAACTACAAGTGCATGCATGCACACACACACACCCCGCTCCCTCGGCTTAGGGCAGCTCTCCAGCTAATGAAGACTCACTTTTCTGCATGCAAGGCACGCATCCATTTATGGGAAGACGAGAAGTCAGGATGGTGAGTCTGTCTGAGGTCAGCAGGAAATTAAGATCATACAAAAGGTTTATTTGGATGCACAGCTGTCCCACCCTCTCACCCCCCACGAATGCTTGTTTACCATAGCCAGAGAAATTTGTCCTGCATACAACTTTAAGAAGTGCTCTCAGCCTAGCAATTTCCAACTGAAAGTCAGTTCTGGTCTGTATATCTCATGTGCTGTCACCAACAATAAATGTCAGAACTGAGATAATTATGTTGATAAAAGACCCAGAAAAAGCCTTGGATTCCTCTCCTCCAGCTTATTTCTGCAAAGCTTATGAAGTAGAGTAATAAAATACATTTTTTGCCAATAGATTTGAGACATTTTAAATATAACCGTGCTTCTTATTTGCATAAGTAAAAAGCTGTGTGTGGTTGTCTTTTTAAAGGAACATATGAAAAGATGTTTTTTGAAAAGCTATGTTAGTACTCTGCTTACTCCTTTGGTATCTGTAAATCAAAATTCAGTAAAACACACGATTACAGACTTTTTTTTGCAAGTGCCTGATGAACCACACTTAATCCCAGTGGAGGCAAAGTGTCAGAGAAGATTTCATAAGATCCATCGGAAGTTTTTCTTTTTAATCAGTGAACATAAAATCTTGCTGAATGCCCAGCACAAAACGAGACTGAAGTGCTCTCTCCCTCTTTCTCAAAATGATGGGGCACTGCACACAACTTCTGACACGCTCATAGCCAACTTTATGAAACCACTGATGCCACTGCTTTGAAGCAGACGATATATACCTTAAAGTACACAAAATACAACACCAAAGTATTTTGATAGAAAATAACATATATAAATATATGATCATAATACATAGCTTGGCATTTCCTTGTCATTCAATCTACTTTCCATTCTCTACTTTCTCTGAGTCTGGGGTCAGAAGTAAGACAAATTAGTTATGACCTAACTGGGATTATATTAGAGTGATGCTTTTTGGCACGTAAAAGCACTTAGAATATTAAAGCAAGGCGATCTATACATCATATCAAGGGGGAGCTGTGACTGACACTTCAAAGGATGCATGAGCTTCGGATCTATTATTGATTGTAAAGTTCACTGTGTAACTTGTGTCCCTTAATTTTTATTTCTATTTTTTGACATTTAAAAGTAAAAAATCTTTAGTGGTTTTAGATAATCAAAAGCAGAGCCCTGACAGATTTCCGTAACAAAAGTTGATCCTCAGATTCTCTGCTATATCTGCTATAACTCTCACGCGAAATAATTTTAAGATTTTTTTTTTTTAGCAAACAATGCACATCTAATCTCACTCTTTGAAACAGCTAAGCCTTTTTTGCCATGATTATAAAAAAAGTGTTTGAGGCAGCAATAAGCAAGTTGAGATACAATCCAGTGGTGATTAGTAAGGATTATAAACAATGGAAAGCAACTGAGAATAGGGATTTACGATGGGATGTTTCAGACAACACATGCCAAATGTTTTTAATTGTTAAAATATAAACACAGTTCCAGTTAGGTTCCTTCTTCAAGGAGAATTCAGAGTCAATGCTTTAAATAGTCAGCTTACAAAACGTTTGTGTTGATTAGCACAAAGGTGAAATAAACATCTAAAATATGACATTATTCCCAGAGCTTGCTTGTGCTTCTAATTAGTCTAACATTGGAAGAAATAATCAAATATAATCTTGATGATTAGGAATAAAATAGAGTTGTTGGTGTTTTTGTTGTTGTTTTGTTTTGTTTTTCCCCCTGATTTTTATGCATCGACAGTAAAAAAAGCAAAAATAAAACTGCTTTGTAGAACTACTGGTATTTAGGACAAGAAGATGTCATGTATCAGCAGATGCATCCTGAAAGCATGTTTCATCCTTCTCGTTCACATGAAAGTCTAAACTTGCCTGGGACAGAAAATATGTTCCACATCATACTGTTTATTGGAATGAAAAAAAACGCTTTATAATTTCATAACTGAATGAAAGCTTCAGATAATATAGTTTGACTTCAACGGTATCTTAGGACACTAAACCTCAACTGCCAATTTTCTGCTGGTCTCAGTAATTTATTTAGTTATTGAGTTCCCGAGGCTTGATTGACCAATCACAGTCTATTGGTAAAGAGACTTTAAAATGTATTTGAATAAGCTGTCTGAGCCATATTTTTATGTTACTTTTAATTATGCTTTTCCAGTGGCAGACAATGTCTCTAGAGTACATAAATCATCTTAATAGCCTTTATTTAGATAGAGTGTTACATGCGACAAAAAATTTTGTCCAAGGTACATCATATCCTGCAGGCATATTAATCCCTCTTTTGTCATACAAATTGATTTGCAAATTCAGAATACATTTGACCTGGAACACACCTTAAGTTCTCAAAAGTCATGTGCTGTATTTTTCCAGCACACTACAAATTAAAATGAGAAGAGCACTTGAGTTTGCATGAGGAACACTGAATGTCAACAAGTACTGTCAACTGATGAATTTCAGAATTTAATTCTTTCAAAGGGCAGGAGGAAGCAGCTTTAATTTTCTTCTCCACAAACACCTGGTTTAAAGATTTATTCAAATAGGTATTTCTTTTTAGGACCAAATCAAATCACTTTACTAAAACATTTTTGTTGGCTAATTACATCATTATCCAGATACAGTTTCACAGTAAGGCTCAGGTTTGCCAATTCTCTTTGTTTAATATGCTTTTATTACTGGGAAAGACCAGAGATGTAAAGGAATGCAAATCATTAAAGTATCCAGAGGTTTATTGCCCAGGTCATAAATGAGAAGAAACATACATTGATTTTTACTGAGAAACTTTACTAAATTGCTTGTCAGATAAAATGTTTCTTTTGAAAATGTATTTGATCTATAGTCACACTAGGTTTAAATACCAAACAGAAAGATTCACTTTTGTGACAATCCTTGCATATTTTTTTCTTACTATGATACATTACTTTTAAATGTCTCTTAGTGTAATTTACCAAACATATATGCTACAGACAAAGCATTATGTAGCAATATGGAAGACAGTAAATATCTTTCCAATTGAAAAGGAGGAGCTTTTTGTAACTGTGACAAAATAAGAAGTTTACCAGGATATTTGGTCTTTGCTCTGTTTTCGATGAAATGACACCATATCTGTAAACAAAGTCACACGTTGCAGCCAACAGAGGTAACATCCTGCCCTATTTGTGCACGCTGCATCGTGTCAGACTTAAAGTAGGTCTTGTAAAAGGATGGATGCTGAATATTTTGAACAGCTGATCACAGAAGAGAAACTTCGTATCAGAATACCTGAAATGGATATGAGAATATGCTTGTTTAGTTCAACAGAGCTCACGTAAGAAGGCCTCCCACAGCCAGTATAAGAAAGACTATCACTCAGTTCTCCGATGAGCTTCCCTAGAATCAATAGCCTAGAAGTGGGCAGCTTCCTCTACATAGTTGACACTTCCTGGTATTTTTTGTTGTCATTATAATTAAAATGAGTAATTACCTATTGGTGAGTTTCTATTCTTTGCGAAGTTTGCTCTTTACACATGTAAAAGGTAAGTGAGACCAAATATCTATTTTCTTGTAAATCAAGTCATTAGGAGGTTTCTTCCTTGCGGATATGTTCATACATTGGGTATTACAGGTCAGCAAAGGTAGCTAACGATACACCCCTGTTGGTTATGGATAATAAGAACTTGAAGTTTCTTGAATAGGCTTTACGACATCCATATATCACAAGCTAGGTGTTGTGAAGCAGCAGTGCACCTTCTAAAGACCAAGTGAACACCAGACAACTATTTCCACATGCACTGATAGGTTGAGAGGTGTAATTATCGCTGCCCTGAATAAGACTGCGCAGTCCTGCAGAGTTAACTACGGCAGAAAAATAAACTTGTTACAACATGAACTCAATTTGGAAGACTTTGCTTACCTCATAAACTAGACATAAAAATATTCTTTGTATTAGAGTGAAAAAAATGTAGATGAAACTAGATTAATGGGTAATTTTTCTGTCCCTTGGATTAGTTTGGAAGCAATTTTCACCTTGTGTACCTAACCTACATGTAAATACACGCTTCAAATCCTTCAGCTGCAAAGGGCCTTGAAAACGGAGGCTGATTTCAGATGGTCTCTCTTAAAATTCAGTCTTTTACTGCTTTTAAAGGCAGGGTCATAGGTATGGTCATTCTGGACATTGACTAATTTAAGAAAAAGCTCCCTTTTCTATTAATTTCTAGACTGTATGGGAAGTTTCCAGTGTACATTGTGATTTCTGTCACGAAGCAGGCTGAGCTGAGCTATGAGTTCGTACTTTGCCCCAGTTAGAACGTTCATACTGTGCTGGGACGTAGGAGGTATGGTGGCAAACCTGCGAAACCCTTGATGATCTCTGATATAAATGGTTTGTCTGACAACATTTTAGCCTATGGTCCATAAGTTTCTGTTGACTAGAATTAGAGCTGTGATCAATACTAAATAAAACTTAGAATAAACCAACCAACCGAAACAAAATACCGTTGTTTTTGTTAGTTTGTTCTTTAAATTGGGCTGAAAAGGCATTTCTACAGCCTTATTTTCCCAAAGTCAGACACAGCAAGTCCTGCACCTGGTTCCACTGCAGGACTTTTTGGTTTAATCACTGCAGAAAACACCAAAGGGCGGTTGTAACACTAAATACGGGTATGGATCTACGAAGTGTGAATGCGGGTTTCAATATCCTCCTGCTTGAAGCCTTCACCTCACACTTCGGATTCCCTGATCAAACCCAATTTCCCCCAAAACGAGGGCAGGGGCCGTGCGGGGCCACGCTCTCACTCACCCGGCACCTCACGGCCCCCTGCTCCTTAGGGAGCCCCGCCCCTCACAGAGCCAAGCCCCTCACCGAAGCCCCGCCCCTCCCTCGCAGCAGCCTTGGCGCCTGCGCCCTAGCGCTCTCGCGTCACGCCGAGCCCGCCCCCAGGAGGGCGGCGGGGCGGGGCTCTGCGGAGGGTGACGTCACCCCCTGCTCTGCCCGGGGAGGGAAGGGGAGGGGGAAGGGGGAGGGGGCGGTGCCGGGCCTCGCCGGCAGCGGGCGCCGCCATGGCTGCCATATTGGGGCGGGAGTGAGAGCGGGAGGCGGCGGCCGGCCGGGGCCCTTCCCTGTTCGCTGTTCCCCTCTGCCCGGGCGGACTCAGGCCTCCCGGCGGCGGAGGTGTCTTGAGAGACCCCGCCCGGAGCCGGACGGTGGCGGTGAGGGGGGGGGGACAGCGGCAGAGGCCGAGCGGAGCCTTAGCTGAGCGCCCCGCGGGCGGCGGCGCCCTAAGATGGCGGACCCGGCGGAGTGTAACATCAAAGTGATGTGCCGCTTCAGGCCCCTCAACGAGTCCGAGGTGACCCGCGGCGACAAGTACATCGCCAAGTTCCAGGGCGAAGACACCGTCGTCATCGCGGTGAGGGACGGCACGGCCCGGGGCGGGGGGGTCGGGCGGGGATGGGGATGGGAGCCGGGGGTGGGCACGGAGGGGCAGGGGGCAGGAGGAGGCGGCCACGGGGTGGCTGTGGGGCGGGCGGGGGGCAGCGGGCCGGGGAGGCTCCGGTCCCGCACCCCGAGGCGCTGCTGGAGCTGTCGCGGCGGCCGGGAGGCGCCGTGTCCTGCAGGGTGTCCCTGGGCCAGGCTGCGTCCGGCCTGGGCGACCGCAGGGAGTTTGGCCGCTGGACGCCTTCAAAGTGCAAGCACCGGAGCTGCTGCCACAGACCTGGCCGCCCGAGGAGAGGTTTTGTGTGAAGAAACGCGGAACAATGCGGGCTCCAGCTCGTCGGGGCTCCTCGTCTGTAAATCAGTCATCGGCCGATAACTTTTTGTTTTTTCCAAGCCAGAATAAACTGGGATCATGTGGCTTATTACACGCTTATAAATGCGTTTTAATTAAGCCGCCTTGTAAAGTATGAGGCCTGTTATAAAACAATCAGAATCTTGCAGGGGAGAAGATAATCCTCTCCTTTTTGTTCAGCGTGTCATATTTAGCTACAGAGGGGAGCTAGGATTTACAATGCGGGAGTTCATTGCTTGGTTTGGTTGGTGTTGTGCAAGCACTTTATTCACAGTGTTTATTTTTGCAAACTTTTAACTTGTGTTTTCATATAAATACTCTTTTCTCTAGAGATATTGCTGGGTTTTCAATTGCTGAAAGTAACTTGGAGATTTCAGTTATAATCAGACTTAAATTTAGTCTTGGGGATACTGTTTCATGAGACTACCAACAATAGCTTCTAATTTCACTGTACCTGAAGTTGGAGCAAGGCAATTTAGTAACGTGCTCCTTTTTAGTATCAATTACTAAATATCCGTCTGTTAAAGGTTCAAACAAATTTGTCAATAAAATAAGGAATTCCGTGAGTATGGAGCTACAAGAAGGGCAGCAAGCTCATGAAATGAGATAATTCGAGACTTATTTCAGTTTGCAAGTCAGTGTGTTGGAGTATATCTCTTATTTAAGTTGTACAGGTAAACTCAGAGTAAGGAACCAAACCTGAAAAATTGAAAACTTAATTAGAACAAGTGATTTCACTTCAATCATCAAGTATCCATGTGTTATGACACTGTATGTTCTGTTTAAGATCCAAGATTAGTTTTAGAAACCTTGATGTGTTCTGACTTTTTTTTAAACAATGTTTCCATATCTTAAAGTAGTTCATGGGCTAGAGAGACCAAAAAAACTTAAATTGTTTACATACACCTTTAAAAATACCTAAAATGTAAATTAGGCTGAGATAGCACTAAAACTGTTTAGAACTGTTTGATGGTATGCTCCAGAGGGATCATGTGGGGCTCTCTGCTGGAACTTGGCACTGAATTAATATTTAGAGTTACAACTTCCCCTTGGTGTTCTCTGCATTAGTTAAAACTAAAAAATCCTTCAGTGGTCCCAGATGCAGGACTTGCTGTGTCTGACTTTGGAAGGATAACCACCTAAAATTATTAGATGTGGTAGCAGTGACAATATTTGAATTTTGTTTCAGAAAATCTTAATATAGGATTGATGTTTTGTAGGTTTTGACTTCTTATAATAGTGGATATACAACGAGATTAATGTTCTCAAAGTTAGAAGTAGATTATCTAAAACTGTTCAGGTAATTACTTTAACCTATGGACTTCCTTTTTTTTTTTTTTCTTTTTTTAAAGAAGCTGACAGAGCTTGCAGTCTTGGACCTTCCAACCTAACAATGTAGTCAATCGCCTCTCCTGCCTGTTGTGGAATTGCCCAAGAGAGGATAGTAACAGAAACAGGTCTTCTCATGAAACAGTTTCTAAAAACATTCCTCCACAGGCTGCATGTTTGGTTGCCATCAGCTGATTGATTTCCGTATTTATTCATGCAAGTGATTTTGGCTGCCTGTTGAACAGCAGCTGAGCCACTTTTATAGCTGCTTTCCTTAGCTGCCTCGAGCTGAGCAGCCTGAAGGACTTTCACCTTTCAAGTCCATGCTAAAACAGTGAGGAGTTCTTTAATAATATTTGGGAGTTGCCTGGAATGGCAGATAGGAGGTGAAAATTAGGAGGCAGTGGAAGCAGAGTGTGTAGCAGACTGCGGATTTGGCTCCTCTGTGGAGGAGGGTGGGGAGGCAGATCAGTGACTATAGCCAAACCCTTTTCCTCCTCCCTCCTCGACTCCCCTGTCATCTCTGAGCTATCTGTCCTCCCTTCCCCCTTCTTTCCCTAGCTCCTGTGTAATTACAGCATGGTTGTCTTTCTGGACAAGTGAGTTGTTTTCATTTGTGTTAGATAAAACGGCTGTTTTAATTGTAGCTAGTGCGTAGCAGCAATTTGAGAGGATGTGTGGTGTCGGTCTGTTCTGAAGAGTAGACTTTGGAACAAACTGATATCCCTCCACAGGTTAACTTTTTTAAGCTACTAAAGAGCTTTTGCATTATTAATTCAGATGATTTTTTGAATGGTTCTTTCTGTTAAGTAAATACAAGGCTTCTGTTAAAATGGACAATGGGGTGGCTTGTTACAAGTATATGATGTTTATGTTAAACATAAATCTACCTTTATGCTACAGTTGATAAGAACTTGCTCATGAGTTTCAGGCGTTTGAATAAGATGGAACAAGGAGGAACAGCAAAATTATAATAGGTGTGATTGTCCTTTTTTTCAAATGTAAAACTATTTGAGACTGGGTATCTTTTGTAGTTCTGCATAGTGTATCTGTACCTTTTTAAAAGACATTTCTATACCTACTCTTGCTTGTGTTAAAACTGTCCAAAAGATAAATCACTGAATACAGTCACAGTCTTTTTCAGACTGACGCCTAAGCTGAAAACAGTACTATCAGATGGCTGAAGCGGTGAGGTGTTACGGGCATGCACACAAATGGGTGGTATCCCTCTGTCCTCCAGATGTTTCAAGTCATGATGATAGTATATTATTTCTATGGCTTTTAAGAAAAAAGTTTGACTTACCTGCCTGCATTTTCATATCTGTATAGAGTACTGTTTTCTAGATGTAAGCTGTAACCCCTGTGAAGAATTCACGACATTTAGCTTTCTCTTTTGTTGCCTTTTAAACTAATATTGGATTGTAAATGAGAGCAAAGCTAGGTTTAAGTTGCATTAGAATCAGATTAATGAAGATCACTTGTTATTACTGGAGCTTTTGGCACAAGATTATTCAAAAGGAAAATGTGATTCATGTGTGTTGCTGCCAGAAAGGTTGTGTTGGACCACGTAAATGCAAGAAGCAAAGTACGTTCTTGAAGAAACTTCTCTGTATTATATTGCTAGCGTGAATGAAAGCACACACTTAACTAGAAAGACAAAATAATTTGTGCTTGCAGTACAACTTCAAACATAAATGGAAAATAACAATCTGTAGCTGAAACAATGGTGTTGTTTTATAATACTTCTATGAAATGGTGAAAAATTGAGACATTTTTCAGAGGATACCGGTGTGACAACTTAACAGGAAGCAAATAATCTAGCTTACAGTGATATTTAAAGGATGATCCTCAGTGGTTGCTGTACCACTTGCGTAAAACACCTCACTTGATTCACATTTCTCTTTTGTTCTGAAATTCAGTGAATGAATGCCAGCAGCATTGACTTTTCTCTTTAGAAGAAACATTTTGCTAAAGCAAAGCTTTGCTCAAACTCTTGTTCCAAAAAACTTCTGTTTTCATGCTGGAAATTGAGTTTCCAGTCACTTTTTTGTGATTAAAATCTCTTGTTTTAGTCCTTCTACAACAATAAATAACTGCTGCAAAAATTAACTGTATTCATGGTGATACTTGAATTGCAATATTTGTACGGAAATAAGAAAAATGGGGCAGGCAGCTGAGATTCACTAATTGCTCTGTATTTCGCTAACTGCTCTGTATCAGCTGCAGTTTCCTAAGCATAGAGACAAGAAGAAAGCACAGGTGTGTTCAAGCAGTAATACCTTAGCTTAGCAATGGGAAGAACTGAGTCAGGTATTTGACATCATACTTTCCAGAGATCATGCGGTGTGAGGCTTTTTCTTTTCACGTATTTTGTGCTCGTGGGAAGAATATTGAAGTTGCAAAACGTAAAGGTGAGAGGTAGGCCAGTTACTTCTTGCTTCAGCCTCCCTCTGAGGCGAAGTTAGGGCAGGTATGACATTGGTTCAGCAGTCTGTTCTAGCAAGTGGAGGAAAACAACTGGTCTTTAACTGCAAAACTCTCTGCTTGAATGTAAACCCTATGCTCAGTTCAGCTACCCCTTCAGTCGCGTATGCAGATGTACTTTCTGAGGGCTGTGGGAGTGCTTGCAAAGTTTTTGCTGTGGGACAACACCCGTTAGTATAGAGAGCTACAGGAGCTGTCTGCTGGCTGATAGCAGAACAAACGCCAGGCAAGGAGTGAATCTAAGTGTTGAATCCCCTCTCTGGAGAGAGGAAGTCAGAGGCTCTGCTCGGTTGTTTGATGCTTTGTGTCGTTTATAGGGCATGTGTTTAAATTTTTTTGTAGGATTGCTGAAAATTTCTGGAGTATGTCAAAGCAGCATCATATCCCAGTAGTGACAATATATTACTGCCACCACTGTGGATGCCTTGTGGTAATGCTGCTTGGGCCTCTTGTATTTTCATTGCCTTTATATCATCCAGCTCTTTACTTCTTGGGGAAGAAAAGGCATCTGATACAGAAAAAAATATCTGACATTTTAATCTGACTTGATTAATCCTTTAAAGGTAATGACCAGGCTTTCTAGGGCAGGGTAATCTGTGTGATACTATTCCTGCTTTGTTTACAGCAGAAAGCAGACTGTAAGAGCAGCGATGAGACGTGGTATGCAGATGTCATTGATGTGCAACCACACTAGGTGGGAGTAACTTGTAGTCTTAGAACATAATTATGCGGGAACCTGCTTGGTTAAACCCCCTTGGTGAGGTATTGATTCAGTAATGATGGAGTAGGGACATGTCTCTGATGTGGGTTGTCAGAGGTGTGATAAAGAAATGTACTGCAGTCTGGGAGGGGAGGAAAGTATGCAATTGGGGTTTTGAATGCTTTGAAGTTGTATTGGAGCTTTGTCTAGAGAAGTGTAATGCTGAGGGCATGTAAACTTATACACCACTTACCACCTGCAAGGGATGGGGTCTGAACACGGCTGTTCTTGAGGATTCTTTTGGTTGTAATTAATTTTTGTAGTTGGTAGTGGTTGTTGAGGGAGATTGATCTCTTATTTATACAGGGAAAGCTGCGAGGCACATGACAAATTCCAATTAAAGGCATTATTGCCTGCGTGAAGTCCTTGCAGCTTGGCTTCCTCATCTTACTAATCTGTGACGTTCACTGTATGTGGTATTCTTTATATTAATGTTTTGTAAACCAAAAGAGACTGTAATTACGAGATACTCTTAAGCTACCATTCAGATGCCCTCATAAGAGAACCGAGCCAAATCAGAGCAACTAGTCTGAAAGTATTCTGTGCCTAGGGAATATTCTTGAGTTAGTAAACTCAATTTTCCTTTTACACAGATGAAAAAGAAGACTGTAAATCATTCAACCTTTGCTTGCCAGAAGAGTGTGTGTGCTGGGGAGAACCTTGCCTCTGAACAGCATTTAAAACTAGAAGCAGCAAAGCTTTTCAAAACCATTAGATTGCAGGATAGCTGCAGACCAGCTCAGGTCTGGCCCACAGCACATTTTAAACAAGGCATTTTCCTGTACTAAAGTGGGCTGGTTTCATTCATTTAGTTATTTCTAGCTGGATTTCTTTGAAGGGAATAAAAAATTGATGTGTGGTATTGGATATATTCTAATATATAATAATATTGTAATAATATTAATAATAATAATAATGTAATAATATAATGTAATGTAATAATGTAATAATATAGAAATACAAAATGGAAGTGTGTACATTCAAATACATACAGTATGGAAATCAATGTTTGCATTTCAGTGCACTTTTCTGTTCTCATAGCTGTCATGCTCTGTTGGGGACAGCAAAGATAAGTTATGTTGGGATCTATGAGAAGATTGTGTTAATAGTAGCTTTATAAACCGTCCAAAGATCCTGTCTGTGAACGTCCCCTAATTCTTAAATATTTGAAAATTTTAGAAAGATGCAATTTAATTGGAATTGTTATCTAAATATTTTCAAGAGTAATAGTTTGGAGAACTTAACAATTTAAGCTAATAAAATTTAACTTTCACAGAATCACAGGATGGTTTGGATTGGGAGGGTATTTAACAGATCAACTAGTCCATGCTGTGGGCAGGGACACCTCCCACCAGAACAGGCTGCCCAAAGCTAAATCCAGCCTGCCTGAACACCTCCAGGGATAGGGAATCCACCGCTTCTCTGGGCAACCTGTGCCAGTGCCTCACCACCCTCATTGATTCCTTCTGTCCAATCTAAATCTACTGTTTTTCTTAGTTTAAAAACGTGTTGTCACTAGACACCCTGGTGAAGAGTCTCTCTCCATCTTTCCTATGAACCCCCTTAACATTGAAAGACTGCTGTAAGGTCTCCCTGGAGCCTCATCTCCAGGCTGAACATCCCCAACTCCCTCAGCCTGTCTTCATAGGAGAGGTGCTCCAGATCTCTGATCATCCTTGTGACCTCCTCTGGACTTGCTCTAACAGCTCCGGGTAACAGGTCCGTGTCAGTCTTGCTCTGTGGACCCTAGAGCTGAACACAGCACTCCAGGTGGGGTCTCAAATGAGCAAAGTAGAGAGGGAGAACTGCACTCCGGAGCTGCAGGACACAGCTCTTGTTACATAGCCCAAGGTACCGTTGGCTTTCTGGGCTGCGAGTGCACGTTACTGGCTTGTATCCAATTCTTCATCCTCCAGTAGCAACAAAGCCTTGTCTGCCAGGCTGCTCCCAACCTATTCATCACTCAGGCTAGATGGATACTGATGGCCCCAAATCAGGTGCAGGACCTGGTGCTTGGCCTTGTCAAACATAACATGGTTCACGTGGACCAAATTCTCAAGCGTGGCAGGGTCTGTCTGTGTCATCCCTTCCTGCTAGGTATTGGCCGCACCACTGATGTTGGGCGCTCACTTTCCCCACTTGATTTTTCTGCTGTATAACAGTAAGCATGTTCCTCCAAAATGGGTATTACTTCTGTGCATACAAATACTTGGATGAACTTGAGCGTGAAACAAATCACGCTAAAGTTTTGTGATGTGGGTAACTTGCGGTGTTACTTGCAGGGAAGTTGAAGGCTTTTTGAAATTATAGCTGCTAATGTGAGACACTTATAACTAGTGCTATCTTTTCTACACTGACTTAACCTTTTTACATAACATGTTCTCAGCCTTTATTTTCTTACCTCAGGGTTACTTGCACTTGTTGGTTGGTTGTCTTCTGGTGTGCATAGTGGCATCTATACTACCTCTAGAACATAAGAATTGGAGGTGCACTTAAAGCTAAAATGAGTAATTGGGAAGGCTTGTGATTTCCCTCCTGTGAAAGAAATGTTCTTTAGCACCTTAGGGATAGTTCCTGCCTACTGAGTCTTGTGGTTTCTTAAGCATATTTACACAGTGAACTCTGTAATTATTTTCTTTTTTCCAAGAGGGAGCTCATCTATCTGAATTCAAGCCCTCTAAGCAGATGGATACGTGTTGGCTCTAACGAGCTTTGTTTGGTGTTCTGCTAGATGTTATTAAAAGGCAAATGGAAGGTCAGGCTGAGGAATGTGGTGGGTGGGCGAAAGATGGAAACTAGACTTGTTTCGCTGCCAGGGAGGCACTTCCAGAGTATCCTTGGGAGAGGGAAAGGATGATGATGAATTAAATTGGGGCAAAATGGAGCACTTAACAGTTGCAGTGAGCTTAGCAGTAGGAACTGATTTAGAACCTATGTAAACCTCTGCTGTCTGCAAAGATGCTAAATCAAGGTCCAAAAATGCTATGAAAATTTCAGCTTAAGATGAGCATAATAATTCATATCCTAATGGTCTGTCAGCTGGTTATAACTGTTAGAAAAATTCCTTTCAGAAAGCGATGTCAGAGTTTCTCTTCTGGGGTCTTCTGAAATGAGTCTTTGGGGAAAGGTTCCCTTCCTCCCCAAATGGCCTTTTCCTTCTGTTTATGGAGCTTTATTTTAGGGATGTCGTGTATGGAGAAATAGTTCTAGTGCTGACTGTAGGTGATCTGAATGTTTCTTTTGGTTTGAGGTTTTTAGCAAATATGAAGACAGCTATTCTGTGTGATGTGGTATAGGTTGCTCTTGGTAATTTGGGTTTACCAGAGTAAACACCCCACCAGAGGAGTAGAAGAGAATAAAGAAGACAAAGGGTTCTCAGATGTACAGAGTAGGCACTGGTTTACATTGTAAATCAAGTAAGTTGAGGTCATGTGGCAGAGTAGTTCTGGAGAACTCTTTAGGTTGCACTTCGAAACCAAATATATTTAATTCAAGGCCTTATTTTTAGGCAAGCATGTGAAGAGTTAGGCAACACATGTACATACATAAGCCGATTTCCTCACTATGGCCTTGAAGTGCTTAAAATAAAACATAAGATTGGACTGAGACTGAATAGGCTACTTCTAAACTATATGAACAAACACCTTTCAGTTGCACTTACAGGATTTTTTATAAGTAATTCTTCTGTATCTCTTTCTACAGTCCAAGCCATATATATTTGACCGTGTATTCCAGTCAAACACATCCCAGGAACAAGTATACAATGATTGTGCTAAAAAGATTGTCAAAGGTAAGGCGGAACAAACCGTAAGTCTCAGGTTTGTGTGGATTTTGATGTAGAAAACGAATACTTCTCTTGCTCCCTTTTATCTTCAGAGTATTTAATAAGAGCCAGCACAGTTCATAACAGTATGAAATCATCCTTTAGTTGAGCTGATATGTCAATGCTAAAAATACTGTTTTAGTTGTTTGCAGTGTTTGATAATACTTACCTGTCGTTACATTTTTAAAAATCTCTGCAAAAGATTGTTTAAAAAAACTGGTATGAAATTAATAAAAGACTGGCTTTTGTTTGAAAATACATCTGAGTAGTTTGTTTATTTATTGGTATCAGAAAACATCCTACAATTGTTTTAGTTTGGAATGTAAAATGAAAGGAAACTTGAGAAACTATATGTAGGCCATTGATCTTTTCTTAACATTTTAAAGGAGACTTTTGATGTGATTCTTTTTCATATTCGTATTAACCATCAGCCAAGTGAATTGCTGTTTAAAATTCATGTTCCTGTGAGCATTTAACTCCTCAATGAGTTAAATAGTGATCAGGATTAGATCAGAAGTTTGTTCCTTAAAAAAATGAGTTAACTAAGAATTGTACCCAGCCCCTTTGTTCCCTTTCCTCCATCTAAAAATCTAATCTTTGTTTCTCTTTGCTTGTTGGATGTGATTCCACAGTAACTGACTTCTAAATAAACAAATCAACCCCTCAATTTAAAACTTCAGGTTGGTTCATTCATGATTTAAAATACAAACCTATGGCTGAAGAGTACGGTACTTGAAACTTAGGGCATAGCCTATTGTCTTAACAATCAGACACTTAAACCTCACTGTGAAGGCAGCAAATACTGTAACATTCTCATGTATGATTTCTTCCTCTGAATTGTCAAAGGCAATCTGTTCAACCTAGCAGTTGTATTGATTTCCTTTTTGTTCCTGACTCTGAAGTCTTGATTTTTCTGACTGAAGGAATCTAATAAATTCTAAAACTCACTCAGTGGTGGCTTCCTACATTTAAAGGGGTAGTGAAGAACACCACCACCACCTCCATCTCACACTGAGTTACCAAACATGGAATGATTTAACTTGTTAAATGTATTAGAAACTGTCTGCTCCTGTTTCTATTTCATTTGGCTTTCCTTCTTTTAAAGGAAATTAACTGTAATGAAAATACTCTTTCCCTCTAGATGTACTTGAGGGATACAATGGTACAATATTTGCTTACGGGCAAACATCATCTGGAAAGACGCACACTATGGAAGTAAGAAATCTTGTAATAACTTTATCTTAATATCACTGTCATTTATTTTTACCACAATGGTCTTCATTTCCTAGAGAGATGTTAGCTTGTTCTTGTAGAATCAGAATAGTTTGGGTTGGAAAGGACCTTTAAATACCATCAAGTGCCAGCTCCCCCGTGCCACAGGCATGGAAATCTTCCAATAGATCAGGTTGCCCAAAGCACTGTCCAACCTAACCTTGAACACTTCCAGAGATGGGGCATCCAGATCTTTCCTTTTATTTTTCTTTTTCTTTCCATTGCAACATTTTGATACCCAAAATGGTTTTCGGGACTGAGAATGGCAATTACTGTATTTATTCAGCCCTCAGTAGCTGGCTTTAGAAACACAAGAATATGTTCATGGTAGATTTCTCACTTTTAGCTGGTTGGGAGACTTCTGAAGCTGATCTTTTCATTCCTGGCAAAAGCTGGGCCTAAATGGGCGGTCAAACATTTCCTCTACAGATAACATAAGTACACTGTACCTGCCAGCATTTTAAAATTAGCTTGTCTGACTTTTTGTTTCTCCTTCAAGTAGTTGGTGCTGTTGGATTAAGTATGAATGTTTTGTTGTTTCTCTTTCTAATAAGGGGAAGCTTCACGACCCAGATGGAATGGGAATTATTCCAAGAATAGTGCAAGACATTTTTAATTATATTTACTCTATGGATGAGAATCTTGAATTTCATATTAAGGTAAATTTTTCTTCTGTGTTATAACTACAAGTAGTCTGGTCAAATGGATGTTCTATATCTGTTTTGAATGCCTGTAACTTGGAAAATCTAAACGTTATTTCAGAAGTAACTGGCACTTCTTAAAGAATTAAGTTAACATTTCAGTCTTGTTTCCATTAAATGTTGATGGTAGTTATCTTGATAACCAGTGAAAGTGCTTGAAGGTTTTGATCAAAATATTTTCTTCCTAAAGGTGTATTTTAGTTCATAATAATCATACTGGATCTCTGTGGTAGCAAAGCTAAGCATTTTTGCTTTCTTATGCTATATCTTTATTTCCCTTCACGCTTCTAGGTGTCGTATTTTGAAATATACTTGGATAAAATAAGGGACCTCTTGGATGGTAAGCCTTTTATTATTGAACATAGCAAATAAATCTGTCTGGAGAGACATGTAAAAAAAAAAAAAAAGCTGTGGTGTGCTAATAGTAACCTGTATGTTATAGGTACATCAAAATGAGAAAGCATGAAGCTAATCTGTAGGATGCAACTAAAGCTGCTGTAGTGGTTGTTTAATGTATGTTTGGTTTTGAAAAGTGTTGCTGAAAAATAACATCTGTGACTTGTATGTAATAAATCTCATTAATTTTGCAAAAAAGTCATAGATGCCTTATCTTCAGAACTTTTTCTCTTCCAGTTTCAAAGACCAATCTTTCTGTTCATGAAGACAAAAACAGAGTTCCCTATGTAAAGGTTAGTGTCAGTCTCATACCATTTTGGTCTTTTAATCTTCTAGTGTACGCCTTTTACTTCTGGATTGTTGGTACTTTACCTTTTGTTTTGCTGTTTTTTAAAGGGTTGCACAGAGCGTTTTGTATGTAGTCCAGAAGAAGTTATGGATACTATAGATGAAGGAAAGTCGAACCGACATGTAGCAGTTACAAGTAAGTGTTATTCTTATCTCCTTTAGTGCTTTATTGGTTGCCTTCTGGTATATCTTAAAAAGTGGGGAAGGCTAAAATGGTGAACTAAATCATGGTGTTTTAAAAGTCTAATGCAAGAAGCTTCAGCATGTCTTTAAGAAACAAGTCTTTCATTTTGTTTCTTGTTAGATGCTATTACTTAGGCTTGGATTGGAAAGATAAATTACATGATCAGTAAAGAGCACTGAATCATTGGAGGGGAAAAAAGTTTAGTTCTGCGTTAGGAATAGTGCAGAATACCAGCTTGTGGAGTTCCAATTAACCTGTGCATCTATAAGTAAGGCACAGTGGCTCAACTACAGTTTGTCAATTTTGTTGCAACTTTTAAGAAGAGCTGATCAGAATATAGATTGAGGCATGCTGCAGATTTAAGCAGCATCCCATTGTCCCAGGCTTTTTGGCCTGAGGCATGCAGCCGAGTTGCAAGGAGCTAGTCACATCATAGGTCTCCAAACTCCATAAGAATCAGGATTAGACAATGACAGAGGTCTGTCAGTTTTTTTCTCGATTTATTTAGGAGAAGAAAGAACATGCAGTCAAAAAAAATCCAATTCCTTTGCTTAAGGATTGGGAATTTTTTAAAAAAATCAGATAATGCAGAAATTCTCCTCTTTGCTTTATTGTTCGTAGGTGGTCAGCTTCTGAAATGGGGACCAGGCTAAGTAAAAGAGAAATAGCAGAAATTTGTAAAGAAGGGTATTCTTTCATGTTGAGCTGCTTGTGTGGCATCAGTTAGCTGGCTCTTTTAAGCCTATGAAGCGTTTACGGTTAAAAGGAAGAAGTAGTCAAACATCATGATTTAGATTGCAGTCAGATTAGATTTTGTTAAAGATGTAAAATAATACAGATTCGATACGAGTTTTTAACCATGCATGCCTCACAGCAGAGGGGGGCAGTAAATACTTAAACCAGAAAGGGACATGAGAGAGTTTGTCCATCTAGTTCAAATCTTTGTGAAACTATTAAATGTGATACACTGCAAACAAAGTGCTGTGGTATCATGGTGAATGTGTGCCTTCTGCTCTAATACAGTACATTAAAGTGTGACATCCATAGTTGACAGGCTAGCCAACCTTATCAGCATGTTTGTGCTATTAATAGAAGCCCAAGGGAGACTGGATCTTTGTTACTCAGTTAGGTGGTACCAATGCTTGCTGCCTCTAGCTTTATTGTCATAGGGAGAATACTGCATACAGTTTCATTTGCTTTAAATTTCTTGCTTCACTGTTGGGAAGATAGTATTTAGCCAAGTTAGAGTGGTTGTGCAAGCATTTTTGACAATTCATATATTTCTTTTTATTATAGATATGAATGAACACAGTTCTCGAAGTCATAGTATTTTTCTTATTAATGTAAAACAAGAAAATACTCAAACAGAACAGAAGCTAAGTGGAAAGCTTTACCTTGTGGATTTGGCAGGTAGTGAAAAGGTAACGTTACATTCCTTCTCCAGCTTTAAAGAATGATCTATTTTTCACAATTGAACACTTTCCAGTAATGTAATACTGGTTGTTCAGTTGTCATCTGTGAATTGTTTTTTAACTTTGGTCTTGAAATATGGTCCTAGTCTTTACTGGCTGTTAAGTACTACCTCTAAGCATATTTGCATTTCTGGAGTGAGGGCTTGTAAATATGGAACAGGGTGCTGAAGTAGGCTAGAGTTCAATTTCAGTATCTGAGAGCAAGAAAAACTGTATAGGTGTGTTGGCTAGACAGGTACTGGAGTCAAAAGGGTATTTATGGATATGGGATATCTACATCTTCTTTTGTAGTGGTACCAAGTTCCTGATACTGAAATACTGATTAATGTTAAAATGACAGCTTGCTTTCCTGTGTCAGTGGTTTAAAGAAGGGAAAGAAATGTCATATACGGTGTTGCTTATTCTGTATTACTGTTACCTTCTTACTGTAATTTACCCTTTTAGGACCCGAATTTTTGATGCTAGTCCTTCTGGGATTATTCTTGTTTGTCTCCAGTCTGTTGTGCTTAGTGTTGCCTTTGCTGATGACATTGTTCTATAACGTTGTCATCTCTGATCCTTTGTTTATTCTGAATGTTTTTTAGTGGTTATTCATCTTTTTAAAATCTATCTTTTTTAATGAGAATGAAACTGGAAGTATTAAAGTGGAATAAAAGGCTGCAGATCTCCATTCTATGTAGCCTTCCTTTCATTGTATATTCCAAAATTTTGTTTAGCCATTTTGCAAGTCATCTTGAAAGCAATAAGTTTTTCATGTCTTGTCTTGGGTTACCTTAAGCATACACAAATAAAATTGTTTGTTTGTGTTCATGATCACAGCTTGATGAGAAGAATATTAAGAGCAGGGTTATAGAACAGAGTCAAATTTGGCTGTGAGGCAGAAGAGTTAAGTTAAATAGAATGGTCAGGACATAACTTTTTTCTGCATTTCTGCTGATGCCTACAGAAGTTCCTAGAGCATTCCTGTAGGTCAAATTCAGCATTTAAAATCTGTGTTCACCTAAGGTTTTGTTTTAGTTTTCTTGCTAATAAGACTCCCTGCTATATTCAGTGTGGGTTGTGTGGTAGTGTTTTTTGTCGGCGTGTTTGTCTTTTTTTGAAGGTTGACCACTAAGGGTGAATCAGGAATGGGGTTTGTGGAATAATTTGTTTATTCTAATGCAGCTAGCTTATGAATACATAAGCCTCATAAGTAAGGAAGACTGACTTACTTGTAAGGAAATTATTCAAATTTTGTATTAAATGTGGAAGATTTTCTTGCAGATATACCTAGTAACTTATTAAAACATTGTATAGGTTAGTAAAACTGGAGCAGAAGGTGCTGTGTTGGATGAAGCTAAGAACATCAACAAGTCTTTATCTGCTCTTGGAAATGTCATCTCAGCTTTGGCTGAAAGCAGTGTAAGTGTTTTCTTTTTATATGCTTCAAGGTTAAAGGCTTGTATCTGTACAATATACTCTGAAGAATTTCTTCACTGATCTCAGTGATGTGTGTGGAGTCTCTTAAACTAATCCAGTTACAACAATACACTGCAAACAAACGTTACTCTTGTACTGTGTTGTCACTGATGAATAAAAAAGTTGTATTTAGGGATCTAAACATACCAAAAATTTCTTTGTAGTCAAGAAGTTATTAAACAAAAAAAGATTTTGTCATCTTGTACAAACTTCATGAATTCATAAAACTGCATGCTTTATGAATTAAAGTAGAATTCAATCTTTCTAATGAGGCTATACCTAGATAAAACATAGCTCTTCAACAAACTAAATAACGTGTCTGAAAAACTGTAACTGATGCATTTAACTGTTTTCTTGGTAGACTTATGTTCCATATCGTGATAGCAAGATGACTAGAATCCTTCAAGATTCACTAGGCGGTAATTGCAGAACCACTATTGTTATTTGCTGTTCTCCATCTTCATACAATGAGTCTGAAACAAAATCTACTCTTCTCTTTGGCCAAAGGTGAGTAAATGACTTAAAAGATAAGAGGGACAAGAAACAGAACTTTGCAAGAAAAGTTAAACTCTGTGTATGCAGTTTTGTGTATCCTGCCTAACAGCAGCTGATAAAGTAAACCTCTAACAATAAGCAAAGTCCCTTCTTAAAAAACATGTAGTTTGAGATCTTAAGTGCTGATTGATTGCACATGTAAGTGTACCTCAATATTTTGATCTTACTAAACTCAGAAATAAATGCAGAAGGAGGAAAAAAAACACTCAAGTCAAGATTCCTCAACCAAATTAATTAGTGTTTTCTTTTAATTCTTCAGTGCACACATGGTTAAGTGTTGTGATCTATATAAAAATCTTTAAACTGAACACGATCCTGAAGCCACTGTTTCCAGAAGGACACTATATAGTTTGGCTCAAAATGCAGTTTAGTATATAGTCTTGGGGTCAGGAAGATATAAGAGAGGGTCTGTTGTTTGCTACCCTTTCTTTGATAGCATGCTGAATTACATTTTCTAGTCTGTTTCCTGTCTTAGCATTCTAGTAACATTTAAGTTAGTACTTGTAAATGTCTATGTAATTTGTAACTGAATTTGTAAGTACCTATTTAAAATGTGATATTTGGTTAGTTGTGTCTTCTTTGCCACACTTTTATTAATGTTCCATCTTAACATTACAGATTCTGAATGCTAGACTTAATTTGTTTACTGGAACAGATTACAAGACCTATCAGCATTTCACTTAGTTCATCTGTTTTTTTAGTGTTAGCATACCTCTTTCATTTTAGTTCAACAATATAGTTTTTAACTATATTGTCGGAGAAGACTTTGCTAACGGAAAGTAGACTAGATGACTTTAGAACTCCTTAAAATCTGCCAGAATGTAGGCTCTTAATAGATGTTTTAGTAATGACTGTATACTGTAGGAGTAGAATTCTTGTTTGGTCTCCTCCTGGAATCTAGGAAGTCCTTTCCTTATAGTATTTCTAGCATGAGATATCAGGAAGTGTCTTCCAACTGTAGCTCTGTAGATTCACTGTTCCTTGCTCTTGGCTTCTGGAGGAGCTGCAGGTGTGTATTCTATATCAGTCACCATAATTAGTCTGCTATATTATCTCAGCCTTCTGGGGATGTTCAGTTTATGCTGAAACCCTCAGGAGTAGTAACTGAAGGTTAAGTAAATATTATGTAACTTAGCAGGAAATTATGCCTTTTGGTAGTAATTGGTCCCAATGAGACTTTGCAAAAGGTGCTTATAGGAGTCATAATATTGTATGCAGGGGTGTATTCCTAACTACCATTAAGTTTTCTTCTGTTTTTATCTTTGGGGAGGGGGCTATTTGGTGGTAGAAGGCTATACGTAAGAGTTACTGAGGTAAGCAAGGTACAGCACGAATGGAAAAGCTACATGATAACTTCATATAGTTGTATTAGTGCATTGGTTGTATTAGTTTTGTCTCCAGAGCTGATGCATTTGGATGAGATTTGCCTGACCTTGTGTCACCTGAGTTAAATGCATTTGAACTTTACTGCTCATATACCTCTTTAGTTAGTGGAGATCTAGTCACTAGCTTTTTAGGTGAAATGAGCAGTTCTTTAAATGTATTATGCTCTGTTTGGAGAAATGTTTGTTAGATATGGTAAATGCTGCCCTTCATTCAAAGATGTGCACCGTCCCAACTCTGGTGAAAGTGTACAGCTGATTTTTTTCTAATTCAACAAGCTTGAGATTTTCAGTCTTCTCAAAGCTTATTGTATTACTCTGTCCATTAATGGTTGTTTTTATCCAACTGAAAGAATGTTAACTTGGCACAGATTAGAGACAAGCTTTTGGAAGAGTTGGAAGTTGCTTATACATTTACCAGTGATATGTGAAAGTTTCACTTAAAAGCCTTACATTCTTTTATTAAAAAATAATTTTAAACTAACACAAAACAAAAAGCACAATTTCGGAAGTCTGTCTTTCTATGTAGAGCAAAGACCATTAAGAACACAGTCTGTGTCAACGTTGAGCTCACTGCAGAACAGTGGAAGAAAAAGTATGAGAAGGAAAAAGAGAAAAACAAGACTCTACGTAACACCATACAATGGCTAGAAAATGAACTCAACAGATGGCGGAATGGTAAGAAGAAATTCCATTTTTGTAATGCAAACTTCAGAAAAGCAGATACCAAAACTACTGAAAAAAACCATTCCAGACAGAAATAGGAATATTAATAAATATATATATATGTGTGTGTGTGTGTGTATTTGGGGGAGGAATTATATGTATTTCAGTAGTTTACATAGGTTCTTCAATAGTTGATTTACTAGCAGAACTGGACCTAACACCAACATAATTTCAGAGATTTTTACCAGTATGTGATTATTAAAAGATGTTCCAGCGAAAAGCAGAAAGCTACAATGTCAACCTACTAACTTCAACCTAATATCCTAGCATTAATATATATTATATATATATATATTATATATATAATTAATATATATATATATTAATTGTAATTGCAGAAACTGATAAGTTTCCTGTCTTTCTAATTCACATCAGTCTCATAAGGTTTTGTCCTTGTTTATAGCTGAAACACTTAGGTAGGCAAAAAAAAATAGTGCTAACAGTAGATAATGTGTGTCCGTCCTCTCTGAATGACTGAGTTCTTTTTGATTGAAGTGTCCAGCAAAATGCAAGTTAATTATGAAACCATAAATTCAGGAAAAGAGAAACATGGAAACTACTTACAGATATATGCTGGAGTTTGCAGCTTTAGAAGGTGTCTCTGCAGTCATGCAAACAAATCCTGCACCACATCTTAGAATAATTTTTTAAAAAATGGTCTCACTTAAGTTGAGAGAGAGGTGATTTTTTTTTTTAATGTCTTGTGCAGAGATGGTATGAGGCCACACCTGAAAAGTATAATGCTTTAAGAATATTGACACAAGATACAGGAATGTTGGAAAGAGCCCATATCATCCAAGGGCTGCATAAAATGTTGTGTGATAAGGCACTAAGGAATTTCGTTAGTTTACCAAAGAAGTACCTTAATTAGTGTGTGGCATTTTTTTAATGCAAAGTTAGTCAAGTGTTCTCATCAGAAAAGGGTTAATGAACGTAAAGGGGTAAAAGTGTAACTGAACAAATACTCTTAAACAGGAAGTAGTAGATCAGTTTAGCAGTAAAGAGGGCTACCTATCAAAGTAAAAATGCTTTATATTCCTTTATTTAAGGGGAGACTGTACCTGTTGATGAACAGTTCGACAAGGAGAAGGCCAACTTAGAAGCTTTTGCAGTGGACAAGGATATTAGTATTGTTAATGATAAACCAGCAACCACAATTGGAGTAACTGGCAATTTCACTGATACTGAGAGAAGAAAATGTGAGGAAGAAATTGCCAAACTATACAAACAATTGGATGACAAGGTATGCCATTCTTATTTAATGTAAGACATCTTGGAAATACATCTTGAGCTACATTATGTAATGCTTAATTTGTCAGTCTTTATTTGTTAGCACAGCTTGCTTAAAACTTGCCTGGAGCACCTATTATATTCCTGAAGTTCTGATTAAGAGAGATCAAAATCACTTAATCTGGTATTAAATGAGCATCCTTTCTTAGTTGCTCTCCCCACTTTGAAAGTATTAAAAAGTATACTGAATGCAAAAGGTCATGGGTTGGGGGGGTGTGGATTAAAAAAAAAAAAAAGAAAAGCTCATGAGAATCTTGAATAGCTTTTCTGCTTTCTGGGTGTATGCCATTCCAAGCTGATTGTTTGTTTGGATTAATACTATACCAAAAGGAGGAAAATAATGAGTAAAAAAGGAGGAAAGAAGTAATTGGAAGGAAAAACTGTTACTTTTGAATAAGGTCTGAATAAGGTCTGCATACATTGAACATTGTTTCAAACTAAGCACTAGTACTAAATTGGAAAAAATATCTTTCAAGAAACAAAATTTAATTAAAAGTTGAAACAACTTGGAGAATTGCAAAAGCATACATATAAGAATTTTGTCCTTGAAGTATAGTGTTTTATGCATATATGCAAAGTTGAGGTACTAAATGGATCTGCCAGTGAATTAAAAAGATTTTTTACATTATTGTTTTGTCTAATTGTCTGAGAATATAGAAAGGTTATCTAACCTGATGCTGCCATTTCTTAGATTATTTTTTCTCAGTGGTATTTGTCAGTGTATTGAACATAGTCTTAATTCAACTGCAGGATGAAGAAATTAACCAGCAGAGCCAACTAGTAGAAAAACTGAAAACACAAATGTTGGATCAGGAAGAGGTGAGTTTTGCTTTCACATCTTTATACTGTTTTTTATTGACTTTTCTTTTGGAGGTGTTCTGAATGGGCTGTAGTTTATGAATAGGAAATAAGATGGTTGATTGTTACTGTACAATAGTTTTTTAAATCAGACTTGAAATTGCCCGCTTATTCAATCTCCCTGCTCATGCTGTTCTTCTGGCTGCATTTGAGTCAGTTTACTCAAGGTCTGATTATCCATGAAGGCATAAGGAACTGAAATTTTTATATAATAAAAAACACTGGTTCTTGTTTCCTTCTTACAAAGCTAACAGTTTGTCAAAACTCAAGATACCTTGGTTTACCTTAATAAATAGATTTTATGGTTTACTCCTGTCAATATTGCTGTACTGACAGATGGTGGGCGGGGGTATGTGTGGAATTTAATTGTCCCTAAGAAAAAAGAGAAGTGCTACTTCAGGCTGCACTTGCTCGAATATTTGAACCATTTGTGTGTGCACACTGTCAGTGATATAACAATTATATATGGGAAAATACCTAGCAATTTCAGTTAGCCAACATATTGGAGCAAATAATTCTATGTTTACGAAGTATAAAAAATAAAATGAAAAAAATCTTGATGTATAGGGCAAGAAGGAAATGGATTGAGGACTCAGGAAGTTGGAGCTGTTGTTTGCTCTTTACTTAAATAAACCTGCATCTTTATCAACTCTTTGTTTTGTTCTAGCTATTCTTCAGCACCTAACAGCATTAAAGTGCTGAAAGTTTAATCCATCAGTTTTCCATGCACGTTTCCAGTTGCTGGTCATAAGTGTCTTTGTTCGTTACCAGTTCCATTTTGCAAAGACTTCAGAAGCTGAGGAATTCTATACCTATGTACCTTATTTTATCTGTCCTCAGTGTCCTTGTTGTGTTATGCTAGACACCATAAAAATATAGATATAAGCAGTTACAGTTGTTGAAAGCATTACTAAGATTTTACTTATTAATACAGTGTTCTTGATGGTGATAACTTGTTTTAAATAAATCTCTTTCAATATTGTAGCTTTTAGCATCAACCAGACGGGACCAAGACAACCTGCAAGCAGAGTTGAATCGCCTTCAGGCTGAAAATGATGCCTCTAAAGAGGAAGTGAAAGAGGTGCTACAAGCCCTTGAAGAATTAGCTGTCAATTATGATCAGAAGTCTCAGGAAGTAGAAGATAAGGCAAAGGAGTATGAACTGCTTAGTGATGAACTCAATCAAAAATCGGTAGGAAAATGGGTCAAGAAATTGAGTCTTCAATAAAAAAAAAATCTTGCCTTGTATCTCCAAGCTGTGTTTCTTGCTTGGAGTTATTTAAAGGTTTTCCCAAGGGAAAGTGAGTTTAATTCTAAAATCTGTTTCATACCAGAAAACTCATTTGATGACCTAAGTGACTGATAAATTTTTTATATGGCTTTCTTCTCTCCTTCATTTCCCTTGTATAAACCTCTGAGAAATCTTTCCCAGCTGATGTGAACCGAAATGTTTCTTGCTCTGTCAAAGTCTGTTTCCATCTTCTCCATCTTTGCTCTGACAGTTTATTTCATGCCACCCAATCTTTACAGGTCTAGTGAAACTATCCATGGCAACTGTGCTAGTCTTCTCAATAGTGTTCCAAGATTATTGCACAGTTTTGATGCTGATGCAAGTTGACAGAACTGGGAGGTGGATATAAAAGTAAAGACACTTGAATGTTCTCACTCTATCACAGCTAACCAAGCAGTAACTATCCTTTTGTATCACTGGTTGGAACTTTTCTGCTGTAAAACTTCAGACATCATTTTTAAAGCTAATTAGCAAAGAGCCAGCAACTTCTGAGTGTGCAAGCTGCTTAGCTGCAGCCATTACAACCACAGCAGCTCAAACCAACTGTAAGTCTAGAGTAACTGCAGTGCTTATGGCCACTCAGAATTAGGTGTCATATTTTAATTTACAAACAGGAAAGAGTTAAGAGCTCTACAAACAAAGCAAAAAGTGTTGGACTTGTTGTCTGTGTACCTTTTTTCCTACAATCCTCTGCAGTATTTTACCCTATATAACTCTGAATACTGCTTAACAAAGTTGACATAAATTTTGTTGCTGAGTTGTAAGATTACATTTTTTGAGCTGAAGGCCTCTGTCCCAAGTACTTTTCTTTCAGAAGAAATAGTGTCATTGTAGAATGTAATGTGCTGTAATGTGTGGATTTTTTTTGAAACGTTCTTTGAAAACAATGTGACGCTTCAGTAGTTGTTTTAATGTAGCAACTGTATGTTGCTATATTAAATAATATGAAACTAGTTTTAAAAACATGTATTGTTTTATTAAAATACAGCTACTTTTATTGTAGGTCACTTTAGCCAGTATAGATGCAGAGCTTCAAAAACTGAAAGAAATGACTAACCATCAGAAGAAACGAGCAACAGAGATGATGGCCTCCTTACTAAAAGATCTTGCGGAAATAGGAATTGCAGTAGGAAATAATGATGTCAAGGTAAGGTTTAGTCAATTAAACTTTTAATGGCACGCACAGGCACCTACATTATGGATAGGTAGGATCAGTTTTTTTTAGTACAGTAAAAAAAGCCCTACCATAGTAACCCTCATACTCATCAGTAATTTGGGCATAAGGTCATTCCTTGCTTCTACTGTGACTTAGTAAGTCCCAAACAAAAAATGATTATGCACAGGCAAGATAGAGCAGGTATGATTTCTGAAGTAGCGCTTTCATTCCTACTGTTATTAGAACCATTTCACATAAGTTTCAACTGCATCATCTTGGACTTGCAGTGGCAATCAGGATGCTAGTTACATTAAAGATGGCACGTGGAACTGAAATAAAAGATAAATCGAAGATGACTGTAGGGCAGGAACATAAGGGGGGGAACACAGCAGCTCGTATTTATTTTCAAGAGTTTGTTATAGCAGTCATTACTTACTGATAATAACTTGCAGATACGAGTTATAAATGGCTGAGTCCAGTCTGTAAGCATTAAGCTTGTAAGGGGTGTTGAAGTGGGGTGTTGAAGGTAAGCTTTTAAGCATGCTGTACTTCCAGGTTATTCATTTAATTTCCCCAGCAGATGTGAATAATGCTAGGTAATGTGAAGTTATGTTTTGGTGCCCAAGTGTTCTGATTACGTGCTGGGGTGGGTGCAGGGATGCTAGGCATAAGTTGTTCCACTTCATCTTTAATTCTGTTTCTGTATCTAAGCTTTCTAAATGTGGTTCCACAATTTTCAGCAGCCTGAGGGTACTGGCATGATAGATGAAGAATTCACAGTTGCAAGACTGTACATTAGCAAAATGAAATCAGAAGTAAAAACAATGGTAAAACGATGCAAACAGTTAGAAGGCACACAAGCTGAAAGCAATAAGAAAATGGAAGAGAACGAAAAGGAGTTAGCTGCCTGTCAGCTCCGTATTTCACAGGTAAGTATTTCTTGTGTTCTTTTGAATCCAATTAACCTGTAAGGGGGGAAAGTTGCAGTAACTTTTTTGACACCTAACAAAGTAAGTTGTGTTTAAACAGCCACAGGACTCAACTGTGTCCTCAATACTCAGAAGGACCCAAACTAAAGAGAGTAAGTGACAGGATGTCAGAATTTCTGCAGTATGTCTGCAGCCTGATAATGCTTTTGCAGCAATTGTATTAAATACTGGAGTGTGTATGTTCTCTGTCACAGGATCACTTACAAATACAAGTCTGACAGAAGGTGCTGTCTTGTACTCTGCATTAATGCAGCGAGTTGAAAGTGGGAGAGGTAGCATTAGCACAGTGATATTACAGTAGGTTTGCATAGCAGATGCATCTTGCTTCTAATGCCTGATCGGCTATATTTTGGTATTATTTTCTCTATATTGACCATACAGATAGTCATCTTTTATATCAGAAGATGTGTATTTCAGCACTGTTTTCTAAATGCAGTGAATCACTTTCCTCTGATTAGTATTTAAAATTCAAAAGCATTTATTCTCCCAGCAAAAAACTTACTTTGTTTCATTCAATGGTGTGAATTTAAGACATTGTCTTACAAACCACATTACAGTTCTACTCAAGTAGTCGTATTCTTCTTAGAAAGTTTAGTTGGCACCATTTTTGTTTTGAGATCAGGTTACTTGTTTAAAAATAAGTATAAAGTGTTTATGCAGAAGTAATTCCATGGTACCTAGTTCTAAAGTAAATGAATCTTTCTGTTCTACAAGCATGAGGCCAAGATCAAGTCGTTGACTGAATATCTTCAGAATGTGGAACAGAAGAAGAGACAGCTGGAAGAGTCTGTGGATTCTCTTAATGAAGAACTAGTTCAACTTCGAGCACAGGGTAGGTATAGCTTCTTATAGTCTGTCCATGCCCCATCCAAGTTTAAATATGTAATAATAAACATGAAATTGCTCTGTCTGGGTTGAAGAGCAGAGCTCCAGGATACTATTTTGCTACTGGACACA
This sequence comes from Heteronetta atricapilla, assembly GCA_011075105.1. Lineage (NCBI taxonomy): Eukaryota > Metazoa > Chordata > Aves > Anseriformes > Anatidae > Heteronetta > Heteronetta atricapilla. The sequence continues at coordinate 15,555,876 of CM021732.1, forward strand.
CAAAATTAGTCAATAGAAAAGCATATTTGCTGTTTGAAGTGTTAAGGATATGATCAACTTCAAGATGCTGCTCATTCAACTGGTACATGTGGGGACAGGTGGATAACTTTTTCCAAATTTTAAAGTGTTGGGCTGAGGGGAATTACTTCCTTCTTCCCTGTAATTGCTTATTTTCCTGGCTGAAATGTCTTTTCTATCCTGTTCCTACCAGAAAAAGTCCATGAGATGGAGAAAGAGCACTTAAATAAGGTTCAAACTGCAAATGAAGTCAAGGTAAGTTAATTTAATCATTTTTTTTTTAAAACCAAATGAACTGTAACAGCTTCTGAAAGCGTGTAATACTTGTTTTTTTATAATAGCAAGCTGTGGAACAGCAGATTCAGAGCCATCGTGAGACACATCAGAAACAAATCAGTAGCCTAAGAGATGAAGTTGATGCAAAGGAGAAACTTATCACTGAACTCCAAGAGTAAGCAATTGTCATCATTTTGGTACTGCCAAAAGACTCTGATCTGTGCATGTACAGAAGCATGGTAAGGTGGGAAGGAGGTGTTGAAGGTTTTCTCCAGTTGTATCTAATTAGCGTTGCTTTACTGGATGTGGTTTGTTTCAATCAACTGACCCATCGCAACATATCGGAAGCCTTAGTTATGAAGTGTTGATAATTTGATTTGGATTGCAGCTTAATAGGCTTCTGTTTGATGCTTCTGGTGACAGGGAGAAGGCAAAGTTCTCTTCTGCTTTAGATTAATTTTGTTAGATATCACAGAGATGTGCAGTTCTGTTCCCTATTCTTTCCTGTCCTTTTAAAAATACACCTAATGTTCACTTTTGTCTTCAGCCAAAATCAGAAGATGATGCTTGAACAAGAACGTCTTAGAGTTGAGCATGAGAAGTTGAAAGCAACTGATCAGGAAAAAAGTAGAAAACTCCATGAGCTTACGTAAGTGATAATCGTGCATAAAATACGTGTGCAGGAACATTTGTATTTTTAAAACTAATGACCTGATATGAAGAAGTCATTTTTCACTGCCTTAGTATATAAAATTGGAACTAAAATAATGAGAGATAGACAAAGGCCAAATCAAGTCTTGCTTCATTAATATGCTACAAGCTGGAGCAATTATTTTTTTCATTTTTAAAGCTAAGTTTTGCATGTTCTAGGACTGGAAGAGGCTTACCTTGACTTTACAACATTTTAATTATTCTTTGTGCTTCAATGCAATTTAACTAGTCAGCTGGTTCAAACTGGCCTGTTGTTTAGATTCAACAGCTGTGTATTTCATGAGGTAACTAAATAATGTATTTTCTTGAAATGGAGACTGAAATGTTAATACAAAACTTTAAATTGAATTCCACTTGTGGGTAAGCTTCCACAGGTCAAGCTCAAAAGCAGTTACGAACTTCAAGAAGTTTCACCGTAATCTAGAAGTCTACTAGACTATCAGTAGCACCCTATTTCTGGCATATTTCTGGCACTTACCTTTATTTACAGAGGTTAAGAATACTTAACTTTTTCAAAAGCACATAGTTTTTCTTTAGAAGCACCTAGCAACTTTCAGGTTTTTAATCATAAAGTTCACATAATCAGGCTTGATTGATCTGTACTAGTAACCAATAACCCATTCTTTTCAGTAGCCTTACTATGAAATACAACGTTGGTTTAAGTGACTTAAATTTTAATAGTGCTTTGGTCTAGTGAATCCATCTTATTCTCATTCATTCATATGCCACTCAGTGTCAGTTACAATAGATTTTATTGTCTTACAAGGTTTGATAAATGCATTTGTGGTTCTCATTTCATTTTGCAGGCTAAAATGTGTATGTGTATATATAGTGAGCATTAATCCCTTAAAGACATGTGCTGTGTTAGAAACTTTGCTCTTCCAAGGACCCATAAGAAGCATTAAAAATGTCCTCCCCCTTCAATCCAGTTATTTTCCGTTGTATATCATAAATGTGCGTGGCAAAGGACTTTTCCAGTGAGGTCTGGAAAAGGGATAATGATATTCTTCAGAATGTTTTATTGCCTCAGATGTTTAATCATTTAACTGTGGCCTGGTAACATAACTGGATGAGGAGAATTTTCAAGAGGAAAAGAAGCTCAAATATTCTGGCCACTTAATAGGAGTGGTTCGTTTTCATCCAGTCCGTGGCTGCCTTTTTCTGACCTTGATTCATAACAAGAGAAGTCCAAATCCCTTCCCTGTGTACTGTCAGAGTAAGACATGCACTGCAATATAATTCTGAGAGAACATTAGTGGTGCAGTCAGCGCTTTCACATTAAATAGGAAGACAGCAGCTCTGAAAAGTAGTGTTATTAGGTTATATTCCTGGAAACTGAGATTCCACTGCTTATGATGCAAACTTTGGCAAATGTAATGGGGATGAAGTGGTGGAACAACAAAAAAACTAAAGCCATCGCTTGGTACTAACACTTTCACAGCTGGTCAAAGCTAAGAGCATTTTGCAGGATAGGATTTTTCCCAAACATTCTTGAATATGATTCTGAAAAATCTTTCTCCAACCATTTTAGAAATTCATAACTTATGCAGTTGAAAGTACATGTTTCTGTTCCTTCAATGTTGAAAGTACTCCCTCTCTTTCCTGCAACTTTCTCCCCCCACCTCGTGTGAGTGTTGTCATCCGTTGGTGATGTCCTTAATTGAGGACTTCAGCTGAAAGACAGACGTTTTCTATTTATACCATATAGTGCTTACCACTCTCTTGTCTCCTAAAACATTTCCAGTTTTGCTCAGATGCTTCAAGTTGAATATATTCTCTTCTAGGGTTATGCAGGACAGGCGGGAACAAGCGAGGCAAGATTTAAAGGGTTTGGAAGAGACTGTGGTAAGTTAGTCGGAATAATTTCCAAAGAAAATGTAAATACTTAGGTTTTTCCTTCAGAAATAATTTTTGTCTTTTCCCTTTGCCTTTTCCTTAACTGTAGGCTAAAGAACTTCAGACTCTCCATAATCTTCGGAAGCTGTTTGTTCAAGATCTGGCCACTAGAGTGAAAAAGGTAAAGTGATAAGGAAACTTGGTGTCTCTGAGATTGTTGTGTAAGTTTCAGTTTAAAACTAAACTTTGAATTGATCTTTTTTTTTTTTGGCTTGATCTTAACGTCTAAGTTCAGATTTGTACTCAGCAGCTTTTATCCCTCCCTCTGCCTTTGTTACTGCAGAGTGCCGAGATTGACTCAGATGATACAGGAGGCAGTGCTGCACAAAAACAGAAGATTTCTTTCCTCGAGAATAATCTTGAACAGCTTACAAAGGTTCACAAGCAGGTACAGTGAGGCTTAATTTCAAGTTTCATTAAAAACAGACAAGCTACTTAATCTCCATTATTATGGAAGTGACTGAAAACCTATTGGTCATGAAGTAACTGTTCTATAATTAAATATTTCAATGTTTTGAATGCATTTCTTGATATAAAACAATAGATGTAAGGTTTCCTATAGAGTCATTTAATAGACATTTTAAGTGCATGTGGGTATATAACAAAATAGTTGCATTAAAACCAAGGAAGATAAAAAGTTAGTGGTTAGAGTTAGTGTTTCATTTTGAGGGATGCCTGCCTGTTTCCCACTGACCAAGTAAGAATGTAGTCTTTAAGTGCATGTGTTAGATAGGGTGTCCTTCCACAGTAACTGGCTTTCAAATGGTAATCTTACTACTGAGCTATTAGACTTACTAGAAGCTTACTGTATAGTAGCCCTACTATACAGTATATACAGTTACAAAGAGAAATATACAGATGTATAATGTGATGCTGTAATATATACAATGAAACTTTATTACATTACTACATATGCAGTAGCCTGTTCAGGGGGTTTTTGGCTGGTTCTCCTCATGGAGAGAGACACCAAGAAAATAATAGATTCCATTTCTGTAGCTGGTACGTGACAATGCAGATCTTCGCTGTGAACTTCCTAAACTGGAGAAGCGACTTAGGGCTACAGCTGAAAGAGTTAAAGCCTTGGAATCTGCACTGAAGGAAGCCAAAGAGAATGCGTCTCGTGATCGCAAGCGGTATCAGCAGGAAGTAGACCGTATAAAGGAAGCTGTAAGATCCAAAAACATGGCCAGACGAGGACATTCTGCACAAATTGGTTAGTAGAGAATCCCTTGGCTCCTAAGACTTCTGTCTCTCCTGATTTTTCTGTCTTCTTACATGTGCATTTTTCAATTGTAGCTGCATTTACTTGCGTGAACACAATGTATTTTCAACCATGAGTTATATTGTGGCTAGTAGTCCGATTGCATTATGTTTTGTTGTTTCTTATTAAATGGGTCACTTCTATGACCTGACTTTTGATAGCTGGACTCTTCTACAAGCTGGGAAAGTCTTATCTAGGATTCTGTCCTGAATGTGTGTTGTGTTTTTCCTAGAATGAAACAATACACAGAACGTATGCCTTAGCTCTGTAATATCATTTCATAAGAATTTCAAAGACTAAGTAGGTGTTCCGAAGCAAGGTGAGAGATTAAGCCATTGCCTTCACAAACAACAAAAGACTGTCTTGCTTTCTCTAGACCTTGATTGGTAGGGGGCAGACAGAAACCCACAACTAACATCCAAAGATCCTTAATCTAGTATTTTTGGTTCTTTGTTCCAAAACGAGTAGTATTTGGTAGTCCTCTTTAAAAAAAAAAAACTGTGATAGCTAGTAGAGTTTCTTTCTGTGTGGTGGAAAGCAGTCATACTTTAGGTCCTCCTTCCCACCTGCTATTATGCTGTCAAGTACTGAGGACCAGAAGGGTGTGTGACCTGTGAAGGACTTACCTGTGCCTGTTACAATGTTTTTGTTGTACCAGTAATTATGGGATCCACCTGTATCAGGACTTCAGTAATCAACATACTTACCTTAAATTCTGATGCAACTGAAGTGAGCATTCGAGTTGAATTTTGCTTGTTTTCTATAGGTTTGTGAAGAGCTGTTCCAGACTAAAATGGTTTTTGTGCTTTTTTGGGGGGAGGGGTTTTGGTATGGCTTTTTTTGGTCTCTTCAAGTGGCAACTCAAAAACTGATGCATTCCTGCTTTATCTTTTTGTCAAGTGATCTCTAAGACAACAGACAGAATTCTCTAGTGAGTTTACCACAGGTATAAAGCTTCTTGTATGTTAGTGTCTGGTTGAACATGTGTTCCAGGAGATGAGTTTGCTGCAAGGCAGAAGTTGAAAAGTGTTTCTCTGATGTAGATGCTACTTGTAGTTTAATATCTGTTTGTGTATTTTCTGTTTAATGTGGCAGAACTCTTACGGTTATACAGTTGTGTATGTCTTATTAAGAGCTAGTGCAAAACTGATTTAAAACAATTTATGAAAGCATATGCAGCTTGTGAATTTCCATTCAAAACTACTTGAATTCCAAACTATAGCAAGTTATGTAATATATGCTAGTAAGTATTTGATGGAGTAGTGTCTATTTATGGAGTAATCAGTATGCAGAACTGCTCGTAGAGCAAAATAACTAACTTGTAGACCAAAATAAACTAGTGACGTATTGAGCAGGTGTGAGAGAAACAGCAGAATATAATTGTTCTTTATAGGAATACAACACTAAACTTTGTGTGATTAATTCTTAGTGACAAAAAACAGGACTCTTACAAAGAAATAGATTAGGTGGGGTAGGTAACACGTGAGGAAAACTATTATCAAAAACTTTGTTAGCTTTTTTTTTAGCTGGTAGGGACAACAAAGGGAAAACCTTTTCTATTTTTCAGGGCTGATTATATTTGATACTAATCCGACAGGTTCTTGGAATACCATCTCCTAAACTTGTTTTCCTCTAATTCAAAGTGCATTCAATATTGATTATTACTTTTAGGCCACGGTAGAATAAAGCATTAGTAACTTTGAATAATGAAAGATGAAACTGCTATGTTCATATCTGTAAGTCATGTCTTGTTTCATGCAGCTAAGCCTATCCGTCCTGGCCAGCATCCAGCAGCTTCTCCAACTCATCCAAGTGCAATTCGTGGGGGAGGTGCATTCACTCAGAACAGCCAGCCAGTTGCACTGCGTGGAGGTGGAGGACGGCAGGACAAAGTGTAAGTTGGGCTTGTAGGATTTGTTTTAAGTGTGCAACTGCTTTTTGTTGGTTCTATTACAATCTGTTCTATTGTATAAAAACACTTGAGAAATCAAACTAATTTTTTTCAGGAATTTATAGTTAGAGGAACAATACACCTGACTAATGCTGTTGTTTTTGTTATAAAAGTGGCATTTATTCTAAAATGGTAGTAGTTGAGTACTATGAAGTAGAACAAAATGTAAAAACAGTCGATTGGATATTATTACCAGCCACAGCAAATAGCTAATGTTTGAGAAGAGTTTAGAGAGTTTAAATTATTTTGTCTCACTAGTATTTTTTAATGGTTCCCTTCAAAAAGCATTCAGCAATTAAATAAAGAAGACCCTGTTCTTATGGTTTTTGTTCTAACTTTGTGCACAGTTTCACGTGTCTGCACGTGTTTGGAAGTATTTAATGGAAAAATGAATGTCTTTATCCAGTAAACTTTAAATGTTGCCTAATTAAAATACAGTTATGGTAATTGGAATCAATATGTGCACTTTAAAAATGGAGAATACATCTCATAATCTCTCTTTTAATCTCATAAATCATTACACTGAGTCAGGCACTTAATATGTAAGTTACTTGCAGAATCAAGTCTTTTAATTAACATCCGCATTGTAGTTGGTCTGTTAGTTACCCAAGAGTAATGCTTTATTGTATCCTCCGTCATCAACTTCACTTTTGAGTGTTTTAATATGTAATATGAATGCCTTCTAGAAATTCTTAGTTAAGGTTATCTGCATCTTCAGTTTGAAAGTAATCCTAAAGTAATCGATTGTGTGGTGCTTAAATCCTGGGCCTTTTTTTTTTTTTTTGAAGTGTACAGAGCAGCTTATTAATCTTGTCTTCATTCATTTATTTTCATTAGCTGAATGTCTCTTCAAAGTTTTCCATCCAACTTAGGGAAGAAAATCAGGCAGTAGAACTAGTTAAGGTACCTGGTTCTGTTCAGTAGCCTCTCTTAAAGTAGAGGTTGAAGTGGCATGTACTTTAACCTTGAATAAGGTTTAACTTGAATGATCACAGAGCTGGCAATTTGTAGACACTTGATTGTTGTTTTGACATGGTGGATGTTAACCATGCAGCTACTTGAACTATGAAATCAATCTAGTTCTGCTGTCCAATGCAGAGGCAATATGAAGGTGTGATTGACTTAATATATATTTAGATGCCTAGAGCACGTGAAAACTCATGCTAAAATAATGTTACCTACAACTCCAGCAAAAGAGTCTATTTAGTCTCATATGTCTTTATATAGCTGATATAATCAGTGATAACTAACTCAATTTTGAGCTTGTATCTTGCTTTGGAGAAAGTTTTCACTGTTGGCCACTGGGATTTTAAATAGGAGACTTAGCACTTTGACTTTTGGTCTATTTGTAGATTAGTCATCAGGGAGTGCAAAATAGCTAAGTGTTGGCTAAAGTCCCTTTTAAGAAACAAACAACAAAGCAACAATGAAAGAAACCCCACTACGTAATATACCTACAGAATCCTTTAAGCAGTTGTAAAGCTTTCATGCTACTTTTGGCATCAGCACATTACCCATTGCTGTAGAGTCAAGCTGAGTTTAGCACTTCAAGGCAGAGCAATGATCTTCATTTATTCAAATTGTCTTATTTGGGTTTTGGAGGAACCTCTCCCTTAGGGAAGTATGGGAACGAAACTTTGAACTTCATTTTACTATTAAATATAAATATTTTCTGAGTTTGTGAATACTCAGGTAACCAGTTGGTAGCATTTTTCTCCGTAGTGCTGTCTACTGTAATCTTTTTTTCTGAGGATTAATACAGATACTAAGCATCGGAGTTTCTGGTTAAGGTAGGAGTTTTGGTACAGTAGAAACGTGGTGTGCTGTTTAACATTTGGAGACCACCATTTAACTAATTATTCTGGAAATGTTAAAAAAAAAAAATAGAGGTAGTCAGCTGTTATTTCCTCATATAGATCAAGCATTTTTAGTGTAGTTTATGCCAAATGATTTTCTTCATTCTCAACTCATCTTCCTAAAAGAGCCAAGGCAACACTTTGCAGCAGGTGTTAGGTGGGTACATGGTACTGAGGCAGTTCTCTCCCTTCCCTGGAAAAGTAGCAATGCTGTGGGAAATGGAGATGGGTTGTAATTGGCTTGATTATAACATTCACTGCTTTGGGTATCCAGTCTTGATTGCATTAGTCAGCTTATCTTGGTGTAAATTTGTATTGGTAACAGCCAGCATTGCTTAAATGCTTCCAGCATTACATAATTTCTTATTCTAAAGCAGATGTTGTGTTAGCATTTATCTAAGTGGTTTAAGAACCGAGCTCTTAAAAGCTATGTAAATAATGAGTGTGATCTACTGTAAATATAAATAGCTTGGCTTTTTTGGTTTATGAGGTACAAACACTTAACTTCATTATTTTTCTCATTTGCAGTTGCTGAACAGTAAATGCAGCGTAAGAAGGCTTGGATATCATATAGAGGGAGTCATTCCATGACAATAATCTCTCCCTTTGGGGACTGTAGGATTATTTTTTGAAAATGTATAAATTATACCTGGCCTGTACAGCTCTTTTCCCCTTCTACAAATTCTGCTAACTGATTTCCTACCCCCTGCCCATAGCCCCTCCAAAAAACAAACTAGAGTGCAATTTTGGCGTCTTGAAAAATGACATGTTAGTTAAAGTGTAGCTCTGCTCATTACACGGTTTGTCTTTCATGTCTTAAATTTAGTCTGCACTGTGCCAAGCTGAATGTACATTAAGAAAATCTTAGTTCAATTTTTCTAGCTTAATTTGTGTACATTTTATTGTCTTAGGGAATGTGCAACAGTGTTTAAGAATATTTTCATTTTTATCACTTCACATAACACTACATGTCCCACTGAGTTAGAACAGCACTCTACATTGCATTACGGTTTTCTTTTGGAATGCTACATAGAGCATTGGAACTAAATTTCTTTGTACAGTGTAAGAATACTGAAGTGTGCTTACGACAACTGCCATAAGGCACTGCGAGCGCTGCACCACAGAACTAAAGAGTTCAATATGAACAAGGCTGTGTAACTGTTATCTGATTAAATGCCCGTTTATCGGGTTACTTAGAGTTAAATATTGTACAGTAATAAGAGTAAACTGAAGTTTACAAAAGACTCTGGCAATGGATTATCTCATCTGTCCTGTTCCTGATTCTACACACAGTATACACACAGTATAGTCTGGTAGAGTGAAAACACTGTTTCATTCTGATGACCCTATCTATCCATTTGTCTACATCTGTGATGGTTCACTTTCACTGTTGTAAAATAGTGAAATGAGCACAATCTAAAATTTAATTTGATACTCCACTACATACACAGTACTGGAATTTTCGGCTGAAGTTTTAACTTTCAATTAAAATTAATTTCAGCAACAATTTCAGATACACCTTATAAAGGATACAGCTTTTTAAAACCATGGATCTGGAAATCCCAGAGGTGTGTTTAAAATAAAAATGAATAAAGCACTATAGTGAATTGTATTTGTAATCTGTTTGTAAGTAGGTATATGAAATGTCCGAAGTAGTAGTTGTTGAATATCTTTCTTCTCTTTGCAATAAAGTCCTCTAAAGTGGCTAATGAAATGAAATGTTTTTTTTTTTGTTTGTTTTTGAGCTCCAATACTTCCACTGAGCAGAATCTGGGTTTTAAGTTTTTTCTAGTATAATTTGCCTAATTTATTTATAGGGTTTAGCCACTATAATTTTTAGCCTCCTTCTGGATAGAAACTAGTTTCCAGGTCTTTGAGAAAGAAGGAACTTAACGTTGCTGAAAGAATTTAGATAGCTTTCCAGGCTCTGTTAATACCACTTTGTGTTAGTTTGAATTTTTTGACGGGTACTCATCAGTTATTTTGGAAACTGTAGAGATTTTACAACTGTTCAGGCAACAAATCACTTTCAACTTTTATATTATAAATAGACAAAGTATTTATATTATGATGGAGTGTAGTCAGATTTTAGACCTTGAACCACTTGTTTTCTATATCTACAGTAGACTGAATTTTTAATAGTTTGATTTTTTTTTAATGGTTGAGTGTATCAGTCAGAAACCTATTTCATTATGACTGCCAAACACTCCACAAACTTGCAGTTGTTTTAGAGCATGTCTAAAGACAGCAAACTGCAGAAAGAAAAGGAACAGCAAACTCTTTCAATCGAAATTTCTCATAATGGAAACAATACTGTCTGTTATCTTCCTTGATGTTTACTGCAGGTTTTTCAGGCCTTGATTTGTTAACTTACAATCAAAAACAAAACCCCACTTTCTATAAAATGCATTCAAATGAAGCAGGATTTTTTTTCTCATGCCTGTGAATGGGGGTTTCATTCCTGTAGGTAATTACTGTGGGTTTTGGTGCTCAAAATTCCTGTTTAAAATAAAGAAATGATAGCCTGTAGCTCAATGTACCTTTTTATATTTAAACTTTTTTTTTTTTTATTTTAAGCATTTTATGAAGTTTACCAAGAACTGCCTCTTAAAGTGTTAAAATATATACTCCTTGTTTTCTGGTTTGGCTGTCGTAGGTCAGCTGGACAGGACAATTACTGTTTTTTGTAAATTAATATTCAGTCTATACAGGGAATGTTCAACACTGCTGTTTCAACTTGCAGTCTTTGGTTCTTTCTTTTATGTTCCTCTAGATCATATTTTTTTAAAAGATGGTTTAGGATAGGAACTTGGTGAAATAATATTTATTTCTGGTGAACAACTAAATTATTTACATAACTTAAATGCTGACTCACTACTGTGTGTAATTCTAAATTTGACATGAGAGGACAAGTCTACCTGTGGAATATGATGATTTAACTTCAGTACACTTAAGATGCATTTAAAACAATGGGTTTGGGGAAGACGCCATATAGTTTTAACTTACCTGCATGCTGTAAATGTGTTTAAATAAAGAGAAGAAAAATCTTTGAATTCTGTGCATTTATTTATTCTTTATGTTAGTGTGTCAAATTGGCCCTGCTTTATTTATTTTGTTTCTTGACCAGTTACCTTTTGCTTAAATTTTGATCATTGTAAGTCTGCAGTTACCTGTACTGATAACCTATGAACTGCTGAGGCATTCATTGACCCAGCCTAACTTGAGGGAGGGACAGGGATGTGCCCAAAGTCTGTCCAAGTTTGTTATAGCCAGGGGCCTGGGATGGTGGCCATTTTGAATGAACCAAGAAGCTGTAATACAAAAAAAATCACTAAGTGTCAAAATGCATCACTGTGTATAAGGTATGCTACACGTAAAACTGTCTTGAATCACTTAAGTCCATCACACTGCCAAGGAACACAGCAAACACATCTGAAAAATCACCAATAAACGCTGATAAACGTATCAGGATTTTTGCCTGTGTGGTTCTGAGCTCATATATCTTCCTGAGCTTCCCTTCTTTTCCTTCTCTTCATCACTTTGTTCTACAATCACAGACTGGCCCGAGTTTGAAGGGTCCTGTAAGGATCATCGAGTCCAACTGCTGGCACCACACAGGTCTACCTAAAAAAGACCATGTGACGAAGTGCACAGTCCAAACGCTTAAAATTTGACAGGCCTGGTGCTGTTACTATGTCCCTCTCGAGCCCTTTTCTGGGTGCATCCATCCTCTCAGTAAAGATCCTCTTCCTGATACCCTGCCTGAACCTCCCCTGTTGCAGCTTGACACTATTCCCATGGCTCCTGTCAGTGGTGACTAAAGGGAAGAGATCGGTGCCTGCCCCTCCGCTCCCCCTTGTGAGGAAGCTGTAGGCTGCCATGAGGTCTCCCCTCAGCCTCTTCTTTTCCAGGCTGAACAGGCCAAGGGTCCTCAGCTGCACCTCATACGTCTTCCCCTCTGGGCTTTTCAACCAATCCTTCCTGGGGGAGAAGGGGCAAGTGAAGTGGGAGTGGGAAGAGTGCAATTTTAACTTTAACTGCTTTTAGTCTTTTGTTGTGGAAGTTGAAAATGTGGAGGGTATCAACTGACTAGGCTATGCAATGTAATGGGGAGAGGAAGGATTATATGAAGAAAAATATAATACATGTGGATGAGACTGGTATATAAGGCTGTATTTAGTTTATCTTTGAAAAGGAACGTAAGAGGGTGATGGCTATCTAGGGGGGATAAAAGGGTGGCTGGAGGGCCACACAGCATGGTGCAGTAGATCTGTATTGTAGATACCGTAAAGGTAAAGATCATTGTGGAATCAGTCATACCTGTGCATACCAGGCATTTTGATATTACTGAATCAAGCTAAATCTACCACATCTTTTTCTACCTAAGAAAGTGGGGGAAGTTTTGGTAAGTACCCCCAGCAAGTAAGGAGTGCAGCGGAACCCAAACTCTCGGCCTTCCTGAACGAAGAAGACCGGGTGTGGAAAAGGACTTCGAAGTGCCCCCAGCAGCCAGCTCTCAGCGAGCTGTCCCTGCGGCCTCTCAATGAGCTCAGCGAGGCGGCTGGGGCTGGGGCTGAGCTCCGGCCACCAACCGCCCGCCGCCAGCTCCGGGGCGCCCCCGGTGCCGCCAGGGGGAGCGCGGCGCCCACCCGGCGCCTCCCGGACCCCGCCCGCAGCGCCGGCGGCTTGGGCCTCGCGGTGCCCGGCTGGGTGGCGGCGGTTTGAGCTGGGCTCTGTGCCTGCCCTCCCGTCCCGCAAAGGTCTCCACGTAAATCCGCTGTCAGCGCAGCTGGGCTCGAGAAGGCTCCAGCAGGTGAAGAAAACAGGGCCTGGCCTCCTCGTCGCTGAGCGCGGGGATCACCGCCTTCTTCCGGCCTCTGCCACCGCCCTCCTGGGGCAGCTCAGCTGGCAGCCGGCCTGGTCTTCACCCTCTGCTCACGCTGCTCACTCTTCGTGTCCTCCCCAGCCCCGTGGTGGCTTCACCCCGATGGGGCGAGCAGCTCAGCTCCAGCACGACACCCGCTTCTACCTCCTCCCCTGAGTGGAGCGGGGGAACGGGGCATGGGGGCTGCGGTCAGTCCCTGACGCTTCATCCCCGCCACTCCCTCACGGTCCCTCTCTGCCCCTGCTTCCCGTGGGGTCCCTCCCACGGGATGCCGTCCTTCTGAACTGAGCCTGCGGGGGCTGCCCACAGCCAGCAGCTCCTCAAGAGCTGCTCCCACACGGCTCCGTACCACGGGGTCCATCCCCCAGGAGCAAACTGCTCCAGCACGGGGCCCCCACGAGTGGCAGCTCCCCCCAGACCCCTGCTCCTGCGTGGGCTCCTCTCCACGGGCTGCAGCTCCAGCTGTCACACAGCAGGTTTTTTGTTTTGTTTTGTTTTGTTTTCTCCCTTCCTTCAGCCTGCTCTCCCAGACCCAACCAGCATCACTCATGGCTCAGCTCTGGCCAGCGATGGGTCCCTTTTGGTGCTGTCTGGAGCTGGCTCTGCTCTGACGTGGGGCAGCTGCTGGGCTCAGCTCACAGAGGCCACCCCTGCAGTCCCCCCACTACCAAAATCTTGCCACATAAACCCAATAGAACTCCCCGTGTCCTTATCTGCAGGGCTGCTGTGCAGTCACTTGCTACCCCTGATGCCTTCACCCCACCCATACGGAGAAACCCTATCGGCTTTCTAGAGGTGCACCATCAGGCAGACCCCCTGATGTGTGACATTTACAGAGTCACTTAACTCAAACCTGCAGAATTCATACTTAGGCTATTTCTTTTTTTTTTTTCCAACTAGCTCTACTGTTGTCATGCAGAACAAGTGCCATTTGTCACAAAGAAATGCTCCGGGAGCAGCCCCTGTGTGTCTTTCAACACTGCTACATGTGAAGTGATGAGTGTAAAACTCTTCTGTCCCACAGAGGTGCGTAATTGAATCTTGACATTAAAATATTGTGAAAAGCTGCATATTGTGTTTCTGAATAAGCACTGCAATATTCTTCTAGGCATTTTCTGCTTTTATTTAAACATTTTTTTTGCAGGAAGATATTTGGAAACATCACAAGATTTCGTATCTTTGAGCTGCAAAGCAGTGATACAAGATGCAGAAAGTCAGAACTCTCATCTGCGCAATGGGTGAATCATTGTCAAATGCACTCACAGGTGAAGCTCTGAGACATTTTTGTATTCCTCTCTCATCTCCAGCTGACTTGTCTCCATTGATCCACAGACACATGAGCAGCATGAGAGAGGTGGGAAGAGTCATTCGTGATGAGAAATGGATTTCTTCCCCCACACTCATTATTTTAGAGGACTGTCAGTTTCCCTTGGCAGCCCATACAATGGGCTGTGTAATAAATGCAGATAGCATAAAATTAATGTTTCATTCCCATGGTGACAAGCAGTGGCATCCAGTTCCAGCGCAGGATAATTCAGTGACAATATGGCAGCAAACAAGCGCTTTGCCTGTTACGGGCTAATCAGAGATGCAGAGTGTTTGAATTGGACTAAAAAGCTCCACATAGCGTAGCCCGAGTTTATTAACCTGGAGACACACTGGTGGAAACGAGCAGGAAATGAGAGAATGTGCATAGAAATGAGCTGAAGCACATAAAAATATGCATAAAAGCCCGAGTCGATTTAAATAAAACATTTCCTTCTCCTTTTCATCCGGCTCTAACCAGCAGCTTTGCAGAAGCTGTCAGGAGAGAACTGCGTCCACACCTGAGTGCAGGAGATGAGTGCGTGTGGGGATGGACGAGGGGATACCTGGTGGTGGAGCTGGTAGAGATCAGGCCTCCGTGGCTGCCAGCCTGGCACACAGCAGAGGCATGAGCTGCGGTTTGGCGGCGGCGTGTTCAGTCAGACAAGTGGCTGTGCTGCTTCCTTTGGCAACACAAGGCAAGGCAGGGCGGCAGAGAACCAGAGCCAGAGGTGCTGGGGAACTGCTGCATGAAGGAGCCGCTGTAGACAGGAACGATTCACAGCAGCAGCACTCTGGGGTGGTTGAAGCCAGGAGGGTGTCCCGAGCCCTGCAGTGGACCCCAGGCTGCTGGGGAGGGGGCTGCTGGCCCCAGGGCAGGGGCTGGCTCTGAGGCTTCCCCTTCACTTCTTGGCTGCCGTGCTGGATGCACGGCTGGTGATGGGACTTCATTAGACCTGACAGTAAGTGCGCCTTTCTTTTGACTTTGTAATATGTACAGATGGGCACTCCAGAGGCAACAAGATACCGAGATCTTGAGACAACCTGCAAAGGACAGACCTGCCAGGAGAGGGAATTCAGCTGGCATGGCTTGCCCCAGGGCTGCATTCTGTGGGGCAGCAGCTCTGCAGGGGGGCAGGACGGGCTGTCAGCCCCTGAGGGAAGCGGGGCCAGGCGAGGCTCCCCTTCTGCGTGTGCTGGGCTGTGTGTGCTGTGCGTTTCTGAAAGGCCAGTTTGCAGCATGTGCTCTCAGTCAGAGCAACCAATGCCTCGTTACTGCCTGGGATAAATCTTGTGGGTGCTAGCTGCTGTGTGCTTTTCATCAGATTAGTTGTTTAAGACTGTCTTATTCACATCCCTCAGAATTATTCAAAAGATTCTCATCACACTTTATTTATTTATTTATTTATTTATTAACGAAGGCTCTTGGGGCCACATCTGACAAGTCTTGTTGATCACAATCTCATGGCTGAGAGCTGATCTTGATAGCCATAGAAGCAGAACTTCTGGTTTTTAACATCAACATGAGTCCACAAAAAGCGGAGTAAAGGGGAGCAGGTCATTTAAATTATTGAGCAGCTAATTAGTCTTTTTTTCTGTGACTGGTTCCAAGTTTTCTAATTTCATACACTAAGTAATGGATAGGAACAAAATCTTTTGACAGCTATTTCTACTATGGAAGCTGATGAAAGGGGGGAAGGTGGATGCACACAATGTCTCAAGAGGCCTTTCTGCTGACCACGGGCTGCTCCCTTCTGCTGGCCTGCAAACACCACGGCAGGCTGAGCACATGGGAAACGTTGTGATATGCCCCATGAAGGAGGACAGCAGGTGTTTGGACTCAAACCAGGCTGGACTGGACTTCACAGGCATTCCTGGAAACCCCCTGAATCCTGTCCCTGACTCTGCAGGAAGCTGCAGGGTGTCCTGTTTACAAGCCTCATTAAGGTAGGGCTGTTAGTCCTGCTGTGCCTGTGTATTGGGTTCACGTGGCCAGGTTTAGGTAGTGGGGGGCTGCAGGGGGGCCTCTGTGAGCTGAGCCCAGCAGCTGCCCCATGTCAGAGCAGAGCCAGCTCCAGACAGCACCAAAAGGGACCTGCTGCTGGCCAGAGCTGAGCCAGGGAGCAACGCTGGTTGGGCACCTGGGAGAGCAGAGTTAAGAAAAGGGAAAAAGGAAAAAAAACCAACAACAACAAAAAAAAATCACCAAAACTGCTGTGCAACTGCTGGAGCTGCAGCCCGTGGAGAGGAGCCCACGCAGGAGCAGGGGGTCTGGGGGGAGCTGCCGCCCATGGGGCCCCGTGCTAGAGCAGTTTGCTCCTAGGGGATGGACCCTGTGGTATGGAGCCGTGTGGGAGCAGGTCTTGAGGAGCTGCTGGCTGTGGGCAGCCCCCGCAGGCTCAGTTCAGAAGGACGGCATCCTGTGGGAGGGACCCCACGGGGAGCAGGGGCAGAGAGGGACCGTGAGGGAGCGGTGGGGATGAAGCGTCAGGGACTGACCGCAGCCCCCATGCCCCGTTCCCCTGCTCCACGCAGGGGGAGGCGGTAGAAGAGGATGGATGGGGGAAAGGTGTTTTTAGTTTGATTTTAGTTTCTCACTGCTCTTGTCTGTTAGTTACAGGCCATAAACTCCCTTCTGCTGTGTCTGTTTTGGCCATGACAGCAACTGGTGAGCAGTCTCCCTGCCCTTACATCAACCCATGAGCTTTTTTCCATTGTATTTTGTCC
Organism: Heteronetta atricapilla; assembly: GCA_011075105.1. Lineage (NCBI taxonomy): Eukaryota > Metazoa > Chordata > Aves > Anseriformes > Anatidae > Heteronetta > Heteronetta atricapilla. The sequence goes on from CM021732.1 coordinate 15,572,762, forward strand.
CCCTGCTCTGCTGAGGAGAGGAGCCAGAGCGCGGCGTGCTGGAGCAGAGCTGCCCGTCAGTGTGAGGCCACCACACCTGGCGGGAGCAAAGTGGGAGGAGGAGCACCATGGAGGTGCTGGGGCAGCCAAGAGAAGTGGTGGGTGGATGCTGCTGCCTGCCTGGCTCCCCCTCGGGGCATCCCAGCCCGGCAAGCAGAGAACTGCCCTCAGCCTCCAGCAGATCCAGCTGAGCTGTGGCTGCCAGCCTGTTCAGGTCTGCAGGAAACGTGGATATAAATAGTGCTCCTAAAAAATGCTGGGGATTTAACCCTCTCCATCATCTTTTGAGCAGGTGAAAAAAAGCCAGCCCTTTGCAAGTGCTGGGGACCACAGTCCTGAGAAAGTCCCTGCAGGAAAAGGGCAGCTCCTTCCCTTGTGCCCCACTGCTGCCATCAGGTCCCTTGGTAGGTAGGTGATCAGTGCCAAGCACTTTGGTGCACAGCTGGTGCTGGCGTTCCCCAAGCCCCACTCCCTGCACAGGGGGTCTCATGGGGGCACCCGGCCTCTGGCAGGGCCGAGCTTCTTGGCAGCACCTCACGAAGGCCCCATATTCACCATTACTATTACTGAAACCAAGCTGGGAGCTGGCAGAAAATCATCTGGGTGCTGTAAGTACATCCGACCACCACGTACTTGACCACCACTTCAACCCAGGCAGTCCTTCTCCCAGCAGCCCCACCAGCAACGCAGTGAAAGGCTTTCCCTGCAGATGCCCATTCCACCCGAGGAGCACCATCAGCCCAGGATGGACCTAAGTGGCAAGGGCTCCACATCTGCCTTTGCCCCAGCCACTTACACCGGTCTGCAGCAGCAGCATCGCTTCCCTGTGCGGGATGGCACAGCAGGGCGGCCGCTCACGCGTGCTAATCCCTGCACCGGGTCACTGGCTGGGAACAAGGCGAGGATTGTTCCTTGGCATGGCAAGGGGAGACTGGAGATATGCTGCCCCCCGCCAGGCAGTGGCGAGGAGAGGTCAAAGGGGACTTCTTCAGAGAAGTGGGTGCTGCGTTTAGCTAGAGGGGATAAAATGATTAGAGATTCCCCCCTCGTCCCCCAGTCTCATTTCTTCCCTGCCCCCTGGGCCTCTAGACCACAGAATCGTGTTTACTCGACCCAATATTTATGGCTTCAGACAAAGAAAGGGAGAGTTTCAGCAGGTGGAGCTGAGGGCAGGGAGAGCGTGGAACTGCCCTTGGGCAGAGGAAGGGGCTGGAGCTGGATTCCCCACACCTCGGCTGACTGCTTTAACCGCCAAACCATGGGTGGAAGCGGCAGCAACAAAAACAAAGCCCGGCACCTAAATGAACCGAACCATAAAGCCATGAGTCATGCCTGGGTCTACAGAGAGGATTCCTTACTCACACTTCCTTCACACCTTCAAAGAGCTGAAAAACCGCCTCTTTTTGCTGCTGGTGTTGGTTGTGTGTTTGTTTTGTTTCATTTTTATTTTTATTTTATTTTTTTTAAAGATGGGATTCGAATGAGTATCTGTAAGGAAGCATTTGAACCTGTTTGAACCCTCACGTGGAGCAGGGCTGGGCTCTGCCCTCCCTGTTCTCGCTGCTCTGACTTTTAATCTCATGGGTGGTACCCGCCTCTTCTGCGTCCGCTGCGTCATCGGGACGTTGTGAATCCCGGCCTGAGAGGTACACAGCACAGGGTGCTCGCACAGCCCAGGTCATCCCCCTGACCCTCGCCCGTGTTCATTGCGAGCCATGTGGGGTGAGCCCCGCGAGCGGCATCACGCAGCAGCTTTGTTTTCTGGGCTGAAACTGATGGATAGAGGGGGAGAGCAGGGCAATGCTTTTAGCTGAGGAGTCGGGGTTATCGTCTCTCTAGATTAGTGATAAAATCATTTGTATTTGACTCAGTGAGTGCTCACTTACACATTCAGTAACAAACACCCATTAAGGTCAGATAGAAGCTGGCTGCTGTCTAAAACACCAAACACCTCACGCTATGCACAGCACTACACAAGCACGCAGCGCTTATCCAGCTTCTACGTGCATAGGTTTAGCTCTACACATATGCACGTGCACATATGTGTGTGAATGTGTTTGCGTTTCCTATTCCTCGAGGCAGTTCAGCTGATCCATTGATGCCAAAGCAGCCCTGTGCGTACTCGCCGGGTGACACAGCCCAATCCGGAGTGGGACATGTGTGCAGGGGGACACCGAGGCGTCCTCCCGTGGGTTGAGCCCTCACCAGCACCAGGGAAGCTGTGGCCAGAGGCCTCAGGGAACAGGACAGGCGCAGGGAGCACCCCTGTGGTACGAAGCTGCTTGCTGCCACCTCTCTTTGCGCACAAGCTTCCCCAGAGCATCATCACAACAGAAGGGCTCGTCCTGCTCTCTGACTTACTTGGAAAAAGATATGTCACCCCATACTGACTCACCCTGCAGTGAGACTAATGCTTCCCGAACAGCTGCAGGTCTCTCCTACCCTCTGAAATATTCTTGTGGGGGAGTGATGTGGAATATGTTCCCCTTTAAAATGTTAGCTTCATTTGATGCGTGTGCTAATGAGTGTGCAATACTGTCACTGAGATTACACAAGAGTGTCACATGCTGGAGACTCTGTACCATTTGTTTCTATAAAGACACTTCTTAATGCTAGAAATTTTAAACTATCTGTTAAAAGCGAAAAGCAAACAAACAAATATTGGGAAACTCTTGGTTGAGATGGGGAAAACAGCTCCTGGGGGAAAAGCTTTTTGTTGCTCTCAGTTTATGAAACTCTTCACAGAGGTCAGAATTTTTCCTGTTTGAAGATTGTGTATGTGGGTGTGGAACGATTTTCTGAAAGTCTCATAATACCTTCGTAGCAGAGATAGAATACCTTTTATTAATCAGGCATTAAATAATTAATGTTAATAACCAGCTAAGATGCTGACGAAGGATGTGGGGCTGTGTTCAGACTAAAGCACCTTGCTCTTGGTCTGCCTCTTAAGCTGCTTTCCCGGGAGCTCAGTGATGAACGTTGTGTCTTTACCTCCTCGCCTCTGCTCGCCGAGCAGCGGCCACCCCCATCTCCTCTGGAGCAGCAGGGCAGCCCCCAGCCCAGAGGAAAGGCACTGTAAAAGGCAAAGCCAACCAGCACCCAAAAACCAGGTCAGGGCACTTGCTTATGATCACTCACGTCTTTGGTGGTGGGGCAGCCCAGCGACCGCCATCCTGCAGGATGGCCAGATGAGGCTGGTGGGAGGACTGTGATTCACAGTCGTGTTCTAGGTAACCACCCGGGTTGGGTGATGCTCACCCAGCGGGGGTAGAATCCCCTCTTCCCTTTTTGGCAAAAGCACGGGTGGATTTCCATCCCACAGCAGGATGTGCCCCAGCTGATGCTGCTTGCCTCCGGGTCACAGTAATGTCACCCTTCTTGGGTGACCGACTTGGACACGTCACCTATTTGATGTACTCCTGTCAACCCTGGGTGTCTGAGCAGGAACGAGCAGAGAAGCACTCATCAGGACAGCAGTAATTAGTTGCAACTTTGGAAATGAAATGCATAATTAATGCTGTTTCACGTGCCAAGTAGCAGGCGTGCAATGAGAGGGTTGTGATGGTGATTAGGGACTGCAGAGTTTTAGAGCAATTGCTGCTCCCCAAATCCTGCTCAACTCATAAAAAATGTCCCCAGGCAATTATAATCCACTGTGCAGCACCAGGCAGAAGGATGATTTGCATCTCTCAGTAATTCTTCTGCAGTTTTATCTCAAAATTGGTAGAAATCTGTCTGCACTGGGGCACATCTGTGGGTGACGAAGTCAGCCCCGAGCCCAAACGAGGGCCAGCCCCTCTCCCTGCAAAAATCAGGCAGTGAGCACTGCAGGTCCTCCTGTTCACCCTTCCTGGCTTGAAATTTTCCACTGTGCAACCTCTGTGTGCCCCTTCCCTCCCTCACAAGTGTTTCCCTTCCCCAGGGGCAGGGAGCAGATGCATGACCGGAGGCACAGGGCTCTAACGCCGACCCATGCAGGAGCACAGGGACGGTGATGGCAGCACCCACGCGGTCACCACAGCCACCACATCATGCTCTGAGGCTCCTGAGCAATGACAGCTCGTGAGCCACCTCCCAGCAGGGGCTGCAATTGAAAGGACATCCTAGAGGACAGCTCTGCCTGGCTGGTACCACCATGGTTGTCCTCTGGTCCCACCGAAGGCTTTGGGCATCACAGGGATGGTGCCAGATGGGTTTGGTTTGGGAAGAAACCTGGCGTTTCCCTGTGCTGGGTTGCTCTCAGGCACAGTGAGTGCAGGTGGTTGGGGCATCTTCATCTTTCCTTGAGAAATTATTTCACATTGTTATCAAATAATTCACCACAGAATCTAATGAGATCACCTCTGAAGTATTAAGCATATTTTTACATTGGTATCTATCATCTAATCAATACCCCTTGTTTTATTAGTTCAGTTTTATACCCTTCAGAAGCGAGGTGCTGTGCGGAGAGGAGATTTTTCTGCTCTCGGTTCTGTGGTGCTGGCTTCCAGCGCTGCGCCTGCTGCCCTGCGATGCTTGCCAGGAGGTGTCCGGGAGCGACCGCGAGTGCATCAGCCGTAACGTCACAGAGTCGTGCATGGGACCTGTCAATACACGTATCCATCAGGACCATGTCAGTGTTCTGGCCTACAAAAGCAATAGCCCGAGCTGTTATATTGACATAACTATTCAATTCCCAAGGTCTTTAGCCAAGCATCGAGAGCAGGTATCCTCACACAGCCTGTGGCGCAACGTGCCAGGGATGAATGTGAATTTTGCCTGTGTTTCTGCCCGAGCTGGTGTGGGGAAGCTGTGGGTGTCCTTCCCCTGTCAGGGCCAGGACAAAGCCAGCCCCAGAGGGATGGAGGGTTAAGGATGCTCCTGGTCTGCTCTGGTCACAGACAAACCCTGTGTGGGATCTGCAGCCCTGTGATGGCTGGACACAGGTCATACTGCCACTTCTGCCCCCCAAAAAACCTTGCCTGACCATGGATTAGTGCTGGAGCAAAACACAACCAAAACGAGGGGGTAAAGTAATCGCTCATAAAAGCAGGAGCTGCTCATGGAGATGGCACAACAAATAGACAGAAGCACCAGGATCTCCATGATGCACCACAGGAGTGGTCTCCCTGTATTGCTGTCCAGTGGAAGTTATTCATGCACAGCAGTATAAAATTACCTTAAACTGCATACTTTAAGGGTCTTGGCTTATTGTCTCTGTGGCTGGATAGCCCTCAATTCCACAGCAATGACCACAATAAAAAGTGTCGTCATCAAAACAAAATCCCTTTCTAGTACCCTGTGCTGTAAAATAGGAGTGTTGCTGGTGGGCTCAGATGCAATGGGTGCTTTCATGCACTGCCCCATTACACCACCCCCACCAGCATTTTGGGGTGGTGAGGGGACATCCCAGGTGATGACCCCGCTGCCTGCCCGGCCGCATCCAGCCCCTGAGTCCTCCCAGCGGCCAGGGAGCACTTGCCTGGGCACAGCAAGCAAGGGGAGGGGGAAAAATCTAGAGGAAAAGCATGAATGAAAGGAATATTGAGCATATAGAATGGGAAAAGTATTGGTAGATAAACCTCGGTCTCATATTTGGCAGTACCAGCTGATACCAAAACACTTTGGTAAGAGTCCACGCTACATCAGGTCTGGTCACTATGGCTTGCAAATGAGCTTCTTTATTATGAGCTTAGAAAAGAGACTCTAGCCTCCAGGACTGTTCTTTCCTTTTGATTTGCAAGGAAATAAACTTTAATTTTTTTTTTCTTTCTTTTGCACCAAATGCCTCCCACCCCTACAGCCCAGTCCCCTCTAGACCCGTGGCTGTCTTTCCTCAGCAGTTTGAACTGCCTGCAACTTTCACACCTGTCCCCAGCCCCTGCTGCTTCAGCTTTTGGAGTCTTCCACCCCATAATGGTCTTCTTACAATGCTTAACTCCTCCCATCTTGAATAATGGAAGATTAACTTAATTCCATGTCTTATTTACATAATAATTGGTATTAAATCTCTGAATCCTGATGCTATATTATCACTGCTGCAGCTACAGGGGCTGATCCAAGAACCAAGTATTGTTTTCACTGTGGGCTTCCCACAAGACACTAAATGGATGCCAGAAAATGCCATTATTGTTCTGAACAAGGATGCAGCCCCATCCCAGCACTGTGAACTGGTTTGAGCAAATTACTGTTTTGACTTCAGCAGCTGGACTGAAGTGTTAATAAAAAAATAAAAAATAAAGATGAGAGTAAGATGTATGTAACATTTTCAGGTGTTTCTTTTGAGTTAAAAAAGCCTGGTTCATCCATCTAAGCCATTCCATCTGATGCCAAGCACATTTTTTTTTCTGCATTTATTATTTTTTTTTTTTAAAAAAGAAGAAGAAGAAGAAGAAAAGACTACCTGCACAAATCTGTACCAACAACAGTACCACGTGAAGCAGGAGGAAAAGATGGGCTGCTTTTTACTGTTTCCCCAGGGAAACTTACATTTCTAATTCAGATCTCCCAGTGCACAGCTCACCTCCACTTCTGCAGCTGTGCGAGGTCAGTGGGACCAGGGACCACACAGGGCACATGAGGCTGCACACTTCAGGGTCTGCCCTGGGTTCGGCTGGCCCAGAGGGGATGGGGATAAACACAGGGGGGCCCAGTGCCTTGGGAGAGACATCCCTGCCCCTCTGGATCTTCTCCTTCCCAACCCAGCAGGTTTCCAGGGAATCATATGGATAAAGCCTGTGAGAAGAAGTGAGGGATGGTCGTGGGGATGAGGTGGAGAGGAGGAAGCCATGCTGACAAACCCATCGAACCATCATTGTGTTCATTGCATAATAAAGGCTCTGCCAGGTTGTTATGCTGACCCAAACCATTGCAGCTGTGTCCAGTTGATCAATAAATCATGTCTTGTGAGGAGACGTCTCCTGAGTAGCTGGGAAACTGCTGCCTGTTGCTTCCCCTTTCCCCATCGGGGATGTTGGGAGTGGACGTGAGCCTCTGGTGCAGCTGGAGTGCAGGTCCCACAGCGCACAGACCCAGCACCACTGAAGAGGACGGAAAAATTGTCTGTAAGGGTTATGTGGTTGCCTATGCAAAGGCCAGAGGTGGGAGCCTTCAGGCAGGTGGAGACCACGTGCAAGAGACAGCAGTGAGACAAAACATATTCCAAACAAAAATCTAATTAAGGATTAGAGAGACTGCTGCACAATGTAATTAGGAGATTACCACCTGGCATGGTTTGAACACAACAGAAAAATCTGTGCCCTGCTCTATAAAATCTTCCAGGCTTGGAGATGGAAACCCGTAAGCAAAAGTTCTTCACTGCCATAACCCCGTGTCCTGAGGTGCTGCTAAGGCACTGTGAGGCTTGCTGGTCATGGAGAAAATCAGCACCTGTGAGGTCTCCTGGGCTGGAGGCAGAGCAAGCCCCATCAGGAGGTGGCCAGCAGCTCCACGGGCTGCTGCCTTGTCCCTGCAAGGAAATGGTCACTGCTTGGCCTGGCATTGGGGGGGAGGAACGGGCCTGTGCCTGGCCCAGGTGCTGCAGAGCATTGGCCAGGCCAGACTCAGTTAAAGACAGAAAACGTGAGAAACAGCCACAGCAGTTAAATTCTCAAAGCATTTCTGAAATCACTAACTAAAAATAAAGCCAAATCGTTCCTCAAAATGGACGCCCAGCAGGATGGGTTGTCTGGAGAGGAACGAGGGAGGTGGTGGAGTCTCTTCCTCAGAGACCTTCAGAAGCCGCCTGGACATGGCCCTGGGCTCCCTGCTCCTGGTGGCCCTGTGTGAGCTGGGGTTGGGCCTGCTGGGCCCAGAGCTCCCTGCCAGCCTCAGCCACTTTGCGGTTCTGTGATTAATCCTTGCTAAAGATCGATAAAACATCACAGTAAACATCCCCTGGATCAAGCGGCAAGACCAATGCCGTTATTCAGCCTCAGTGTCTTCGATTGTGCCCACAGCTGTGGATTCACCAGACAAGAGCAAAGGGGAATGTGGAAGATCAGCACCCTCCCGCAGCTCCGATCCCTTCCGTGTGTTTCCTTGTCACACAGTAGGGTTGCAGGGTTCCCACGGCATTGTCTTCTCTCTCCATACCACTTTTTTCTTTTACCTAGTATTATTTTTTCACTGTAGGGTCCACCTGTTTACTGTGGTATATCTATGACTCGTTTGCAGCAGTACAGATCATAAATGCTAACAATTTAAACTAGTTCAGATAACTCCTCATACACTCTCCAGCACACAGGTGTATAATAAAATAGTAATCTTCATTTTAGTGCAAACTAACAATGATAAATTAATGAATGAAATGCACATGGCAAAATGCCAGCTAAGGGAAGGCCCTGAAACCTCTGCAGAACCAATTGCTTTTCTCTTTTGGAAACTCAAAAATAAATGTAAAGTTTCAATGCCCATCACAGGTGTCAGGTAATAAGAGAAGATCTTGAACAAATCAAAGCTTCTTTTGCTTTTGGGAACGTTGATTTTAACCAGGTCATTTGCCTTTCTCTTGCTGTGTAATCACAGAATCAAAAATTGCAGAATTTACAGAAAATAGATAGTCATCAGCACGTCATCTTGTCAGACTGATTTGTCTGGAGACGAATGCCTGTCAGATTTCCTCAGCCTTGGAAGCTGATCTGAATACTGTCTGTGGCCTAGCAACCTCACCAAACTCCCCAGCGCTCACACCAACAAAATATTCAGGATACTGAAATGAAGATATTTAAACGTGGTTTTGATTAAGCCATCCTCTTTTCAAGTATAATTTGGAGTTATTTTGCAATTTTTATCTATAATATAAACTAAATCCATGTAATACACTACAGGCTTGCCTAGTTAGGTTAATTGTCTCCCACCTGCACTGTACTTTCTTGGTCGAGATTATTGCTTCCTTGGGTAGCATACTCAGCCTTTTGCTACCTGACAATCCAATCAAAAAAAAAAAAAAAAAAAAAGTTTAAAGTTGTAAGCAAAGGACAATTTTAGAACTAGAAAAAGTAACCTGCTTGCCTCTACAAAAGCACCTCTCTGTGGGATATTTAATGACTGCAGCATACAGTCAGGAAAAAAAGGTAACAGAAAATTGGAGCTGTCATCTCACCTGCCATTAAGAGATTAATTAATTGTCCTCTGACAGTGATATCAGTTGAGCTCAACATAAAGACACATGATATGAAACCATAAAAGTTCTTTTTAAAAGTGCATGTTGGTAGTCATCTGCCTTGATGCTACAAAGCACAGTAGCTGGTTTATTTTTTTTCACTTTTGGCCTAGCAGGACCATTGGGTGGTTTGTCAGAGGCCACAGAAAGGCAACATCAGTGCCGTGCTGGAGCTTAGTAGCTCTGAAAATTAAAATGCATTCCCATTTCTGAGTGCTTTTTGTTGTTTTTGTAGGACGTTAAAGTTTTTATTGCTTATAAAATATCTAGTTGCTTAGGGGAATTTTAAATGAGAGTCTTCTCACTTGTACTTGGAATTAATTAACCTCTGGGAGGAAAAAAGTCTTCTTGTGTATCTAAACAAACGCCCTGGAAAGATCTGTGCTTAAAAGAAAGCCTCCCAGCTGCATGACAGACAGCCTTGCTCCATGTAATAATGTCGTCGCAGCAGCACTTCAGTTGCTTTATGGTTCCCCCAGGGCTCCAGGGACAACTTGTGCCCAGAAAGCGCCTGGAAATGCCACCCTGTGCTGCCCTGAGTCCCAGCTCCCGGCTTGCTGGCATCCATCCGGACTGAAGCGTGCACATTTCACAGCTGTGATGACGCCCAGTCAGTGCCTGCTGTTAACAATTTAAGTGGCCTGACTCTATTTCCAGGAATTCGGGTGAGGTTATCTGGCAGTCCACCCTGCCTTTCCGGCAGATGGCAACAACCCATAGCGGGTGAGCAGGAGGGCAGGAATGCACCCATGGCGCTGTGGGGCATCAGCAGGACTGGGGCAGGGAGGGCAAGGCAGGAGAGAGAGCAAGCCCATGAATAATAGATGTCTAAAATCTAGCCAGGCAGCAAGTGCATACACAGGAGAGGGGGAGAGTGCATAATTCATCTGTAATTGCTTTGGGGGGAATTTTAAATAAAGAGGAGAGACACGTCACAGATTCCCTTCATTTCTTTCCTAGATTTTGCAGCTCTGGAAGCGTGCTTTTGTGCACCCATGCAGGCCCTAGATCGCAGAGGTGACCGGGCTGCAGTCAGATATCTGGTGTACAAGTGTGACTGAGACACCACCTATAAACCACTGCTGCATGCATCATTGTGGGCTGAAGGTGGCGAGCGTGGAGGATGCGCCCTCAGGAAGAGCAGGATGCAACAGTGCCTCACTCGTGGCAACCTATAGCTCCTGGAAATACCATGGAAATTTCTATCCCGTGATTCACGGTTAATTATCCTGCTCACTTGGCAAACCATCCCATTTATGTCAGATTGGTTTTTGTCACAGCGAATGGAGACCTGTTCAGCTGTTTTGTTTTTCTCTGGAATAAACAAGGAAACAGGAGTGTACACTACAGAGTGACTAACCTGGATTCTATAAGTAGTTATTTCCTTGGAAATCAAGCATACTGGTGTCCAGAAGTGCTGATTTTATGTGATAAACCTATATCCTTCATTTGTTAAGATTCAGTTCTTCAAAATCTTGCTGGCATTACAGACCCATAAACACAGACCCATAATGCCAGATCAAAGGTCTGTTTGTGCCGAAATCCTTGCTCTAAGAGCCAAAACATTCAAAGTTCTTTTGGAGTAAATGAGACAACCTGCCCTGGTTTTCTATTCACTGAGGGGAGGTACAAAAGACCGGTTTATGCTGTAAAACCTGAGGGTTTACAGCCGCTGCTGTTACACAGGGACCTGTGTAAAGCTCCTTTGTTTTCTGAGCTTGCTACACTTCTGGCCTCAGTGAAAGACTCGGGCAACAAGTCCTGTGTTCTCATCTGTGTGAAAAACATTCTCAGTTTCTCATTTGTAACATTCCGCTATCACTGAATGTTCCCTTCTTTTTCTTCTTCTTTTTTTTTTTTTTTCTTCTATTTTCTTTTATGAAAAAGAGCAATTGGAAACTCTTGATCTGCTTTCCTTCTTTCTTTGTACAACGTTGAATTTTTCCTTATCATTTTTCCTTGTATGGGTCTCTCCCAAAAGGAAAGCACTCTGATTTTTGCCTGTCTCTTAAAAAAAGGCAAGGAAGTAGGAAGAATGGTTAATGCCCAGTCATAAAACATGCAGAGCAACCCTGAAATATTTTTATAGAAAAGGAAAGTTCTTCTCTTTTTATGTGTCACTTGCCCTCTCCCAAGAAGCAAATTGAAAATGCTGAGGAGGAGAATTGCTTTGGGTGTCGGTGTGGCTGAGATCCTAATAATAACATAACTGAAAGTGTAATAGCCAAAGACCTCTATCTGTTAAAATACAGAGACCTTTTATTGTTTACCAACCACCACGCCAGCAGACCTGTTTTAACTTCTATAGTCATGACAGCTTCTCAGCACGCACAGCAACAACTTGTTTCATAATTATGTTTGGATGGTTGGGTGTTCAGCACCTCATGAGACATTCAGCTGGTGGCATGCATGGAGTACGTGCTCTGGATTGCCAGCTCTGCCTTTTTTGCTGTTCTGTTACACGGGAGCTGCTGCAGTGACGAGTGCTGGTGCATCACTTGGTGCTGGATGCACTGACCCAGAAAACTGCAGTCTGAGAGACCTGCTACAAGTAAAGAGGAGGAGTGGGTGATACATTTCCCAGTCAGCAGTAAATTCACAAAAAATATGGTCTCATTCATTCAAAAATGTAATAAATTTGAATTTATTTGAATGATGCTGCCTAGGGAGAGAAAAGGACAAGGGATGTGACTGCATTTCCATCGCAGAGCTGGGGAAGGAGGTGCCTCTATTTTCATGTTCACTCAAGATGTGGAAGACGCGGGTTCAGTGTCTGCTCAGGGGCTTTCAAGCCCCATCCAACTCCTCTTTCTAAGCACGTCACCGCTAACCCCTGTGCCATTAAACGTTCGGGGGGGCTTGCAATCCTGTTGCTGCTGTTACAGCTAGCATTAATTATTAAAGATTCACTGGTGGAGGGACGCCGCTTCAGATATCTCCCCTCCTGGAGGAGTGCTCCAGGCTGAGAAGCAGCTACGGCCTTTGTTTAAATGACTGCTGATGTATTTTCCACGATCCATAGTGGTGCCAACCCGGGGGAATGAAAGTGGCCCACTTCAGAGCAACTGCCCCATGGCCAGGATGCTAATCTGGGGGAAACGGCAGATGGTTTTAAATCCAGTTTCTGCTGCATTTGAACTAAACTACAAGGTCTTTGTTTTGCCATGAAAACTCACACATTTAAATTTGTTTTGCCCCAAGCTGGGGCTTGTTTTTAATTTCATTTTCCCCCTTATTTTTTTTTTTTATTATTTATTTATTTTTGTCTCAGCAGGATGCCTGAGAACCTTCCCTCCCTTTTCTTTCATTGCAAATGTAACGATAACAAAGCTCCAGGCCAGTGAACACCTCTTGCTTGGCTTTGGAGTTTATTCCTCCCTAAGGTGTAGTTATTATTTCGTAACTGAAAGCGCCTTCTAGGTATTCTTTTATCAGTGGGATAATAGATACTTGTAGCTCCGCTGTTACTTCCTGGTGAAGCTGCCGCGATGCCACCGGCTTTCATCTCGGCTCAGCTGTTTGCAGTGGCTCTGGGACCCCTCCCTTTCAGAGGCAGTTTCATCACGAACGAAACCAGCATCCTACGCAGCCTGGCTCTGTCGCCAGGGCAGACCGGTGCTGCACCAGGAAAAGATCATGATCTCCACGGTTGGAGCACACGTATTATGTATTGCTAAAGTCATTACCTAGTAGGCACAGTGCTCCCAGACTTTCTAATTAGGTACTGAGCTAATTAAAACTGGCTAGGGTGTCCGCATTTTGGACATACTTTTATTGCATGGGCTTCAAGGGAGGTATAAGGCTCTCCTCCTTCCAAAAATGTTTACGTTCACCATCAAACTTTTCACTAAAAGCTTTAGAAATTATTAAACTGAAACCTGACTTTTCAAATGAAATGATTACATCATCCAATGGTTTTGATGAAGAGACTTTGGGGATTGGCTTAATGAGCGTGGTGCAAATAAGACGTTTTCCACGAATGCTTTAGGGAGTGCCAGCGCAGTGAACCGATGAGGCCGGGGGAAAAGGAATTAGGCAGAGGCCGTGGAGGAGACGTGCAATGCAGGGCCACGGCTAGCACAACTGTTCTTTTCTCCCTTTCTTCAGGATGTGCCAATCATAAAGTCAAGCTACGACCCAACTCAAACATACCAGGGGATCCTTCACATCAACTCGGCGTGTAAACAGATGCCAGTCCAGCCAAAATAGCAGTAGCTTTCCATTCTTGCTAAAGACAAATCAGTTTTACAATTAAAAAACACATACAAATAACGAAGACCCAGCCAATCCCTTTTTATGAGCTTTTTTCATGGTCTGCTCTCCAGTGAAAAATGTGAATGACTTATTTCTGGCTAAAACCAGCTGATCCAACAGAACGAGAGACAGCATCGACTGCCATCACCAACAGGGTTATGCTATGCCAGCCTTAGAGCGATAAAATACATCGTAAGGGTTTCTTTTCCTTTGTTGGTGGAAAACAATTGGGCAAAGAGAAAGAAGAAGGAAAATCATCAGAGAAACTTAGAGCAAAATAAACATATGACAAAATGAAGACGTGGATTCCTGAAGATAGCGATATTGAAGGAAGGAGAGACAGGACTGGGAAGGGTCTGTTCCCTGAACTCCAGTGACTCCTCGGGAATGGCTATGATATGCTGAAATTACTGGGAGCTCCAAGCCAGCACATAGTTTCCTTCATACCAGCCCACTCAGGGACTTGAAATAACTTTTTTGTCAGAAGCAAAACACAAAATTGAAAGAAAGAAACACAGCATGCCGTGGAAATGTCATAACCTTCCACCTGCTAATTTCTGCAGTAGCTGTCGGCACAGAAAGTTTCCTTTATCTTTTATGAAATAGGGAATGAAACAGACAAGAGTTGGTGCCGGGGCTGTAATGGAACAAAGGGAGTGGATAAGGAAGAATAAAAGTTGACATCTATACCAGCAGATTGAACATGCTCACTGGCACTGGAATGTGATCATCCACGTTGTTAACTTGTAAGAACAGTCCCTTCCTACGGTTTGGCTGGAGGGTAGCATCCTGTATCCCACACACCTCCTGTGACGAGACCTTTCCCAGTTCTGATGCGAACAGCAGATTGCGAGGAGTTAAGAGCATTTAATGGTGTGGCTGTGGGCCCAGCAAGGACAGCTGGCTTCACTCTCCAAGGCCTGTTTAACCCCATGGTATGGACACAGCCACAGAGGATGCAGGGACGCCCACAGGGATGCCTTCCTTTCACATATGCAACCCAAGTCACATCATTGTCTTTTCTCTAAATGCACCTTGAAAAGAGTTAGATTTTTCCTGACTTCAGTGTTCCTGATGGCAGGAAGCTTTTTATTCAGGAAAAAAAAAAATAGAGAGAGAGAGAGAGAGGAAAAAAGGTCAATTTGCATCCAATTTGTTTAGACAGAAAAGCTTCTGTTGGTGTTTTTCCTTGACATATTTACATGAAGTATTTTTCTGAATCACCTGGATACGTACAGGGCAACATCTTTCATCAGGATTGCTCTCTAGATCTGTCCTCTTCAGTCCCAGCCCCAGGGGGTAGCATGGCCACCAAGCAGTGAGAGAATCACACTTTCAGAACAAAAAGATGTCAGAGAAACTGTACACCAATACACACATATCCATGTTTCTAAAAACATGTAGGATTAAACTCAGTGTACACAGCTGAAAATCAAACATCTGTCTCTCAAGTTTTTCTTATGAACTTGTCTATTTTTTTGAACTTGTAAACTTCTTGAATTTACTGATTCCATTAGTAATGACTTCCACTGTTCAACCACATCAGTAGAATCTAGAGTGTGATCGATCCGATCACATACAGGCACCCACGATGAGGTGAATTATTCTCCAGACTTTTGACTTCTTCTTGACTCCTACTCTTTCAGTAGAATTCCACTGGTCATCAAGGGAGCACAGACATCTGTCTAGATGTAAATACATGTTAATAGACACCCACAAACTTTAGGCAGAATGGATCTTTCACCTGTCTTGAAGCTATGCCTATTAAGATGAACCCTACCTTGTCTACCTATTCTGGTATTCCTCAGAAATAACACCCAGTAGAAATGGGATAACCTCAAGCAATTTCTCTTTGACAGTCCAGCCCTTGAGAAGCTGCTGGTGGTGTCTGGGACTCACAAGGCTCAGAGCAGCTTTCTGCTTTTAATTCCAGATGGGCCTGGAAGCGAGCACGTTGCTGCTGAGCCAGGCCGGGCCTTGTGCTGGAGTCAGCTCTGAACCTCTGTGATTTGGGGAACCAGAAACTCCCCCATGTTTCTTCTTTAACGTTGGATTACATGCATTTTTACAAAAGGAACTTCAATATAAACAAAACATTTAACACAGCAGATTCATTCTTTTGGCACATCTTTATATTTCTTTTGACTGCTTATCAGTGGTTCACAAATGCAATTCCTTCCTTTTCCTTTAACAAAAACAAGCAAACAAACACAAAACCAATACATCTACTTAGAAATGAAAGAAACTGCTGCAGGACCCTCCTTAATTCTCCAGTTTATAAACGGACACTTAGGTTATGCCTTTTGAAAGTCAATACCTTTCATTATAGTTTTATCCCAGGAAATAGGCACTGATTTTTAAAGGATTAATTGTGCCTTTTGTATGGTTGTCTGTTAGCACAAACCATTGCTACACGAAGACACAACTGGCTGTGTGGACGCGACTAAGGCCTAGCTTAGTATTGCTGTGCTAAGGCAAAGGGCTTGAGTCAAGGCAGCAGCAAGGAATGATCTCCTTCGCCTATTGCTTGCTCTAGAGAGTGTGTCTGAAATAGATTTGGTACCTTTCACCATTCTGAATTCTGTGCTGTGACCTGGAGGTACATTTTCATGCTCAACATAAAGTTAATTTTTGATTAATTTTTGAACACCATGACCAATAAGAGAAAGGCGACAAACAACGTAACGTCATGGGTAACTAGTGAGCCTGTTCCTGGCAGGAGCAGACCTAAAGGATCTGTTTGACCAAAACAAGTACTACTTTGTACTTCAATAATGCTGGCAATTGGATAGTTGATAGACTGCTCATGCAAAAAATAGTCATATTTGAATTTTTGTCACAGCTTCCACTGAATGGTCTCAGAGAGTAATACAACTATTAAACACCACAGTGACCCTGTGGCAAAGGAACAGAAGAAAGTAAAAAAGCATGTGCTGACCACAGTCCATTCTTACATGATTAAAAAAAATGTATTGGAAAGATAGAAGAATCTTACAAACTCTTCGCTGCTTTTTCATAGTAAAAGAAATTATCTTCTCTGAACTGTGGATAAAAATTCCTGCTTAAGGCAGAGAACATTCCTCTGCAGTGTAACAGCGAAAGAAGCTCTTCACTGAACTTCTGAGAAATCTGGGCTCCTTTGATATATTCCTTACTTTCTTTGTTCTCCTTTCAATTGATTTTCCTTGTAATGAACAGTTATATAAATAAAAATGGCTCATCTCCGAGTCGAGGCAGGAGATGGGGAGTAAATTGACAAGTTCATGCAAAAAGCCCACAGCATCTGCACGTTGTTAAAAAGTGCTTTTGTAGTAGTTAGAAAAAACAGAAAGGAAGAATTGATTGTATGTACATGTGTGGGTGGTAAAAGTATTTTTAGCTAGAGGTGAGAGGCTAGAAGCTGTCAAAAAACTGAGAGTAGGAGCAGAGTAGACAGGAGATGCCCCAGGTGATGTATTTTAGATCAGGCTAGTTGAACCATTTTATAAAATAAACCTGTAAGTAGTACTGGAAGAAAAAATATTTCCTATTTATATCAGAACAGTTTGCTAATTAAATGCATTTCTTTGTCTAAATTTAGAATGGTTTCTCTATTGCATAGCACTATTGAGGTCATAATTCCAAACACAAAATTTCTGAAAAATGGGCTGAAAACCCAAGAAGAAAGGAGAAGGACTAAAGTGGATACTTGCAGTATCTGCCTGTTAGACATGAGAAAGCCTTTTTTTTTTTTTTCTTTTTTTCTTTTTTTCTTCCTTTTCAGCCATTTTTGAAAAAAAAAAAAAAAAAAAGAATCAGTGTAGGTCATAATGAGCTTAGCCTGTGCAGTGTTAAATCCAGGTTGTTTATTTATTGTTTCCCATCCCCTGATCACATTTTAGGCAGCACATTTCTGTTATCTAACATCAGTTCTGGCACTATGAATAACAGGATGGCAATGTCCAATCTTAAATATGCATTTCAAATGAATTAAAACACAATGTTCATCTAGCATTACTGCAACTGAGTCATGACCAAAATCATGGACAGCTGAACTTGTAGAGGTTTGAATTTGAGGGAAGAAGAAACATAAATGGGATTTTGTCCTTCAAATTTAATAGACTCAGATATGTACACAAATAACCCTGCTATTTCAGAACCTAAGGAGAATAAGTATTCTTTTTATTTCTAATTCAAACACCAAAAAAATGATTTTTCCAAGACTGGATTTTCAGAAATATGACACTTATTTTCTGTGGATTTGTGTTTTATCACGTCAATGAAAGTACGAGGGCAACTTTTTCTCCATGATTGTGGATTTTATAATGTCACTTTCTTAAGTGTCTTCTCCTGCCTTCTTATATGGCTGCCTGCTTTCACAAAACTTTCAAGAGTTTAGCTACCTTTAAGACAACTCCCTTTTGGCAAACAGATAAATATTGGAAGATACGAGGTAGCAGGACTGACAGACGCAGATTGAACACTGGCTTTATGTAAGGAATCACTTTACAAAGGCAGAAATTGATGTTTAATGTTCAATTTATGATATAAAACATTCCAAATGCAATAGATACAAGAATTAAGAATCTGTAGATTGTATAACAGTTCACAATAGTGCCTAAAGCAATTGTATTTGGCAATTCTTTCAATCCGAAATTCATGAGGTAACTGCACGTACTGGATATTTTCACCTAATGTATGTCTCGGTCCTACCTGAGGCATCAAGTGTGACAGAAACACTGCAGTTGCACATCTCGAGGAAAAAAACAAGTCACAGTGAGTGAAGGTTGTGAACTCTAGCTCTTTTTACTCCAGCAAAATTATAGAGAAATCCTTTATACGCAGAATACGTAACATGCTAAAATTGGAACTTGAGCTGGACAGTTTGTGTGTGTTGTGGAATCTTTCATGACTGCACTTGGGCAGGGACTCAAAATTATATATCTTCTGGCACCTTCGGCTCTATTACACATGTTAGCATTATGTGGGACCATTGGTTCAACACTGACTCAGAGGGAAGAGTGCCTCATTCTGAATCACTAATGCCATATCCTGCAGCACTCTAGCAAAGCCCTGGCAGTAAGAAAGGATAATTACAATGCGGTTACTAAGACTGATTTTTGAGATGCTTTTATGCATACCTCAGGCATGTCAGTAGGTAAAATGCAGTCAGCTTGCCTAGAAATACCCAAGTGCCTTAAGTATATTATTTTCTACCACAAAACCGGGCATGCGAGCTGAATCTTAGTAGAAAAAAAACATCCAACTAAACACTGTATCCGGAACTACTGTGCATTTATTTTCATACATATATTAAAAAAATACTGGGTATGAATACAAAATGATTTGACAAGTTTCTTTTGCCTTTTAAGGATAAATAATGAACATCTATATAAAAGATGTTGTTTCCCTTGCCATAGAAATAGTAGTCTCTATTGTTTTTCCAGACTCTTTGAATAACTTCTGAAGAAGGTGTGGCAGTGGTATCAGCCTTGCTCCATCAACAGACTTCACAGGATTTTAGTGATGTTCTGTGAACAGTTAGCCCAAAGTCAAACGATCCTTGGTGTGAAGGGGACACTTGCCGAAGTATTCAGGCTAAGACACACAGAAGCAAAGCTTTAAGATACTTGCACTGTTTACCACTTGTCTAGCATGTTGTCACACATCACCAAATACAAAATTGCAGGGAAATACAATTCCTGGGAATATTATTCAGTATGAAAATGTGTCCACATGCTCATTTATACATCCTCGTGTCATTTTTCTCTTTTTTCCCCCTCAAATACAGCCTCTGCTTCTCTTTCCCTCAAGTGGAGTCTGTTTCTCTTGCTTGCACCCTTCAGGTGCTCTCTTCCCATTGCCTTTCCTTCCCTTCAGCAAAGCCTTTTTCCCACCTCCTGACGATTTTATCGTCTCCTTCTGTGTTCCGTGTGCTAAAATAATCAACCAAGAAGTTAGGGCCAACGTGAGTGTTACAGGAACAGAGCGCAGTTTACATGTCTCAGTGCCATTGTTTCAGGATGTTTGCAGATCCACGCATACACCCCTGCGGGTTACACTCCGTTCATGCTTTCTAGTCCACGAGGACTAGATACTATTTTTTTTGAAAAAATAAATCACAATTTGAGAATGCCGCTGAGGTCACGTAAAAGTCCTCAAACTGGACGCGTGACGATTTTAACTAGCAGAGTAAGACACCACACGAACTCTGCACAAGCGAGGGTGTGTATTTTTATTATTTCACACCAAACACCGCGATTTTTTTCCACAGGTGCCCCCCGTGACGGACACCCCGTTACCCTCCCCGCTCCCCACGGCCGCCATGCGCAGGCCGCGCCCCCTCCCACCCCCCCCCCGCGCTGCCCCGGGCCAGGCCCCAGCGGCGTCCCGGGGCCCGCCCGCCCCCGGCACGTGACGCGGGGCGGTGACGCCGCCGTGCCCGGGAGCTGGCACTGGGCGGCGGGGAGGGGCGGGAGGGGAGGGGACGGGACGGGAGGGGAGGGCACGGCACGGCACGGAGCGGCCGCCGCCGGATCGGGGCCCGCCGCCACCCCGAGGCAGGTGAGGGGCTGCGGGGCGAGGAGGAGGAGGAAGAGGAGGAGGAGAAGGAGAAGGAGGAGGAGGAGGAGGAGGAGGAAGGTGGGGAGGTGCCGCCGCCGCCGCCACCGGGAGGGCTCGGGGCACGGCGGCGCCCCGCTCTGCCGCCGCCATCCCGCTCGGCGCGGCGGGGAGGCGGCTCCGGGCCGCGGGGAGGCGGCGGGGAGGCGCACCTGGGCGCTGCGGGGCCGTGCTCAACCGAGCCGGGCCGGGCCGTGCTGGACCGAGCCGAGCAGTACCGAGCTGGACCGAGCCGTGCTGAACCGAACCGGGCCGTACCGAGCCGTGCCGAGCCGCCTGGCGCAGCCTCCCCTCACCTGCGCCAGCCGCAGCCGGGCTGCAAACAAAGGGAGCGCGGCGCTGCTTCTCCCCGGCCCCCCCCCCCCCCGTTCCCCCGGCTCCCCCCCTCTCCATTTTGGGGGTTTTCGCCCCTCTCCCAGGTGCTCAGCACCGGCAGGGTTTTGGAGCCGTTTGCAGGCGGTGTGTGAGCCCGCAGCCCGGTGCGAGGTGCACCGTGAGGGCAGGTGGGCTGGGGGCTCGGGCAGGGGTGCTCTGGGAGCCCCAGCGGTGGCCCTGAGCAGCTGTCTGAAATGCAGGGCTTGTGCAGGGCTCTGAGTCAGTACGCGATTGTTAAATGGTTACTTATTAAGCTTTTTAATTTTTAAGGAAGTCCGAGCTCTGGGAAGCTGCTTTGCTTTTCTCTTGTGCTTGATTTTGTAACCTGACGGTAGGTAGCTCTGAGAGTCGGCAGCGCAGGAGTGAGCTTGCCTTCAGGAGCCTGCAAGTTGTCCATGTTTCGTCTGTGTTTGTTGGTTGCATTTGCATTTGGCATCTATTTTTATACAACTTCTGCAGGCCGCAAGCACAGGCTTTGCAGGCAGCAGGTTTGCAGGCGTTGGTTGGGTGCTGGCTGCTCGTCTGACCCACCAAGTCCTCCAAGAAGGTGTCTGGAAGGGGTCCGCAGGGGAAGAGCAGCATCCCCAGGGAGAGACTGGGACAGACAGGGCTGCTGTGGGGTCATCTGCTCAGAAACCATCGTGCGATACATCCTGAAGTGCTGAGAAAGCTGCCAGTGGAGAAGCAGAAGCACTGAATCCAGTGAACTGCAGCCAGTTTATCTTATCTGGCCCAAACCGATAATAATTTATCCCGATTTAGCCTCAGCAACTGGGTTTATTTCTGCAGCAGCACCTCAGAAGGGTTCATTTCAGTACTGGGTAAAGTTTGATGCTGAAAATGGAAAAAGATGGCGCAAGTCAACTGCTGCTCCTTTGTAGGACATCATGAACAAGGTCACAGGAAGAATTTTAAGGAGATCAGTTAATATCCTCAGTGTTTTGCATTCAGTAATTTGCTGTGTTTGTATTATAAAGTAAGTAGTTACATAGCTGTGGTGAGTAAGTCTCCCCCAAGACAAATATAGAAGAGAAAGACTTGAGATATACCAGAAAGGCTTTTACTTAATTAGTTGGCTCTAGAAGATCAGGAGAAATTACTCTTGTGTGTAATAACTTTGGGAGACATAGGAATCTTACATTGTGTACCTCCTGATTTTTATTTTTGTCTTCAGTTCTGGACTAGTGCTGAAATTAGGGATGAGCATACATAAT
Source organism: Heteronetta atricapilla (assembly GCA_011075105.1). Lineage (NCBI taxonomy): Eukaryota > Metazoa > Chordata > Aves > Anseriformes > Anatidae > Heteronetta > Heteronetta atricapilla. Next base: position 15,594,386 of record CM021732.1, read on the forward strand.
GCAGTACATAATCTTACACATATTGTACGTGGTCATATCTGTGTGCATGTCTGTCTGTGTGTGCTGGGGTTGTGCTCCTTTCAGGTCCATTTGCATGAGCTTCAACATGAATTTAGTGAACATCTTTCTGCAGTTAAGAGAGAGTTCCAAGCAGATGAACTGCAGGGTTTCAGTTGCCCTAGGAAAGGCCTCCTTCTAACCAAATACAAAGATACCTAGAACAAACCACTCCAAGCAGGGCTGAAGTGACATTGCAGCTGCTTGGATCTGATGAGAAAAGATCTCGTTTTGGTGAGAAGCACCCAAGTTCCAGCTGGGCTCAGAGGCTGGCTGCAGAGCTGATGTGTGCCCGTGCTGAGGGGTGTCAGGGCTGGGTGTGGGCAGGGCAGAGCTGACCTGGTCGAACGCAGCGGGCTGCCTGCCTTGCTTGCTCTTCACTGAGTAACAGCTGGGAACGGTTTGTATTGGGAATGGGAACCCGAAGAGATCCACACCACGGTGTTGGGTGAGAGAACTCATAACCATCGGCCCTGTCTGTGTAGGGATGCAGACACGGGTGTAATTGTGAACATGCTTGTTCTTTGTAGCAGCCCAAGTGCTCTGCTAAGTGGCAAGATGTGTTTCTATGTGGGGATGTGGCCCACCTTAAATGAGTTACCTGTAGCATTCAGGTTTCACTTGCCAGATGGAAAACGTGGTCTGAATCTGATCTTTGGCATTTGTGAAAAAAGTTTTGTCATGTTTTTGTTGTTAGTTGGGGGCATTCATTATTATTAAACTGTTCCCAGGTATTAAGGCTTTATTTAAGGTATTAAAGCTTACAGAAGTTCTCTGGGGCAGTCGATGGCTTTTTCATGCCTATTGTTCTCTAATTAGGATTCCTCAGCCTTCTCTACCGACGTGGGTCTCATCCAGCACTACAGGTAACGCTCGAGAAAACAGCTCGGGGCTGCAAGGCCTGACCCGCTGTATCGCTTCTGTGGCTGACCAGTAGCAACAAACTCACGTGCTCCAGATGTCACTGCTGTGCTCTCAGGTCTGAATTCTTCCGTGCCCTCTGCTGTAGAGGCTCAGCCCAGGCTCCCAGGGCTCTGTAACCAAAGCTCCGCGAGGCAGGTGGGTGCATCCTCAGAGGATGTCACCAGTAGCTGTCCCCCGGGCTATGCACGAGGTGTAGGCAGTCCTGTCTTCTGTGGTGCAACAGCTGTGTAAAAAAAAAAAAAAAAAAAAAAGAAGTAAAACTTCCTGCGTTTGGATCCGTGAAATCAAGGCAGTGCTAGTTGTTTGCAGACTTAGAGGCTTAAGTCAATATTTATTAATTAAACTTGGTGAGAAGGATTTCCCACCTATACCATAGGTGTTTCTCTCAGGGGAGGAGGAGAAGTAGAGCCTGGCTTGATCCTGATGATGTGAGCTATTTATAAATCTGTTTCAGTGTTCTGGCCAGCTGCAGAATACAGCCTGTCTCTTTTCATCCTATGTTCAGTGTTACAAAATGCTTGCTATTGACTTGATAATTTTGCAGCTCAGCTGAAAGAACAAAAAACTCTGCTTTTTTTTGGGGGGGGGGAAGGCATGGGGTTGCAAAACTGACTTCAGAATTGGGTAGAGCTATTTTTGTAGCTGTTGCATTTTATTTAACTTCTTTTTCTTAAAATTCTATTAACTTTTTTGAAGTGTAAAATACAACTTAACATTGAGCCTATCTATCTTGAAGAAAAAAATAAACATTAAGCATGCATTCTCACTGAATAGTTATATGAAACAGGCAAGAGAATGAAAATCCCAAGCTTTTAAAGTGCTTGGGAGCCCTGTGGGAAACCACGGGTATACATTCTCTTTCTTTTGGGAGAAGTAAAACCAGTGTGAGTGGGTTGTCCTCTTACATTTTAATATCCAAGGCAGCATACCTTAATGGTAGACTGTAACTTGGAATTGCTTCTATTTTTCTAGTATATGACCTTGAAGCTGTGAAAGGGATTGGTAGCAACGCTGAAAAAGCGCTGGGAGGAGTCAGATTTAGTAACAAGGAGGAAAATAATGTTTTTATTCGAGAGTTTCCAAAGCTACGAAGAGAGTGGGTATGTTTACCTGCTGCTGGAGTTGCTAAACAACTGCAGAAGTGCACTTAAAAATACCTGTTTATGTTGAACGGCAGGTAGGATAGCTGTTCTGTACCCAGACTGTAAATAGACTGCGGGGCTGCAAATGTCAGTGTGCTGCTTTATGGGGGAGAGAGTGAAAGGAAAAAACCAAAAACGCGCACAAAAAACCCCAGACAATCCGAGCATTCTTTTCTACTGTTTTGTGTCCCTCTCATCAGCTTTGTTTGAATGTGGTACCATCTTCCTTACTGCCAAGTCCTGCAATAAAATTGCAAGCCTGATCTTGTGACTCCATTTGGAGTCTGGTAAGCAATTGTGGCTTTAAAGCTACCCGTAGGAAGTGTGTCCTGGGTGTCGATGATGGGCTGGGGAGAAGGAACAACATGGTTTAAACATGGACCGTTCTTTCTAGGCCTCGTACTTGAGCTTTTTAGGGTTGTCTCTGAGTTACGTGGGAAACGCGATGTATTCGAGGATGAGATCAAATAGCAGAAATAGTGAAAGAAAAATTGAGGAACTGTTAGGGGTTTCTGCTTCAACTCTCCCCAGAAGTCCCTTTTGTTGTTTGTGCACTTAGTCCCTCTAACAGCCTGCATCTGTGTGCCTGCATGGAATTGCATTAGTTCCACTGTGTTTCAGGGTAAACACTGTAAATCTCACCATGAAGTCTCAACTTGCAGAGCAGCGAGTTTCTGAATTGTTTTTCTCATTCACGGAACATGTGGGATTTTTTTAGATTTATTTGTTAATCTTTGGGGCTAAATATGGCGGTATTTTATTGAATTGTCCTAAACGCTATTTGAATGTTAGAGGGCTTCCCCGTTTACTTGTATGCTTCATTTTTTTTCAAGATTAGGGAACTGTATCTTTCAATGAACACAGCACAGTGAAGTAACGTGGAAGTTGCTAAGCCTGACGCTTACCAACGCATGAATCGTGACTTTGATGTTAACACGATTAACTGGAGGAGAAACAGTAGTTCATGGATATGGGTACAGCTGTAGTTGTCTAGACTGTAGGATGCTAAAAAATCCTCTTCAAAATTTTCGTGTAGTATCCTTTTATTATTTATTTTTAGTTTTGCTTCATAATCCTGTTTCATGATTTTTTTTGGTCTTTGTTTTAGCACATATCACTCTTGGTTATATCAGGTTTTCTGTGAAGTAAATTAAAACTAATAGCTATAAAAGTAATTAAAACTAAAATATCTTCTACGAGCAAAGCAAGTATGTAGAATTTAAACTGCCAAAACCAGAGTATCTTGGAAACTTTAAATATTTCTTTTTAATGTTGAAACAGTTTCAGATTAAATAGTATATTGCAGTTATTCTAGCAGTTTATAGAAGTAAATCAGCATTTTTAAAGACTGGCTAGATGTAGAGGCAACAACGTGCATCCTCAGGTGGCACAGGTTGCATAGCTCCTCGGGGATCAGTTTTGGCACTGAGGTGGAGGTCAGCAGAGCCTGTATACAGCGTGCAACACGTGGGGCAGGGATTGCCAGCCCATGCTGAACTTGGTGACTGGCGTGTAGCACTGGAGGAAGAATTAAAGGATTTTGTAAGGAATTCTGAGCACTCTGAAGGGACTTGTGAACTGAAGGGCAGCTCAAAATAAGCAAACCATAATCTCTTCCTTTTAAATATGTTAAACCCAGAATATTGATGCAGTTTCATAAGATATTAAGCCTGTGTATAAGCAAGAGAGAAACTCAGACTAGTCCCCCCAGTGATGGTTAACCTTGAGTAGTGATAGAAGCAACAGGGTTAATGGGTAACTTGGTAGCAAGAGGCTTGTGCGAATACGAGGGTTAAATCAGGGATTGAGTTGTGTTGATGACTTTGTTTTATTGCTGTGAAAGGTACCTGAAAATCTTGCCTTTTTCATCAGTCTCTCTGTCTGAGATTGACATAAATTGAATATGCAGGGTTATTTTTGAAATTATTTTCCTCTAAAGTGCTCTTGGACAATTACTTCATTATGTAGATATAACTTTTTTTTTTTTCCTTGCAGCTCTGATTATTAACAGGAAAATAACACTTCTGAAGCAGAATGTCGCTTACTGTTTGCCGGAAAAGGTGAATTTTTTCCAAAGAGAGATGGCTGATAAGGGTGGGAAGATCCTTCCAGGACAACTGTACATTGAAGTGGAGTATGACTATGAGTACGAGGCCAAGGACAAGAAAATTGTGATTAAGCAAGGAGAGAAATACATCTTAGTAAAGAAAACTAATGATGACTGGTGGCAAGTCAAAAGGGATGAAAATTCCAAACCTTTTTATGTGCCAGCACAGTATGTGAAGGAAATACCACGAAAAGCACTGATGCCACCTGTTAAGCAAGCAGGAATGCTGTCAAATAATGCTTTAAAGTTGACACATGGATTACAGAGATCGACAGAAAATGTGAATAAGTCACCAGAGCTTTCTAGTTTTGGAAAATCTTCTCCAGTTCAAGTGTCTTGCTTAGTTCGAGATGCCAATCAAAATCTGGGACCGAACAATAGCCCTGGTCAAACTCTTGGGTTGAGTCTGGACCTTACTCAAAACAATGGAAAACTTAACAACGAGTTGCAATCTCCTAAGATTTCCAATCAGTATAGAACCATCTCCATGGGTCATTTCCCGTGTCCAGAGTTCTTGGAAATAGAGAAGACCAGCTTTTTGCATGAACAATCTTGTGATTCAGCAGGAGAAGGCTCAGAAAAAATTCATCAAGATTCAGAATCTGGAGATGAACTCAGTAGTAGCTCCACAGAACAAGTGCAGGTAAGCTTAAAAAAGGTTTGTGTAGATTTGTGTTTTTTTTTTTTCTCCCTTTTCCATGTTACCGTAATAGTTTGTTACTGTTTTTTTTTTTTTTTCCCGTAATAAATTAAGTCAAAATGTCTTGTCTCAGCATGACCTAGCTGTTGAAATCTAAACAGTTGGCCTGTGTGGTTCTATTACTTGCAGAAGTACTTTGGTTTGGGGATTAATTCCATTTACGATTCATGCGATTGAATGTTACAGAAACAGCTCGTCTTTATTAAGTTTGTTTGGAGATGATGCTGAATTTGGATTATTCTCTTCCAGAGGAAGCGAGCCTGTTGCAGTAACTCGCTTGGTTTTGTGAAAGCAGAGGAAGATAATAGTGCTAATTATCGTCAGCTTTTTCTAAATCTGTGTGAAGATTGTGTGTGAGTTGTAAATTGACGTGCTAGAGGGTTTAATAGCTTAAAAATGGTACACTTAGATTTGTATGGAGTTTAATTTCTGGCTTGACTATTTTATTTGTAGACTTGTAATGAGTCAGCCTTGCCAATTCTGCTTCTCACGACTTTACACTGGATTAAAACTCAAAACATGTGAGTTTTGTTAATTAGTATGGAAGAATCTCAGGAATGATGTACTCCCACTTCAGGCTAAAACCGAGCATTGATTTTCTTTTTCTTTGGTAAAATGGAAGTCATTTCTTTTACTTCTTTTTTTTCCTCTTATTTTTAATACCTCCTTGCCCCCCTCCCTCTTTAAAAAATAAGAAGTTAGCACTGATTTAGATAATTAGGTCATACATCTGGTATGGATAACCAAGTTAATTGGTCTGTTGTAATTCCAGATTTGTTCTTGAAGTGTGTGTACATGTGCATATTTATGTATTTATTTAACACAGAGATTTTATTCCCCAGTATACAGAGATTTTAAAACAATTTTAAATTCTCAGATTAAAAGCTCCCTGCTCTTAAAGTTTCTTATACTTTATGGTTACCTGTATACAAACCGACCGCTGTAATAAATCCCATTTGTCAGCCACTTGCTTGCCACATTTGGGACTCGGTTAAGGGTGGTATTCGAATGAAAGCTGACATCAACTTTAGAAATGAAAATATTACTGTGAAGGGTTGTGCCATCAGCACTGCTTTGCTAGTAAGACACAATTTGTACAAAGCTGCTTAGTTAATGTGAGCGAGTATAGAAAGGTCTTAAAGATACAAGATACCTGGGGTGATCTATGTAGTCATGAACTCCTAATATATATTATTATATAATGGTATTTAATGAAGTGCCCAGAATCCGGAATTCTTAAATATCATACTCTATTCTTGACCTCTTTCTTGAAAGTGAGAGTTCCTCTAGTTAGGGGATTTCATGCCTCTAATATTTGTCACTTTTTCTAAAAATTGTACTTATTTTTTTATGTGAATAATATGAAATAAATGGGATTACTGAATTTTATTTCTTCATGCTTTCAGTTTTAGTTTCATTTTGTACTTTGTTAATGTAAAGATTGTTATGAACAAAGTGGAGATAACCAATGTCCTAGTTCACAGTAGTTGATACCAACTGCTTAGAACCTGTAAGGATAAGATAACTGTTAGCCATTTACTTTAGAAACGTGCAGTGGCTCATCTGCTGTTGGATTAATTAATTGCTGAATGAATGACAAAATACTAAGGAATGGTTTGAAAGTGTATTTTACACTAAATAGTTTTTCACACTTCCGTTTATGTTGTGTGCCAAGACAGTTTACTGTGCTGAATAAGCATCACCTTTTCTAGTTAAAGTAGATGAGATTGATGTTGCATGGGTGTCTTCTGCCACACAGTAATTAACATTCAGGCCTGCTATTCAGTTTCTGTGCGACTTTGTGGTACTGATACAGTGACACAACCCTTTCACCCTTCTCTTCCATCCCACTCCCCCCTGCCTCACCATTAGAACCTGTATGTAAGTGTGGACTTTGGTGGGACAAGTATGCGCATGTATGTAGACTTCATGGGATTATAAGGAAGGTCTGAAAATGGAAGGTTTCCTAGTGCTTAATAGTCCATGTCCTAAAAATGTGATGTTTCAGCTGTAGGAAAAATCGTGGTGTTTGACGTGTGTTGCTGTGGAACTTGTCCTAATCACAGTCTCAGACATCAAGAGAGCGGGTGCTCAGTATGCCTCGCAGTTGTCTTATTTTAAAACCATGAAGTAACTTCATCTCGTCATGCAGATTCATGGGCTCTTTCAATACGATAAAAATATTTGACATTTCGTAGCCACAGGGATTAAAGTGGTAGTAGAACTGATGTCACTGCAGCTTAGTCTAGATACTATGAGTGCCAGCCTTCTCTGGAACAGACACGTTTTTTTTTTTTATAATTCTTTCAATAATGAGCATTGTTTAGTACAAATCAGCTGTGCCGAAATTAATGGCTTAGAAAGCTGTTTTTATTGCTTTTTAGTCTGTAGTGAGAACATCAAGTTCCCTGCTTTCGCACACAAACAGGATTTCACTTCCCAAGTCAGTCTGACTGTGGCTCTCCCTTCTCTCTGCCTGCTGTGGAATTCAGTTTTGTGCTGTCTGTATTGCAATGAACTTCAAGCTACAGGTGTTTTCTCTTAAATTTGTCAGGTTAGAGTCTAGACTGGCCTTGATAGCATCTCTGTGTGGGTGACTTTGTATTTCTTGCTAGACTCATGATTTAAGAGTCTGGCTGGAAGGGGAGTTATCAGGGATGTCAGCAGAGAGCTGGTACAGAGGTAGCCTGAGAGTTAAGGGGTGTGCTTTTGTGGTCGAGTTGGTCTGGAGAAGGAAACTTTGAACTTCCCCAGCCCAGTGGCATGGTTTCCAGCCAGCCACGAGAGTGAGGAATGGGTTAGTTTGAGGTGACGGTAATTTTTTATTCCTATCCCAACATGCAGAGCTTTTTCAGTATCCTGAGTATGAATATCCAAGAGGCAGAGGAGTGCTTTATTATGAAATACTTCTAAGAGATGGGTGCACTATTCTCTGAAGATTATCTTACTTCTTTCCAGTAAAGTACAGCTTGTGTGGATGAACAGCCTCCAGCTCATACATTTGTTGGCTGTGGAAATGTTGGAAGATCCAGTCTCCAATGTACTGCATAAAGGAAGGATTTCTTTGAGCAGCTGAGATACGGTATGAAATGGAGGTTAGGGAGGTGACAATGTGAGCAGAAGAATTTGTTAATGAAGGTGAGGGCAAATGATCTGATCAAGAGGGGGGGAAAAAAAAGAAAGGGTAATGAATACTTCTGGCTCTTTGTATAAAGAAATTCCAAGTGCTGGGTGTAACTCAGATGCATAAGGTGTGCTAAGAATCAGATGTTTGCTTCTGGGCTTGAACTGTAGGAAGGCTGGAGGTAATTAGAGAAAGCAGGGCTGGAGAGGAAACGTTCCAATTTAACCAGATTTAAATCTGGTGGAGATAGTACCTGCCAGTCGAACTGGTATTGAATGAAGTGAATCAGGATTGCACAGATGGAATCACTGGCATGCTGATTGTGCTTAAATCTGAGAATCCACAAGTGTTTCCAGCAGAGTTTTAGGACAGTGGTGTCAGGTATGATGTCAGGTATGTGTCCTGTGAAAAGCGCAGAATAGAATCCTTTGGAATGCTAGCAGTGACAAAGAAGGAAACTGAGAGGAGAATTTCGTAGCAGAGGAGGCGCAATACTTGAGAGAAGCAGCTGAAAGGTTAGTGATGTGCAGCAGAGGCCAGAATAATTCTTGTGTAGGTGTGCGGGGGAAACCCCAAACCTACGCATTTAGGCACACCTGATTTCTTAGGAAGGAAGAGTTGAAGCAAAAGTGGAAAAAAATTAAAAGTGGTTTAGAAGACTTTAGGTCAATGTTTGCAAGTAAAATCTAATCACAGGTTTTGAGAGAGGGTGTGCAGAGTGGGAACGTTGGTTGAGTTCTGAGATCATGCCAAGGATGGTTAGGTATAATATTTATATAAAGATGATACTTCAGAATAAAATAGCTGCAGACAGAAATTAATCTGCTTTCAGCGATGCTCAAGTATAACCTACCTCAAATACTTTTTCTGATGAGCATGAGTGTAACTTCCTCCTGTGTCATAAGAGACAAGGATTACATATGTGATTATGTAGGTGTATGAGTAAAATATTTGCTCTAACTTAGTGTTACTTCTTATGCTCATTAAAAGTTACTTTTAGTAGCAGGCTGTTTTTAATCATTATAAATATAGACAGTGACCCATTTGCAAAGATTGTTCTGTCTTTCATCCTCTTTAGTAATTGACTATTGCATAAACTGTCGAGTGCTAAAGGGGATTATCACGAGGATGACTGTTTTGCTTTGATTAATTCTGAGTAGTAAAGATCTTGCAAAGAGATCCTTCTGGTTTACTGTAGAGATTTCTGTGTGAATTGCTATAACTTTTTAAATGGAGACAACAGTTTCGTGTGTGTGTATGTTTTGGTAGATAGTGTGAGTGCATCATCTGGAGGTTTTAGCATTTTTGTCTTATTTTGCCACCTAGTTAAAAGGCTGGTGGTAAATCTTCAGCATTAGACTACCTAGGTCAAATACTAAAACTCTAAATAAATGTTTGTTACTGTTTTTGTGGCCCTCAGATTTAGTTTGCATAATAACATTTTTTAAACTTCATTAACTAAGTTAGAATATGCTGAAATATACCCATTATAATGAGGTGAAGAATAAAACTTTTAGTTCCCTGTTGTTAGAAGTTATCTGTGGTATTTTGTAAAGCATTAAAACAATTCTTTTTATGTAATTCCAGTAACTGCTGTTAGAATTTAGAAAACATTTCAGGCTGGTTAGGAAGTTGTATCAATTGCTCTGAACGCTGACTGTTCAGATCCTCTCAGGTTTACTTTTTTTTCCCTTCCTATCCTATGCTAGCAGGTCTGGATAGCTTGCGTTTATAAGGGCCCTGCTTTTGAGCAGCTCTGTTAATATTTTTAATATGCAACAGCTATTAAGTCAGCTAGCAGATAGTTGTCCCTCTCTGTCTCAGTGAGCAGTTCTGGAGGTGGGTGTCCTCCAAAGACAAGATGCCATGTCCCACTATAGCCCTTGTGCTCCTCTGAACTTCCCTGCTGCAAATCAGACTGGCTTTCATTAAATAAATAAATAAATCCATATAAGGCAGCTGTGGACGAAATCATAACCTGGGAGACAAGCTGGGTTTAGCTGACTAGCTTGTTCAAATACTGGTGTATGAATGCTCATCTGGGTAAGGTACAAAGCTACCTGGAATATGTGTTTTTTTCCGCTTTCAGAATTTGAACAAGATCTACAGTGTGGCTGGGTTTCTGCAAGTACCAACGTAGTCTTCTGACTTCCTGCCCTAGTTTACGTTAATTTAGTGCAGAAGATGATAAAGTGGAACTTGCAAGGCATCAACTGCATAAACTTCTCTATGCCTTTGTTCTGGTGGGGCTGCTTACTAGCTCAAATGAAGCCCAAGCTGTGGTGCTTGAGGAATAACAAACATAATATGGAAAGGAGTTTTGTTTTTCATCTAGAAAAGCGCCATTCCTAGTGTGCAGCATGAATTTTGGTGCCTGTTGTCCTACCTGCCTTTTCTTTGTACTTAAGCAGTACAAAATACCTCCTTCAGCTCTGACAATGGCAAATCTCTGTGGCCAGTAAACAATTATACGGAAAAGCAGCACCAGGAAAATGAACTGATGTTTTGTCTGGCTGCTGCATAAACTTAAAGCAGCAGGCGATGCTGGAGAGTTGCTTGTTCTCCATTGGCAGTGCTTCTGTCGGTTTTTGAGTTGGGAACTTCCAGATGCAGAACAAACTCAAATTGCTTTGTAATAAACAAAAACCCTACTTGAGAGTATTTGATAGGAATCTTGCACATTGCGTAACTCTGAGAATAAACAATTGCATTCTGTATATATTTACCTAGTTGCTTTCTAGACAGTTGTTTAATGTTCCAGTGCTTGCATGTTAAATAAATGTGCTGTTACTTTGTAGAATTCTAAAGAAAGTCTCACTTGTTTCACAGCAGTGTGACAAAACAGTGGGGAACGTATGACTGGATAGAATAAAATGCAGAACGCTTTTTTTGTCGGATGGGCAGCTCTGGAATAGTAGACGTGCTTAAAAAAGGAAAGCAAAGTCTATGCACATCTAGTACCCAAACAGCTGATATTTCTGTGTGTCTTTGCAGTGGTGTTTGATTTAAAAGCGATAGACAGAAGTGGGTTTTGTCCTTACATGGAATTTATTCTAATAATAAAGCACAAAACTTTTAAACAATATAATCTTCTTCTGAATAGTAAGAATTGATGATGAAGAGTTTCAAAGACTTTTTTGGTGAGTGATTGGGCAACGTAGTATTGGATTACATTTGTAACTTTGCGTTTAGCCTATCTTAGTGTGGTTTCTGAGTTACTTCTTGGGAAAGCTTGTAACTATTCAGTACACCACATTATGGAAGTGTTAGGTTAATATAAAAAAGTGATCAAATAAGTGTGGGTAACGTCAGTTGTAGAAAACAGTAAAAAAAAAAAAAAAGTGCAGTTTATAACTAATTCCATGGTCTTAAATACTTTGCAATTGCAGTCATCTTTCTCATTGAAAATCTCTCATGGAAAATGAGAGAGTGCTGAAAACAGCATACATAAAGGTGAAAGGTATGAGCAGAGGCATGGAATAGTTCCCATGTGAAATCTTTGCAAAATCTTTTCAATCCAGGTGCACATTTAGTGTTACGTCCAGAATTGTAATTATTGCTGCTGAAATGGCTGAGAGATTGTTCAGAAGTAGTCTTATTTTTTTTTTCTTCCAACCTTTTTTATCCTGCCTGTCTTTTCTGTTGTAAACTCTTGAGGGTTGAGAACTTGTGTACAAAGATGTTCTGATGATGGGCGTGGGTATTCTGAGTGTCTGTTTCAATGAATTGTAGCTCTCCCTCAGATAAAAGTTTTGTAAATGAAACCTTAAAGCTGAAGGGTTGAGCTTATTGCTTATGTTGGTTTTTGATGTTGTATTATCTGGCTTCAACTTCTGTTTGTAAGCAAAGTTCCTGATCAGAATTTACTGGCACCCCTCTTTAATCTGAAATTACATATGACTTTTGAATTTAATTAATAGTTTTAATTGTTCCCTTTTTAAATGGTTTGCCTGGGGCTTCTCATGATCTTCAGATCATCCAGTTAAATTAAGTAGCTTCCCCATCTTCTGTAGAAAGGCACTGCTGAAGAGCAGAGCGTTACACAGGTTTTCTGGCTGTGGCTAGCACAAGCAGATGTCATCTTTCTCTTGCTTTCGTGGATTATCATTCAGCTGAATAACTTTGCTGCTCTAGTCACCGCACGGCTCTGTAAATATTTATTGCTGGTAGAGCATGGAGATGGAACGGTGCTGCCTGGAGGAGTGCTGGGATCGAGTACGTAAATAGCGGTGCAGCAATACCAAAGGCTGCGTGTATTCCTTTATTACAACTTGAATAGCTATAAATAGTCTAGTGCAAAGTTTGCAAGCCTGATGGACTGAAGGACACACTTGCCTTTTTAGTACAACTTATGGGCTGAGATACCTACAACAAAGGTACTATGTAAAGGACAACATACTGCCTGATAAAAACAAAAATACTACTCCCCCAAATCTTTCTGAACTTGTTCAGTATATATAACAGTGTTGTATACAAATTTATTTTCTAGACAGCTTGACAGGTTGCCAGGATGTTCAGAAATGACTTGCGCTACACAGATTTCATACCATGTTGCACATAGCCAGTGTGACTCCTTTGTCCCTACGCTCACACCCGTGCAGATAAAGCTGGAGGCTTTTTTGCTTCCTGCCCGGCCCACTTGTCGTGGCCGGGCCCTGTGGCTGTGGGGCGTTAGGCCTGAGGCGAGGCAGCTCGGCCGGAGCTCCCTGAGGCCTGCCAGCGGCCTGCCATGGCTGTCACACAGCGCTCTGCTTCCAGCCCTGTGGTGCTCGGCCTGTCATGGCGGGCAGCCCCTCACGGGGCAGGTGCTTGTCGGCCACCCACTGCTGCCCTCACAGCTCCCGGCTGCGGCCTTTGGTCTGACTTGCTTCCTCCCTCCCCTCTCGTCTTTGTTGACTGGAAGGATTATGTTCTTTGTTTCTTCACCTTTGAGAAGAGAGGACATTTACTGGGGGAAAATAAAATTTGGAAGGGATTATTTTTTCTTGGTATTCTTCCATGCCCCAGAAGAGACCTGTCTGTTCCTTCTCTCACCAAGTGTTAGAGTACTTGTTCTTATAGCAGGACGTGGGTTGTGATGTACCAAGATAGAAACTTTGTTTTCAAGTAACTGTGTGTAAAAACTGTATTGCATCCCTTTCCATCTTTTCTAGTTTACAAGCTGCTATTGTAACCGTGGACTGAACAAAACTGGGGTATGTGCTCATTTTTTTTTTTTTTTATGGAGAACAAGAAAAAAAAAAAATTCCCAAGTGCTTTGCAAATAACTTGTTTCTTGCTTTGTAAAGCTGTAAAGCCTCAGCAGACTTTGCCCAAACTTAGGGTCTGACGAAACTCCATGTAACTTTTATGAAGGATGTAAGACGGTGCTATCCAGCAGCTGCAACTCTTTGGCATGCTGTTTGTTAGAACAAATAAAGAGAACATTATGAGGAAAGATGATGTTGCGCTGACAATTTACTTCTTTGCAGTTGATTTCAGAGGGAAGTTTTTTCTCTTTATTTGTGACTCATCAGTTAAACCTTCTGTTAACTCTTCAGTTAAACTTTCCTGTGGCTACTTTCACTGTCTGTTTTGTGGCTCTTCCCCTGCCTTCTTGTAATGTGGTTGCTTCCTGCAACAAATGGGATCAATATCCATAAGATATTTCCAATTTTATTTCTCCAGCACTGTATACTAGGCCAGGCCATATGTTGCTAATTGTATGCTTCTTTGTGACACATCTTGAATTTTGTAGCAGGAGAAAATGATGCAATACTTCACATCTTGAGCTCTATGTGTATACTTGTTACCTATGTAGTCATAGCTGGTGGGTAGAAAGGATAGATAAAAATCATGTTGCTTTTTACACTTTCATAAACTTTCTCTGTAGTCTTGACTGGTCATAGCTATGCTTAAAAGGATCTAGTTACATTACTGCAGCACATAAGGATAAAGCTCCAAATCCTGGAGTGCAAGTCTCACACTCAGTCTGTGGGAACTGATGTTGGTTGCTAAGTCTTCCTTTTGATTAGAAACTTACCCCCCTTTTCACCTACTGAGCATTTGCTGAAAATTGTAGAGCATCTTTTTGGTGTTTATTCTCAATGCAACCAGTTGTTAAAGGCAAATGCAGAGGTCGGGTAGAAGGAAGACAGACCAATTGCTGTAGCTTGAAGTGCTGAATTTTAAAACTCTCTGTTGGTGGTCTCAGGAATTGCATACACGTATCCTCCCCTCATTTCATCTTTTCACTGTGCCTCCTTACTGTCTGTCCAGAGTGCTTGCTGCTTTACTTCACCATATATTATGTTGTAGACTGTGATTTGTGCACCGAGGGACAGGCTTCTCTGTTGCCCTTGCTTTGGTTGGATTTGGGTTGAGTGCAGCCTCAGAGCTGTAGTGAAGTTAATAAAATTCCACAAATGCTACATTTTCTTTATATGTTTGCAGCTGTCGTAGGGGGAAAAAAAATCTGGTTTAGTATCTAATTTCATTGAAGCATTGTGGTAGCTGCAGACTTGGTTTAAATTCTTTTCTAATGTTGAAACACCAAATGACAAAGTATACTTCTTTACTCTGGATACTGAATTGCAGAAATAACTGTTCTTAAAAATGAAAGAAATTCTTGCTAGTGTAAGGAAAATAAAGGGGAAGAAGGAGTACAGAAATGTGTGGCTGTTAAATGCTTTCTGCCCTAAACCCGAGTGCCAACAAACTGAGTCTGCAAGTAGAGAGAAACAAGTGAAGAACACAGTCACAGGACAAATATGTATATTTTTAGTTGTTGCGAGGGGGGGGGAAAACTGCAATCTGGTTGAGATTCCCATGAGAATTTTCTTGCATTGCTTAGCTCTCCTGTAAGCATTATGTACAGACTGCTGCTGTGTTCGTTGGGATTTCAGTGTAGTTTTTAACAGTACAATTATGTACTTGTTTTTAGCATTAAAAACAAAAAACAACAAAACAACAACAACAAAAACAAAAAACAGAAAACTGAAAAGTGATCTTAGAAATCTCTGACTTGTTGAAGTTACGTTCTGTGTTTTGAATGTAATTCTAAAAATATTGATCTATTTCTAAAAATATTCATTCTGTTTTGTACTCTTGCAAAATGGAATCAGACCATTAAAGTCAGAGGTACTGTAATCTATTCTAGAACAACTGAAAATGGAGAATTAAAAAAGAAATTAGAAACAACATGGCACAACTTCTTATAGGCTGTATGACTTCAAACAGCAATTGAAGGAAATATTCTTACTTTGCTCAAATTTTTAAACACTGTATTAAGTGCACTGACAATTAATACTTTTTTGTTGCTCTTCATCCTATTACAGCTTTTAGGACAGAATCTGAAGCTGAAATCTTGATGTAAAATATTGCCTATGTATTGTCTGGCAAGAGACTTGCTTTCCTACTTCATAATCAGAAAAAAAAATGCCTTGTTTAACAGTAGACATTCTTTTCTTATGCCTCTAGAATAAATGAGTTCTTTTGAGGGGTGATGTGAGGTGGTCAAACAACCCTAACAAAACTTCAGAGTTTCAGTTTTGTGTTCAAGAGAATATGTTGTGTAGGGAATGTCTTCTGAATTTAGAAGGACTTGGAACAGTTTGCCTTAATTCTTCATCTTTTCAATTCATATTTGTTCATATTCTTCCTTCTCTTTCTCTTTCCAATCAGTGCTAATATATGTGGGATTTTTATGGTCTATTGGGAAACTTAATTTCCACAAGTGTCAAAACCAGAAGTATTTTTCCTGGTCAGAGAGGTTTTAAGCAGAAAACTCATCTAAAATGTGTTTTAATGCCAAACTGTATGTTTTGCCATTTTTTGCTTTTTTACCCTCAAGTTTTCTTGATGAAAGCTGATAAATGTCCTGTTCCAAAGTACTCCAAGAGAATAAGGATGACAAATGCAGTATCTTGAAATACTAAATTCCTTTGAAAGTAAAATTACAATCTCTGATCTTGGTTGTTGTACCGTGACTGTCTTGCACCTTCCACAAAATCGTGCTGTCTGTCATGGAACCCACTAATTATATGCAGTGTTAGCAATAAAATGTGAGAGAATACTGCATATGACTGCAGATTCAGGAAAGGGACTGGTATAAGGCAAGTGGTATTTAAAGACAAAGTCCAACCTGTTCACTGTTGGTTGAAACCTGCTAGGTAAAAAAAAATAAAAAAAATCAGTTTGGATCTTAACTACGGAAATGTAAAATCTGTTTTAATAATGAGCTAAAGGATTAAGGGGAAGCGTACTGCCTTTTTTTAAACTACATACTTAAAATGAAAAATTAAATGTTAGTTGAAATAATGTTTAAGTATGTGAAAAATGAAGTGTGTGTGAAAACTACTTCTGTATCATCTGTGTGCTTGGCAGAAGGTTTATGTGGAGAAAAGCCTGTGGAAACAGGCAATCCAAAACCTATCAAACAGCTGCATGTCCCCAGATTGTTTTCAAGTGGGGAACTCTTTTCATACCAACATATGCTAAGCATCTCAGTAAAGGTGGTTTTCCTTGTAGTGACAAAAATGTGGGTGAGGCATGTCTTTTTTAACGAATATTTTCTAACATTGCTGCTACTAAACCCGTTTTGTTATGGCGTGCCAGTGTGGCCAAAAGCTCTGTGCTGCTGCCTTGGTTAAAGGCAGCATAAAATGTTAGCTTTTGCTCTTACATGACTTTTTATGCTATGGTGTGAAGTATGCACTGGTCTTCTTAGCAGTGATTAGCGATTTAAAGTCTTCCTGCAGCTCTTCTGCATTTCTCTGGAGGACAAGTGACAGCAAGGCTCGCGGTACCGCAGGTCCAGCTGAATGGCTTTGTTGTAGGTTGTGTTATGATTGCTGTGCCAGATTGCCCGTCCTCTAGTCCCTCGATTTTAATGGCATTCTAAAAATCATCATTATTAATACTGCTGCCTGCAGATAGATCCCAGTGATTGGATCTCATTTAGTGTTGAGAAGATGCAGGTAACCCCCTAGACTGCAGCTCTTGTGAAGACAAAACAATTGGGAGCAATGCTGCTCTTAAGCATGTATTAGAAGGTGTTTAAAGTTTCCCGATAAGCCATCTATGTTTAATGTAGCTGTTGTACTTGATGTGACTGCACAGCAAACGGAGCTTTATTTAATGACAGTGGTGTTTCAGGAAGGTTTCTGGGTACCTGGTTGGTCAGGTGGTGCTGGCACTTCTGCAAACCATCCTGGGACCCGAGCCTTGCAACAGCAGGCAGGCATTGTGGGCCCTCTGCTAGAGAAGCTCAATGGTAATACTGAAAATATCTCCAGAAAACAGCATTGAAGCCAATGGAGAAGTATTCTTGTCAAAACTTACATGTGGTAATTTTAAATCCATTTTAACAACTTGCTTTTCTGTCTGCCTTAATTCATGGCAAATTGTCATTTTCCCACAAATGGTAGTACTTTAAATTTCACTTGTGATTCTTGGCTTTAGCTATATCATCAAACAAATGCAATGACCTTCTAAAGGTGCGTGTTTATAATAGAGAAATAACATGCCCTTTACCCTATTACCTATTTTTCTTGGAGGCTCCCAGAAAGTTCAGTTTTCATTGAACCTGGTTTCCGTAGCTGAGCAGCTGCTTTCCATCAGCTCTCAAGAAAACCTTTACGCACTGAGCTTTGCCATACACCTCAGCGCAGAGGTTTTCATGCATAGGAGTCCTTAAAAGCATTTTTTTTTTTTTCCGATAGCTTGGCAGATAGTGCTGTGATGCTTTCTAATACTTGCATTTTCAATGGGAATGTTCTGCAGAGGCTCGTGGCTTGCTGATCCGCAGGCTGCTGAGCACAGGGTTGTAATTCAGCTGCCTGGGGGAGGGTGCTGTTTGCTCTCAGTGCTCGGGCACCCGCTTGCTGCGTGTTGCTTAATCAGCATGAAGCTATTAGCAAATTCTTGCCATCTCAGCTATAATGCATTGCTAATAGGTTTGCTTTATTGCACAGTATAGTCAAAAAAAAAAAAGTCTGGAATGTTTTAGTAATTTTAAGTAGCATAACATTCTGCTTAATAACATTAGACGTCATTTTCTGAACTCCCTCACTCAGTGCACTTGTACTCCTGTTGTGTGAAGTGCTGGTAACTTACTTGTACCTTTTCTGAAGGAAGGCTTTAGTACTTAGAAGCTTTCTACATAATTTTAATTTGTACTGTATTACATAAAATGGATTCCTGCCAACAAAAACATCTGTATAATTAATTCTTTTTAAAGCACTATCAGTTGTCAGAAGATCTTGCAAATTTTACTTCAGTCCAAAATTTTGAGTGTTTTTTTTGTTAATTGACCCCCCTCATATTTTAGGAAGTGCTTTGTAAATGGGCGTGCAATGCACAGGGAGTGCAGTGGCCTCACTTGCACCATCAGCAGTACGTTTCACAGGGGGCTACTGCTAAATGTCTTGATCCGTCTTTTTCTTTTGCCTCTTCTCTGCCTTTTGCTTTAGAGAGAGCAGTAACTTTTGGTTTTTGTGGCAGTTTAATCGTGTCTTCCCTTCACCAATAAATCAGGGTGGATCTCTGACATGTAGAGGTTGGGACAGTTTTTGGCTTTAGCTGTCAACATTGAAATTACATGGCAGAAAGCCAATTTTATTTTGCTTCTTTTAGTAATTTGAGAAATTGGTTGTGGTCTCCTAATAATCATGGCAGGAACTGGAAGGGTGCCCTCCCACCCCACCACTTGCCAGCTCTGTGCTGGATTGACTGCATGAGTTCTCTGTGTTGCGGTCAGAAATGTGGCAAAGAATGAAGCTTCATATTTGTACTGTGAGATCTGGTTCGCTTACGGCTGCATCAACTCATTTGGAAGTGTCCTGTCCCGCTTCTGGGGCCAGACTTTGAAATAGACTTTTACAGTCTGAATCCAGAGATGGGCAGACGAGATGCCACCTTCCTGAGAGGTGCAGCTGTAACCGACCCTGTCGGGATTGATCCCAGCGTGACATCAGGACTTTGGAGATGGAGCCTTTACTGGCAATACCAACATGCTTTTTGTTTTTCTTTGCTATTTCTGGCAGGCTGTATCTCTTTGTTACTGATCTTCTTAAGGGATCTTTCACTGTGTGCAAGCTTTGTTTGAGAAGGACCTGCTGACAAGAGGATTTCTGTTAAACCTCTGAGCACGATTAGTTGCTGATACTTGTATGAGGGAAAGAAATCAGTGTGGAAAGATGGAACGAGATTTTAAAAATAACTTTTACTTCTGTGTACTGTTACTTAACAGTTTCCTGCTGTTGTAAATGTAGCATTTCTTGATGAACAGACAATTCCCAGCCTTTAAATGAAAAACTTCAATTTAGCATGTCAAAATTTTAAGTATTGGGCTATTTTTTTTTTCTTTTTGAGTTATCGAACAACTCAAAGATAGCACACTCAGTGATACCTGTAATAACCTCATACGCTGGTCTATCACTAACAGTGTACACGTAGTAGAACATCAAATATTTTTGACAAAGTTAATTATGTCCAGTCTCTTTTCACTGCCATATACCCTTTAAAATGTGTGCATAAAAAGAAAAAGAAATCCAGGAACTGTGTTATGGGGAACTCGTTTGATGTGCTCTCTAACCTTCCTTTGTTTCAGTTTACCCCCTAGCATACAGCTGGAAATATTGAAGTGGGGCTGTTTTTCGTTACAGTAGATCTAAGGAGTCAGAAAATACTGATTTTTATTACTGAGCACTTGATGAGATGCTTATTCTCAAGGCACCTAATTTTTTTTTTTTTTTTTTTTTTTTTTTTTTTCCAAACAGATAGCTTTTTTTTTTTTTTTTAGAGTGGCCCTGTAGTCTCTTGGTTCTCTTGGTGCTCGGCCACCAGTCCATGTGGTTGCCTATTCAAAGGTAGTCACACCACCATGGGAATGGAGATATGTTTTGTTTTGTTTATTTTTCATTTCAGTCATAACAAAAATTAGCTGAATGTCAAGGTTTTACTTTTTTTTTTTATTTTTTTTTTTTCAGTTTAAAGCTTTTGAATTTGAATTGTTCAGTAGTTCATGTAGGACATTAGGGGCCATTAGAATCTGTGCTGGCAAATCTTCTGTAACGCATACCAGTGAACATGAAGCAGTGATTTTCTTTGCAAAATGAAGAACTGTTCTGATTGAGGAAGATTGCCGGAAGAGGGGAAATACTCAGATAAAGTTTGTTTTTTGGGTGCGGATGGATGTGCTGAGTCTGTGGGAATGGGCTTAGTCCATTGCTGAGCAACCAATTCATTATTTCTTTGAGTATTTTGGCATAAACCTTTTTTAAAAGTAAATTTCTAGACTGTGACGCTGCCTTGTCCCTTCACCAGTTCTTTTAGCTAAGATACTGTAGACAGTAGGCAATGATGCTGTTTTGTGGTTCTTTCTTGATTACCGTAGTATACAACCCAGACTTTTTATCTTAATGGCTACATTAAAATTTTATTGGAACTGGAGAAAAAAAAAAAAAAAAAAAACTGCTTCTGGAAAAAAATAAATATTTAATTTTTGATTGCAATGTAGTCGAAAAGCCCTAAGCCCCAGTTCACTTTGTTTGCAAGACCTCTATTTTGTATTACAAATGAGCGAATGATGAAACAAGTTGCATTTTGTAACTTCTCAAGAAAGACCAGGGTCTTGAAGTTTCCTGCGCCGCAGCTGTGACAGCCGGCGACGGGGAAATAGTTGCGGGTCTCAGTGAAACTGCTCTTCGTGAAACCTGTGGTTTTGCCATCTAACTTCTAAGATTTTGGTTTTTTTTTTGCAAATTGCACCTGAGAGTTGTCTTACCCAACTCTATTTCTGATGGCTGTGAAGTGATAATTCATAGTTAATGACGAGTAACTTCAGTACAAGCACTGCCTGTTGTCTGGCAAATTACAGGACACTGGAACGGGTGATTTATGTTCTGTGCTAGAAAGCTTTCTAATATAGATGTGGTTTTACTGCCTTTCATCATCTCGGAACATGAAAGTGGGTTTGCCCCTTGATGCACTTCCCTGCTCTGAAAAGTCTACCTAATAACTCCCAAGTGTAGTATTATTGAGTTTATTTTCCTGTCTGGTTTGGTTTGCCATCATCTTGCTAACTTTTGGAGTTAAATGCCTGGATTAATGGGACAGGAACCACTGTGGGGTTGGTGTGACAGAGCGAAGGGGTACAATTTGTCTGAAACCGGAGAAGCCTGACTCCTGAGCTCTGCTCTGTGATCTGTGGCAGAAGGCAGAAGCACGACCAGATCCGGTGGAAAATTCTTGCTTTATCCAGAAGAGTTTTGCTACAGGTTCAAGAAAACTGTCTTCAGCTTAAAACTAGCTAAATATATCCCCTTTCCTTACTGGCACATTTCTGAACGTGTTATAACTCTTCTGGGTTATAACTTATTTTAGGTATTGATACACCCTGGAGGTTTGGAGAAGAGCCGAAAATATAACATCTTCCCTTGTTTAAATTGATGAAGATATTCCCAGCATACCTGACCCAGGATTTGTCTTTCTGCTGAATATTACTATTAGTAATACGGGTTTTGTTAATGTTACGAGAAGTGACTAAGCACTCTGAGCAACACATAATGCATGTTTTTTCTGAGAAATAAGTCTATAGACACAGCAGTTTCAGTTTACACCCCAGCATACAGCTGGAAAAACTGAAGTGGGGCTGTTTTTTGTTACAATAGATCTAAGAAGTCAGAAAATAAGTATTTTGATTACTGAAAAACTTGATGAGATGCTTATTCTCAAGGCACCTAATTTCTCTTTTTTTTTTTTAAAAAAAAAAAAAGAGTAGCTTTTTTGTAGAGCGGGCCTGTCGTCCATTGATTCTCCTGGTGCTTGGCCACCAGACCATATGGTTGCCTATTCAAAGGTAGTCACACCAGCATGAAACATAAGGTTTTTTTCTTCTGAGAAATAAGAAGTCTATAGAAGCAGCAGTCCAGCATAGGTAAGAACGTACATTAGTCCTTTACCTAACTCCATCTTCTGTTCGATGACAACTGTGGTGAAAGTATCCCATGTCTTTCTAATTCTGTGAAGTACTGCGTTAGATGGAGAGATTGGCATTTTTTGTGCTTGTTCATGCAGACCTTTGGCATACTGGAACCAGTGAATGCCTCACGAGGAAACGTGAAGCTTGTCTCTGCGATAGCTGAGCTTGTTGAGGTACCTCGGTTACCTGTGCTCGGCCCTTTGCGTGGAGCAGAGGGGCTGGCCAACCGCTGCTGTCAGGGGGCAGCCGCTCGGGGCCGTGGGGTCGGGAGGGGGCTCACCCCTTGGTACAGGTATGCTGCCCCCCCCGCTTGGCTCTGGCATCAGCTTTCTTCAGAGGTGTTTTATTTTCTGAGATAATTTAATCGGTGTTTTTCATGTTTTCTAAACATTGGATCATTGGCCAAGTTCTCTGAACGGCGTG
Organism: Heteronetta atricapilla; assembly: GCA_011075105.1. Taxonomy (NCBI): domain Eukaryota; kingdom Metazoa; phylum Chordata; class Aves; order Anseriformes; family Anatidae; genus Heteronetta; species Heteronetta atricapilla. The sequence goes on from CM021732.1 coordinate 15,616,826, forward strand.
CTGCATTAATCTGGCGACACGAACTGAATTAGCAAAAGTATTTGCTGAACTCTGGGCGTAAGCAGAAGTGTCAGCGAGGCTTCTGCCTTTATGCACAAAGGAAATTCTTCTGGGGCGTGCAGGGGGAGTTAGGGTAACTAACGCGTCTAAAACAGCAAATCACTTTACTCGGCGCTTCCCTTTCTGTTTTGATGAACAGACCAGTTTTTCAAAAAGGAAAGAAGAGCAGAAAACTATTTTTTATAGTAGATGTTTTGCTGTGTTTAAAAGGACAGCTGTTGAAAAAAATTGGCTAAAAAAAACTGTGGAAACAATTGGGACTTCGCATATACAGACTTGAGAACGGTTGCATCCTGAGATCCCCATCTCCCTACCATACGTCTGGTCTGTGGTAGGGTATGGCTAAACTGCTTGATGAAGAGTGGTCATCGTAATTTTTCTAGATTTTGGGCGTACAATTTGATTCTTAGGTTTGTGGAGATAACAGAGCTAGCTTGGCAAAATGCGGTGTGTCGATCTGAAATGGAATAGCCGTGCAGAATCCTGAGAGCGTACTTCTGGGATGTTGCTCTAGTTTATAAATCGTCTGCCTACTGACACTTGGTTGTCAAGTTTTTGATATAATTGCTTATGGAAGTTCATGTGAGTGTTTACAGGAGTTGTTTTCTGAGGCAATTTGCTCCATTTCATCCCAAGTGGGATGCTGATCAAGTCAGCTGCCCACCGGAGGTCTGGGGAGCATGTGTAACGTGGTAGCTCAAGGGTAGTAGTTGCAAATAATAACGGGAGAAACCTCCGAGCAGCAGATGTGGGGTAGCAGCTGTGTGAAGTACAGCTGCCTGTCTGCTCAGGAGCAGGTAAAGCCTGCTGCTTGCCCAACAGGCTATATTCTTGTTCATATACGAGTAAGGTAAGCCAACAGAAATTATTCTAGCATCTGATTTCGTACTGTCCTGTGGCTGTTTTCTAGGCCAGCTAGCTGTTTTAGTAACTGGGTTTTGCTTTTATATCAATAAGTGTCCTCGTACTTTAGCATTTTTCATACTGTTTAAATCCTGCTGATGTCCTGCAGCTGCGTGTTATTAAAAACTAATAAACGTTGCAGTTCAAAAGAGCAACAAAGTATTTTGAAATCAGTCTGACACCTAACAAAAAACTACTGCCAAACAAATTTTTACAGAATTTGCTGCCACAAGCAACATTCTGTTGAAGTAGTTTCACACAAGTGAAATTTGCTGTAAAAGCAGAGTAGAAGGACAACAGCTGTAAATAAATTGTGTGGGAGTTCTTCATTTTCTTGTGAAATGCTTGGAATTAAATACCCTCTTTGACAGAATGCGGTTTTGATGACTGCTATGTTTTGGAACAATAACTTGCAATTTTTTTTAAAGCTTAAATATTTGCTAACAGCCCTTATTTATATTAAAGTTCTTAGTGCCTATAGCTTTTTTTTCCTCTTGAAAATTGTAGGGTAGTATAATTTCTGTGCCAGTGCATCACAATTTTTAGTATTGTGCATGGTATTAGTTAGATTTCATTACGTGTTTGATCAAGTGGTTCTTGAGCTATCTTTTAGGCTTTCTGTTCTATTAATGCAACTTCAGTATCTTCTCAATAACTTGGGAATCTCACCAGAGCTGATGTTTACTTTCCCATCTGCACTTTATAGGGGTGCCTGGCTTTACTCAGCTTTATAAGCATTGAACTCTCAAAAGTACACTTAAATGCTATGGGATCTGTACTTCCGAAAATAGGAAGTGTAGGAAAAATTGCTGTTCAGTTGGCAGTGATGTAAACCAATGGAAACTTTTTTTTGACCTTTAAGCTACTATGAGGTCAAATAACACCATTCCAGCCCCCCATGGTATGTAAGAGAGAACTCTGCGGAGATGCTGTGGTACTGTGATGGTGACAATACAGAGGAAGTTCAGAGTTGCTAATAAGCTCTCTTCAATTATTTTGGCTTCTATGAGGCAAGTGAGATATGGGGCTATACATTATTTAAAAAACAAATAAACAAAAAAAAAAAAACGGTAAATGTCTTGTGAACTGAGAATTTCTGGTACTTCTGAAACTTCTATTTAGAGATTGCTCTGCTGTAAGGCTTCTGAAACATCTAAAGCTCTTGCTCTTGTGATGCTGCCCTGCTGAAAAGGTGGTAGCTGCTGGCGCATCACACAGCGCTTTTCCACTGGAGAAAGGAAGCCAGGTTTCTGTGGTGTTTTCTTAATGTGCTTAGATTTTTATTGGAAATGAACCTCAGGAGACATCACAAACAATACCAACAGCTTTCTTCTTTGCAAACCTGCTTTTAAACATGTACTTCAGGTTCCACAGCGGTCAAGAATTGCAGGCAGTTAAACTAAAACACAGAATAAATCTAGTGTTTTTATGAGTTTTGACCTTTCATTACTATAGGACCAACTTTACAGCACTTTCATGAAGCTTGGAGGAAAAATAAATGCATCAAGTTACTACTGCATGGTACATCCAGGTTGTTGAAGATGCTGTCTACATTTCTGAAATATGTTACGGATACTACCTTACATTTGTTGAAGGCATCAGTGTTTTGTATGGTGAATGGACAGTTGAAAGTGAACGAAATTTACTGGCTGACTCTGGAACATGTTAAATTCGGCCCCTCTTTCCTAATTGGGGTAAACTTTCTGTGTAAGCGTGCATGAAGTAAAGTGTTTCATATGGTATTTAAATTTCCTACTATAGGGAAAGCAGCTTTGTCTATAGCCTTGGACAAAAGCCTTTTTTATTAAAGGCACAAGCTAGATTGTGCAAGTGGTGGAGAACAAGTATGGTAAACACTGTCATCTTTGTGCATATTTTACAAAGGATCCCATTGTGAGGTCTTACTTCCGCTTTTTATAAAATATTTGACATCACTGTTGCAGTCCTTCGATCAATTATATACGCCCTTGTATTGCTCCAGAATTCATAAGCTGATGTAAGTGGTCCTCGCTGAGATGGTCAGGAGCACCACAGAAATGTGAATGATCAATCTGTACTGTGGAAAGAGGGGGACAGAATGGTTTTCCATCAGTTTTCTTTGATCAGTCAATTATGATTGATGGAGTGTCGTCTCTGGCAGGGAGAGGAGTAGCCAACCGCTGCCTGCAGCAACTGGCCAAGTCGTCCCAGAGCTGTCCTGCTGGAGAGGCTCTCCGCTTCTCTTCCGAATTGGATGTGAATGTGACAGGAACAAACCTCTTTGCTTTCTGTGCTGCAGGATTTTTGCAGTGCAGTTTAATGAATTGATATTAGTCAAATAATTCACTGTATCCCACTAAGGTGCGTGTGTAGGGTTTTGTTTGTTCTTTTATTTAATACTGTTCTCAGAGTGTTACAGACTTTTTGTTGAAAAGACATTATGATATCACCAGATAAAGAGTTATATATGGGATAGCTTTTTTTAGTGGCTCAGACAGCACAAGAGCTTTCTGGCAGATTGTGATGTCCTATGTTCTACAATGCTTTGCTTTGTAATGTAGCTTCATAAAGCAAAATATGAATAGACAGTTGTAGTAAAAGGTAGGTGAGTATTTCCAGAAATAGAACAAATAGCTTTGGTTGTAATTCAATGTAAGTAAATGCAAAATTGACCAAAAATGTAATTAGCAAAAATAAATTACATGTTTGCTTTTTATTATTTTCAGTCTGAAAAGTTATTGGCCCGACATTTAAAAAAAAAAAAATTACTTCAGATTGTCTGCTTATTTTTTTAAAGTGGGACACTAAACATTTAACTGTCAAGTCACCTTTAATAGATAAATCTATACTGAGGAATCTATATAGAATGCTTTTCCTTCTGCATTACTTCACTAGGTCATTTAAATTTTCTTATCACTTTATAATCACAACTCAACACAAAAATGGTAGTGGAAATATTTAACAGCATTAATATTGCTTGCCCTAAATTCAAAGTCAGCTGTAAACAGGCTTATAATATTTGTTTCCTATTTATGCACACTGTAAGCTTAAAGTTTAAAGCATTACCCAGCTAAAAGTAATAGGCCAGAGAAGGTTAGTGCATACAAAATTGTTTGGGATCCCATCTAACTTTTTTTTTTTTTTTTAATTAATTTAGCTTTACCTGTGAAGTAGCAGCAAACTTGCTGAAAATCGTCCTCAAGTTTTTGGGCATTAAAAGAAGTTTTAAATGTGCCTGAATACGTTAGAAAGAATTTAGGATCCTGAACGTGTTTTAGGAACCTAGGCCATGAGCAGAAAGAGGAAGGAGGAGGCAAGCTATAATTATTCCAGCTGAAGCTGTCACTTCATGCAAATGAAAATGTAGAGTTTTTGAGATTTCTTTTATACCATGATTATGGAATAAAGCTGGTATTGAAGTCCCAGGCCTTGCTAAAAGGACAGTGGCAATTCTTTGGCAAGAAGCTTGGTTGTTGAGGGAACTGGGATTCTTCGTTCCCCTCTGGATGCTGGAGAATAGCCTGTGCGTCTGCCTGCTCACTGCTGCAGAGCACCAGTACACCCTCGGGTTCCTTCAGTGCTACGCTGCTCTTTTGCATGCTGCTGAATGTAACTCAGGGAGCATTAACATGAGATCTATAGATATTTTTTTGTTACTTCAGCAGCGCCTCTCAGCAATCTGAATGCTGTTACTAAAATGGAAGCTCTTAATTCCAAATTTTTAACATTCAGAAAAGCTGTGAAAAGAAGCAAGACAAGTAAAACTATTTGTCATGGAGGGAAAAATCACGTATGGTTTATTCTGAAAAAGCTTATATTTTGAAAGCTAGCATTGCAATTGTACTTGAAGCAGTTATGTTCTAGAAGATTTGTCCTAGGATTTAAGTGCTGTAAAAAGAAAAAGGTAAGCATCAGATTATAGGGAATTTTATTTTCTGTCTTAATTGCAGGCATCTTTAATGCAGAATGTTCTTATTGGATTTAAAAAACAACAACAAAAAAACACATTTTTAGGCAGTGGATAGGAGGCATGTGTTACCCTTCTCCCAGAACAGCAGTTTTGCACTGTGGTGTGCATCAAATTTTATTTTTATTTTTTGAATGCTTGAACGAGTACTGGCATCTGAAGAAAGCCTTTTGTATAAGGTAATATTAAAACCTAAGGTATTCTCTGAAAAACTGATAATGCATTTTGGTAACGAAAAGTACCTTGTGAAGTATAGCAAGCTGGCTTTTCACTGCACTGAGTTCAAGTGTTCAGAGGCCTGATAGCATATCTGGCCTTTGTTGAAAATGTTGACTGCTCATTCATGAATGATTAACAAGTTGTTTTATTTAAAGGCACGTATCTGCTTCCTACTGTGTCAGTGTAAAAACTAAGTCCTGAAAAAGCTGTGTGTAATGTCTGTATGTGAAGAATGTTTTGTGTTGATCCTGGAAGCTTTGTCCTGCTTGTGTGAAAGTCTTCATTGTCAGTTTGCAAGGATTTACTGCTAGCAGTTTTTTTTCTGGGCAGATATTGCAATGAGACTGAATTTAAATACAGCAGACTTGTAATGTGTTAAAATGTCGAGCCTTACTGAGTTCAGGGAGAGGTCCTGGTATTCATAAAGTTGTCATTGTGCTTAGTGGGCTGTGCAATTTTCGCTCAAGTTTTGTGGCACTGTAGAAATACTTCTGATTTCTGATTTTCCTTTATCACTTTCTACCTAGCAAGAATTCCTACTGGCTTTAGTAGGAGCAAGCAACATGAAAAAACTTGAAACCATACCAGGCAGCAGATGAAGTTTGAAATGTTTTGAGTATAAGCTACCTTGTGTGTGTACGTGTGTGTGCATGTTGAAGGACATGTTTTACATATTCTCTCACTATCAGAATTAAAAGAACAAGAAGTCTCAGTAGATTTATTTCCACATTTATGAGCATTAGGAGTCCTTCAGGACAAATATGAATCTCAGGGAAGGAAGTTCTGTACATGTGGAAGTTCCACATGTACATACCAAAAGGTTTGCTGGTTAGCATACATTTAAGTTTCCCCTAACTGTATATGTCTGGATATGGGAAAAGAGCCAAGGAAGCTGTTATAAACTATTTTTATCTACCTAACACTTTATCTATTTGGATTTACATACTAGTGATGAGTAATGGGTTAAGTAAAAGAAACTTAAATGATTTTAATATGCTTTTTGGCTTGAAACTAGTAAAGGCTTTTGCAGTGTGCAGTCTTTCACTGGAACCATTCACCTTCAAGGCAATGGCAAAGTTGTTTAAGGCCCTACAGGGCCACCTGGAGGGAGCTGGTCCCTGTGGCAGTCCCCTTCCCAAGGGGGAGAGGAACCTGCCTTCTTGCTGGCACCGGCTGGGAAGTGCCATAGGGGTACCGCAGGAAGTGACAAGCTTTATAAAAGTTGCTTTGATTTGTCAATAAACAAGAAAATCTTACTGTATTAGTTTAGCATTGGTGTTGGGTGCTGCTGAAGGCAGCATTGCAGGGAGCAATGTACCTCGTTGCGTGTCCTGAGGTATGAGGAAGTACTGCCGCGTGCTACGTGGTTATTGAATGTAGTTCCTGATAAGCATGTCAGATCCCTCCTACATGTACTTCATAGCTAAGCTACGTGTTGTACTTAGATTTATTTTTTGTGTTCTCCATGCTTAGCTGAAAACAGTAACTTGGAGGGTACCTTTTAAAAATCTTGAAGTTGTACCAGGGCAATCTCTCAGGAGAGAGCTAGGCAGGGAGTGGCGGTAGCTGGGCCTTTGGTTAGCAGGACGCTTAGCTGGCCTGGTTGTCGTTCAGCTCAGAGGTTCTGGCTTTCCCACTTGCAAGCCAGAAGTTGGTGTTATGAGTTTAGTAGTACTAAACATTCAGAAGAAAAGCACTCATTAAATTTAATCTCACGTTTCTGTTTTAAACTTAACCGGAGTGTTGCTTGGGCTACGTGGCTGTGCATCGGCCACAAGCCCCCTATATCTGTGCAGGGTAATACAGGCCCTGCAGCTTCATCCGGCGCTGTTCTGGTTATGATACTGAGACCTTGGAAGACCTCAGAGTGGAATCTCTGAGCCCTGGGCCTCGGGCCTCCCGCCTCCAGGCCACTTCCTGGCCCCTGAGGAGAGGGGGCCCTCAGGCCTGTGAGCTGCCACCAGTGCTCACAGCCACCCGGCACACGCTGGGATGTGTTTCACAAGCCGGTTGCAGTCACGCTCACGGGCATCTGGTGGCATCCTCAGGCATCCCTGAGGACAGTGGGACAAGGCTTTACTCGTGGCAGTGCTCCTTACGCTGTTAATGCCCTCGAAAAACAGAATTTTACCAAACCCCGCCATTCCCCCTCCCCCTCTTAAAAAAAAAAAAAAAAAAAGGGAGAGTTTAAATTTATTTCCTTTCAATTAATGGAGGAGGATACTAATTGTTTTCAGCTGATTTTGAGTGCTGCAGAAACTCCCCCTCCCTCCCCCCCCGTTTGCCTTGTATTCTTGTTAAACATACTCACTATATCTAGTAAATTGCCTTTTCTCTTTTAAAGCCTCGCAAGACAAGCCCATGCCTGTTCTAATCTCATTAAGTTCCTCTCTAGCTATTTCCCCTTTTGGTTGTGGATATTGCCCATATTTGGTTCCAGCTGTGGTGCAATCAGTTTATATCTGATTGTGTGGTACAATATGCTGTCTTGCCTGAGCAAACCCCAATAATTTATGATGAGATGTGGCCTAGATTAGCAGTTTAAGATTTTAATGTTTAAAAGCACATTATAAAGGATCTTTTATGTAATGCAGTATGTTCTTTTTTCCTTTGAAAGATGCAACAAGAGGCACAAGGACTTGCCTCCAGCAAAGCTTCTGAATTAAAACCGAGCAGGGGGGAGGAATGGTATGAATGTTATTTTTACTTCCTTTGGATGCCTAAATAAAGTGCCCTGACACGGGGAGATGGCACTGTGTTAACAGGCAGCTATTCAGTTTGGTTTAATAACAAGTTGCTCCCACAACCTCTTAGTTACAGCTTTCGTGAACTACTTGTCTTCTGTGTGGTGTGTTTTATGTACTTGTATTGCACTTTAAAAATTGGTCAGAAAGTATATTTTTCTCCTAAACGCTTCTGTGACTTATTTGAAAGTACTCATGGTTTTGGTAAGAGCCACAGACTTAACAGGAAGGACAGCAGAAAGCATGGTTATCAAACTATGAATTTGAAATTGTCATTGGTGTTTTGTTTTCTTGTGGACATTTGTTATCCTTATGTGCATATGTATGAACAAAATCATCTGGATAAAGCTGCTTAATTTCTGTAAGAAGGGAGTGGTAATCAGAACACTGTCAGTGATATTACATAAACTACTTAAGTAAGCATCTATTTGGAAAGGCTTGCAGGTAAACCACCCAGGTGTTCTCTGGAGTTTCCTTGTCATAACACTGTGCTCATCTTTCAAACTGAGAAGTGCTGCTTTATATTTGCCATCATCTATATAGCAGTAGGGGAGGAAAAAGGCTGGGGAACCATCTTTGCTTAAAAAGTGACATGTAAGAAATGCTGTTTGGTCGTGAACAAAAGCATGTTACTTATAGTTACTGAGCAACACTGGAACTGTAAAGCTGAAGTTTTTAAACATACAATTATTTTGACGATGATACCAGTGTATTTCAAATCCATTGCAAGACATAATTATCAGCTGTCAGCTGGAGAAATGCTAAAAATGTTAACTATAAGGTTAACATCACAAGCGATATGTATTTAATATTGAAAAAAAACCTAATGTTTTCATGCCCTGGCTTTTGTGGCTGTCCTTTGTGCTTTTATATGTAACGAAAAGGGAGTTGTTGGTTTGTTTTACTACTGTAATGTATACTGATTTGTAAGGGAGCATTATAAAATTAATTTGCTCTTTAATAATACATTTCTTCTCTCAATAGCCAACTACTCCACCAAGCCAAGGGAGGCCTGATTCACCAGTTTATGCTAATTTACAAGAACTGAAAATATCTCAGTCTGCACTTCCACCACTACCTACAAGTGCTCCAGTCCAAATAAATGGGGAATGGGAAACCCATAAAGATACTACAGGACGCTGTTATTACTACAACAGAGGATCACAGGAGCGAACTTGGAAACCACCACGTTGGGCCCGAGATGCAAGCATTAATAAAGGGGATTCCCAGAGCCATGCAGATCATGAGGTAGTTTGTTCTGAGATCACAAGCAATGAGATTGTAATGCATGAGTATTGTTTTTGTTATGGAACTTGATATCTCTGAACTTTGAGGTCTCAAGGAATGCCTTTTTTTTTTGTCTTTTTGGTCATGTGGCTTGGTATGAAGTAGCAAAGATCAACAGTTTCTCTCTTCAATTTTGTGTATGAGTGTGTACATGAAATGTGTACAAGACAGGTCACAAATGTGAGTGCTAGTTGTAAAAGTGCCCAGCAGTCCCTCATGAGGTGTTGCAGCATTGCTCTTAAAATTAAAGGAAAGCTAAGAAACCTTGAAACTAACAGGACTTTAAATGACAATTGAGTATGAAGGCCATCGTAACTTTTCTGATATGATGTGTTATCTTTTTTTAGTATATTCAGCATATTATGGGGTGAGAAGAGGGAGATGGGGAAGGAGAGGGAGGGTGGGAAGGGGGATGAAAAAAGCAAGGGGAATTTTTCTTATCAATCTCAGTTAACTATACAGTAAAACAAAGGCAGATGATATATAGCTATTTGCTACTGCTTGCTTAATGCTGTGGTAGTAAATTCAAATATGAATTATTTTTCTTAGAGGAAAATACTTTTTTTTTTTTTAGAGAGGAATTTAGGTGGCTATAGAGATGGAGTTTAGGAGTCAAAACTAGACTGAATAGAGTTCCATAGCATGTTTCTCCAGGGTCAAAAATACTGATGTAATTGAGGCTTCTATTCAATTCCATCCGTTATATCTAATTGCTTGTGTAGGAGAATTGAATTTACACACTTCTCAATGACTTTTGTGTGGAGCCTTGGATAACTCTAGACCAAACTAGAGAAAAGGCAGTCAAAGGAGCAATATTTGGTTATGGAAGTGTGTTAACTGAGAAAATCCTTTCCTTCATTCTGTGAATGATAACTGGGTATCCCAGAAGAGAAGACAAATTATGGTGCTGGCAGGTCTGCCAACCAAATGTCTAGGTCCAATAGTGACAAATGCTTGGGGTGGGGAGGTTCTGTCCCAGCTTTTGGCAGTTGGCTATAGGAACTTTTGACTTAATTACATTCCAACCATGAATGCTATTCTGTAGGTATATCAATAGATTTTTTTTTTTCACTATGCAAATGTTTTACCTTTTGAAGCATTTTTCAGTTGTTCAGCTTTGCCACAGATTTTGGTTAAGAGAATTGAAGCTTACTATGAAATTATTAATGTAAAAAGATTGTTTAGGATAATATTTGAGGCGCAAATCTGTGCGGCTGATTGCTAGGGAAAGGCAAACAGTAGTGTTAGTCTGTTTGAGCTGCTCGGATAAAGAAATGGAATAGTTGGAAGATGGATTGTACTGTTTAAATATGTTTAAAATAGTGCTCTTGTATTCAAACAGTGCTTAGGTTAATCAGTTTCTTGATTGAAAGAAAAAGCAAACATATTTGTCAAAAAGTCTTCCACTTTTATATACCCTTTTCAAATATGTATAATTTAGCTTGGATTTCCTCCTGAGCTATTACATTATTTAGTTTTAAAATTTTATTATGTACTGCTCAGAAATTTTAGATTGCTAGGAGTCCTGTTGTGGAAGTCTGCATTTGGGCCAGTAGTGCCAGAAACAGGAAAGAAAGGAAAAGGGAACCTCCTCATCAGCACTGGGAATGGCCTTCCTAGCAGCAGTGACATTTGCAAACATCTAAACAGTCTTCTCATGTCATGAGCTAGGGGCTGCAACAGGTAAACTGGCAAAATATCTGGAACTGTCTTACAGTTCTGTTAATTTCTCACTGGCTGTTTTGCTGTTCTTAGTCAGGATTAGATGATTGCTTTTCTGAGTAGTAACTCACCTAGCAATGGGAGTAACTGGTTTTCTAGTGTGATGATTATTCCTTCTTCTCATGGAAGGACTTCTGAATAATTCTCTCTCTTTCCCCACCACCTGCATATAATGCCTGACTCCTATTCCCACCTCTGTACCACCACTTCACTGTGTAGTTGCGTGCTCAGAAAGCTTCATGTTTACTGCCTGTGTATTGTATCAGACAGCTCAGTTCTTCCATTTATTTGTGATGCTTAAGGTATCACAGCTTGACCTTCAAACAATTTTACCTGTCAAAATTTCATTCTTTGTAAGATCACTGGGTGATGTATACTTTGATTAACATAAACTTGTGTCGAGCTGAAAAATTTCCAGTAGCACAAATTCCTTACGTTATTTGTCCTCTCTAAGGTATTAACTTTTTTGTTGTTTTTTTGAAGCCATTTTTCCTCTTCTGTTCTGCGTTTGTGAGTGTACTTCACGCTCCACTGTTGGTGTTCACCATTTCATTTATGACCTTTAAGTACTTTAAGTACTCTAATACCTTAGAGTACAGGTTGAGATCCCAGGCTAAGCTACAGTAAAATATAGAACATCCCAGATTTTGTCTGACCATGAGGATTTAGATTGCTGTTAGAACAAATATATCTTAATAATTAGCAAAAACTGATTTAATTTGTTTTAATGAAATTAAATAGGCTTTTACATACTAGTCAGTTCTCCTCATTCCCTTCAGATTTAGCAGTACAGGAGCATATGCAGAAAGGTTAAATGCTAGTTGTATCTGTAGTGATTCCTCCTCAGAGGAGATTGTACCTTATTAGGGAGCAAAATGACAAGGTGACATCAATATGAGAACTGTATGTGACTATATATTATCGTGTATGTATTCATATGTAACTTATTAGAACATAAATAGCTTGTAGTTGGTCTTAAAATGCTGGGGTTAGGAAATGGATTTTTTTTGATAATTAAGAACAGGCAAAATTATACTTGGCATGTTGAAGCTGATAAACAGGCATGACACAAAGAAAACAGCCTTCAGTTAAGGCAGTTATTTGGACTTGGGGGTGGGGAACAGTGCAATCCTGACAGGTAAAGTAAGACTAAGTATGGATAAGATTGATCGAGGCAGTGACTTGCTAATCTTTTTGAGGAAAGAACTCTAAGTGGCAACTGGGAAAATTGGTCAAACTGTGAAGTGGTTTAATTAGGGTGGGACTGTAAGTGGAATGAGACGTGATGTCGGATCAGAGAAGGGAAAACATCTGATACATGGCTAGGAGACCTGAATGTGAAGTAGAGACCAATGAATTAACCAACAGCCTGCTGAAAAGCAGTACTGTTTCATTTATATTGAAATCCACATATCAAAAATGTGGCCTAGATGCTCTTTCATTCCCTGCTTTTAATTTGTTTCAAAATAAACAGAGTGATAAAGGGATGCTAGTTTCTTTAACCATAAATGTTCCCTTTTTTCTAAATGCAGTATGTCCTGGCCTCTGCCCTGAAGAACTTTCAGCATAAATGGGAAAAAGGCAAGAAAGGCAGTAGAAATGATGAGGTGCGGGAACATTTTTGTAGTTTGCTTTGAAATGTCACAGCATATTTCTTAGGAGGTGTAAGGTTTTGGCAGCTGCCTGCCTAAGATGGTTTTAGCTAAATGTGATGTCCTGTAATTGAGGATGGGGCTCTACAAAGTAGCACCGAGGTTACATGAAGGGAGAGTGGGTTAGAGAGCTCACAGGCACTTAGTGCTGGGAGAGAAATTGAAAATAGCTGAGCGTGGTTTGGCCAGTGTTCCCTTTAATCCCCATTTAGGCAGCTTTAGCAGCTGTTCCTCCTAGCAGGGGGATGAAGGATGCTGTGGTCTGATAAACTTTGAAACAACTCAGGCATTTCATATACATTTGTCAGCCAAGGTTAAGGTCTGAGATAGTGTGGTAGGTGGGATTAGCTTAGCCTTGGAACTTGAGGCACGATATAGTGGGTTACAGACACGTGTCAACTCATTCTTACTGAACATTAATTTTTTTTTTTTTTTTGGAGAATTATCTTTAAGTCTAATGTTTAGTTTTAAATATGTACGGTGCTTCTTTAGCATCAGGAATTACATGCAAGAAGCATTTTGTTATTTGTTCAGAATTCCTGTTAAATAAAACCGAAAATCAATAAAAAACCAAACCCAACAAAAACAATACCCCCCCAAGTTGACTGCTTTGATTGAACAAATGTCATCAAGTCATTGGTCTCAATTCAAGCGTGTAAGTGTGGCTGAGGACTTCTTGTTGTCCCAGTAGTTAGAAACTGGCAATTCAGATTTTCATGTTACCCTGTGTCTGAGAGGTGAGGTTGTTTAATGCATACTTTAAGTGCACCCATCCTTTTCGCTGTAGAAGACACGCTTATGTTGCTTAGGTCGAGAACAAATTGGTCATGGATTTTGCTGTGGGTTTTGTTGTGTTTGGTAAGCCACTTTGTGTCAGTTTAGGGAGTCTCCCTCATGCATGTGGTAAACTATTCAGAAAACTAACACCAAAAGCCCATATAATAATTTGGAAATGTCACTAAATGTGTAGTCTCTAAAAACAGTCTCTTTAAAACTGGTGAATTTCTGATGCTTGGATTTTTAATTTTTTTTGGTAAGAGTTAAGCTTTTCAGGAGAGAGAAGCTTTTTTTTTTTTCCTACTTTAAAATGGGAATTTTGCCTCTCTTCCTGCTTTATGGCTTTCTTCAAAACGCTTACGTTGTGTTGTTGAACCTTAGTCCATATTTAACCATCATTTTCAAATAGCGATGATGCGTTCCCCCTGCTACCAACCTATGATCCAAGATAGTGTGAAAGGAAACACATGCTGATTTCCTTAGGAGACTATTGTAGAAATACTGTTGTGGAAGATGAGCATGGAGAGGGGTTTTTGATGCATGGGGTGGATACTTGGAATAATGTCTACAGTACCTTAGGAAGGAGATGGAAGGAGATGAATGAGGTGCACTAAAGAAAAGTTTTGATGTGTGTGCAAAATTTTTTCTTTACTTCATATGCCAAACTTGTTCTTTACATTATAAGCCACTCTTGCCTTTGGAAGGTGATCTTGCAGTTCAGCTAGCTGTACCTTCAGTTGGTGGAATGTCTTGCGTTTTGAATCACTTGTTGTCACATTGGGAGGGAAAGGGAAGAATCTAGGCATGAAAGCAGGGACGTTGCCAGGAAACCAGTAGGTCTTCTAGGTTTTCTGGGGCAACAGAGTTTACTAAAGCTGAGTTTCTTCATCAGTCAGCACTTTAAATTTGTGGGAATAAAATTTAGATTGGCGAAAAAAATTGGAGTCAAAATTATATTTGAAATTGTTGTATGGCATTGTTTAAATTGAGAGTTGGAATCTGGTGTGGTAGAATAAAAAAAATATCAGTATAAACTCTATTCTAGAAATGTTTTTGAATTACCCAGCAATTATCAAATCCTTATGAACTGTAAAAATGTCTGTCTTATTTTCTGATGTAAGGTATAAATATGTGAACTTCTCTCAGTTATTGCTATCTTGTTCTCTCCAAATAATCTTTGATCTTTCAGATTTTAAAGCATTTTCATTCTCAAAACTGCCTTATATTTCTGACTACTTGTAGCATCTTTCGTCAGAAGAAAACGACCACAGTTCTTGTTACAGCCAGTCAGATAGTCAGTATGGTTCTCCTCCAAGGGGTTGGTCAGAAGAGTTGGATGAACATGGTCAAACCTTATATACCAATGACTATACTAATGAAAAGGTACTTTTTCCCTTCTTCTCATCACATGTGCAGCTAATTCACTGTTAAAAATTCAGATTTAATTTCCAGAAGTCAAAAGCATTCCTTAGGGGTATCTCCTTTTGTTTTTAAACTTGCATGAAAATTTCACAACTGAACTAACATTTTTTTTCTTATGCGTGTCCTTTGCCATACTAAGGACATATTTTTTTTTCCCCACCTGCCATCCTCTTGGTTACACTTCAGGAATGAACTTAACACCAATATGATGCTCTTATCTTTTAAGAGTTTTTCTTGTCTACGAGATAGGTCTTCCAGATAGGATGGTTTCAAACTGAAAATAATGCTGCATTCTCAGTTTCATCCTTGCCTTATTTGAGGTTTTCAGTACTGGTTCCAGATATAGACAAACTTTTTATTTAAACCATAGCAGTATCAGTAGATTTATGTTCTATTCTAAGGAGATAATTGCTACTGATAACTTACTATGATTCTGGGCATATCCTAGAAATTTCTACCACGCAGGAAAAATGATGATGGTATTTGTATATATTTGTAAAGAAGTCTTTTATTTTTAAAAAAAAAAAAAAAAATTGTTCACTGAAGTTGTGTTTTGATTTTTAAATCAAAAATGTTTATGGCAACAGTAGTATAATTACCATGTTGTAGCACTACTACTTCTGTACTTGATATATGTAATTTTTAAAGAAGTTTTTGAAGATTGAGTTTTGTCAGCTTTAGAGTTTTGTTCTTCTTAATCTATTTCTGCTAAAAATCTATAGCTCATACCTCCTTTGGCAAACATGCAAATATTGTTAAAAACAAACATTGGGACTGATAGAGAACATTATTTCCTATCACAAACAATTTACTGGAAGGCAGTTTTGTGAAACCTGCTTGACCCAAGAAGCTTGATGTGAGTTTTTCTTTACTTTTTTTTTTTTTTTGAGACCATCTTGTAGTATTTTACTCATTACAATTCTGTCTGTTCTGCACAACTAGTTATAATCACTATAGTTTTACTTCTTTGGTTCTGGGAGCTGTTGATAGAGGTTACATAAATTATATTCTTCATGATATATTTAGATACTGCATCTCATGCTCCTGTCAATGGTACGAAAATGTAGTTGTTCAAATTGTGCAATAATCTCTTAAATTATCAGTTCCTGGTTGAGCTTCTTGTAATTCTGTAATTTTATCTATATGGCTCTTACTCAGATCTGGTGCAAAGATTGTACCTCCTTAAACTGATGTCATAATGTTGATAGAAGTGAGATATGTAATCTTCAAAATATCTGTTGATCACATTCTCTTGGTAGGTTATGTGAGTCATCAGGAATTCCATAACTGTGATATTGCAGGTGTTTTTCCTGAGGTGTTCCAGAAGGAAAAAATGATAGTGAGCCCTGTTCAGAAAGCAGAAAGCTGAAGTGTTGCTCTCATTGTTAACTAACCTTGGTTAGTTAATGGAGGTTGCTCACTTCAGCATGTACTGCTGAAGTGGATGGAACTTTATTAAAAATTAATTTTAAATCCCAAATATCAGAGACTAGCTATGTTATGCCTGTCACACTAATTCTATTTCCTGTCATCACATTTCTTTCTGCAGTGGTTAAAACATGCAGATGAACAAGGTAGACCATACTACTACAGTGCTGATGGTTCCCGATCAGAATGGGAGTTACCTAAGGTGAGTGACTTCATAATGAAACTAACAGTTTGGGGTTTTCCTCTCTTCCCCAGGAGATGTTCTATGAGGCCCTTAATGGGAGTTACTTGCAAGAAGAGGGCTTAGTTACATCTAGCATTTTTGTGGAATTTCTGATTGAGGAGAGAAAAAACATGCTAAAGGACATACAAAATAGATGTATGTAACTATTCAGATGTCAAAAAAGAACTTTTCTGAAGTGAGCTTTTCATTTACGACTGCAAAGTATTATCTGTGTGATTCATCTGTGAAATAGAGAATCTTTGTAGGTTTTTTTTTTAACTACAAAATGTTCCTTAAAAACTGCCATCTATTTTTATTACCCCCGAAATGGATGATTTTTCTGTCATATATTTCTAAATTTGGTGATTTAAATCTTATACTGAGAGGTGTTGAAAAACAAATTTCAACGGTTTTGTGGTGTTTTTGAGGATGACACTTGAGAGCTTCACCAGTAGTGTGTTCTGTTATTTATTAATTTTGGAATAAAAATTAAAAATTTGTAGGAGATTGACATATTTAGATAATCTGAGAATGTTCCTAGTATTACTTAATTTACATTTTCATGTTGAAAAACTATAGCACATGTGTCATTGGCATGTAGTTGTAGAACTACGAGGGTGTTTGTTTGATCTCGTAGCAAGGTTATAATAAAAAATGGTTCACAGGGAATTTCATGCATTGAGCGTATCAAAGTGTGTGATTCTCAGCTATTGCTTTCTTCAGTACAAAAATCAATGTCCTTTCTACTTAAAAAGGAGCAACTGTAATAGTGCTTTTGTAATACTTGTGGAAAAATATTTAAAGTTACAAATGAAGGTATACACTACCCTATTGTTACATCAGCTAAAGGATTTGTATCTGAGCTGAGCTGACACTATGAATTTTCCTATGTTTATCTGATTTGTTAAGAATCTTGAATTTGGTAACATGGCAAAGCTATTTAATCTGTAACTGTTGTTTTTTGAAAGCTACTTAGCTATTGATTAGCAGTGTGCAAAGCTGCTAGGACAGGTTTTACCAGAAGTAATTGATAGTCTATATAGTTGAAGGTAATTTGGGGGAATGATGTTTTGGGTACTTCATTCGGTGACTTCTGCGCAGAAGGTTTTGACTGTGAAGAAATTGCTTTCCACTGAAATAGATTGGATTTGGATTTAAACTAAATAGCAAATTGAATTGGCTTTAATCCAACTGCAACAAGTCACAAAGACAATCTAGCACTGTTAACCCGAGGCACCTTAACTACAGGGGTGAGGTCTAGTGTTTGTGTGTCTGTGCATGATGTTCTAGTGGTTCTACTTAAACCTCTGGGCTCCCTGGTATTATTAACCACCTACAGAATGAAACAAAGCCTCTGTTTCTTGGACTTAATGGTCTGATATGATTTAGTTGATACTTATATGAAAATCATCAAATCTTGTTGTTAGGAATTTGCTTAAATTATTTACCTTGGGCTACTTGAGTAGCAAATATTCTTAATTTCCTTACTGAGCATTCCTGAAAATACTAAATTGTGGTTGGAAGCAAATATAAGGTAAATAACCAATCAACTTCTCGATTCCAGTCCAACTGCCCAGACAGAAATCCCTAGCTTTTAGCTTTGAGTGTAGTAGAATATATTAAATGTTTTAGCAAAACATTTAGCTAGTCTGTGTATCTGAAAAACATAGTGAAAACAAACATTAAAAACTTGTGAGTAGTTGAAGCGTGATTGAAAATCAGTCTTTGGAAAGATTCACCGAAGCGTGTTCTAAAAGCGCTTAGGAACAAATGAACTGGAAAGACAACGCAGACTGCAGAGCGACTTTGAAGAAAAATAATCTATCAAAAACTCTCATGAATGGTGAGACAACCTTAGAAAGACTTGCATTTTAACTACTGCTTAAATGAAAAGTTAAGGTACTTAGAAAAAAAGACCTCTAAGAAGAAATTAGATACAATCTATGGTAATTCTCTAGATCAGTTTTTTTTCCCAAACATATTTTGGAAGGTAATATATGAACTACATATTTTGTGAAATAAACAAATAGAATATATGGTCATGTAGTGTTGTTAAACCAGAAAAAGATGGTAATCCTTTTTGAGGAGATAGAAATCTGGACATTGATAGAACTGAAAAACATCCAGAGGCTTCTGGAAATACCACATTAGCTGATCTAATATGTTACATGAAAAAACGTCTATAGCATTAGCTGTAAATGTGAACTTACTCTGGAATAACACTTCAGTAGTCTTGAATGTGTGTTTAAAATATATCTGATATTAGAGGATGGAGGGAGAGTTAAAAAACAAATTACTTCAGACAGTCTTAGAGAAAGCCCTCCAGTCACGTATATTTAAATGACATCTAGGAATAGCTGAATGCCTCTGGCTAAAAGCAACATCTCGGATGGAGTAGCTTTGACAACTGCTGCAAAATTCTATAAAGACTCATGAGTATGACCCAGCTTTTTGTAGTGGAACAGAAGAACATGTTGAATTATTCTTCAAATTGGTTAATAATATTTACTCATACCTTGTACTACCTCTTCCAAAATACTTTTTCTCCTGTGATTTCTGCTGTATTCAGTTGTCAGTTCTTGCTGACTTTTTTTTTAAAGTATAAGGTATTTTTTGAATAGTAGTTTTCTAATACAAGTCTTATATTTTCAGCAAATGAAGAACTCTGTATTAAGGGGGGGGGAAGTTCAGTTGATCTCAGGAATAAAAACCTTCTAAAGTTTATAAATGTAACTTATCAAGATGACAAAAAAAAAGCAAGGAAAACTACAAAATAAATATCGAATAAATAGCTGCAAGGGGAGGGAAAGAGGACAGCCTAATAAAAACTGGAGATACTGAATATTTGTCTTCCCAGTTTTCCAAATGCATTCCTAGTCTTATCTCTAAAAAGAAGAACAGCGTAACAGCATGGCTACTGGACATCAGCTGGCTGAGTTCCCTTATTCGAGAGTAGACATCAGAAGAAAATGCTTATACTATAAGCATCAGGAGTGAACTCATAGTTTTGGCTGTTACTATTTATAGTCTATGATATCCCAATTACGCTTTCTCTTCTCAGAAGTTAGTTCACCATTAGCTTCCCTCACTTGCTGTGTATACAGAGGAGGCAGTAGGTAGAGGAGCTTCACTTTTGGATGTCATCTTAGACTGACAGTTTTCTTTTGTCATCTCTGTGCTCCAACATCAAGTGTGAGCTCCGGGGCCTCAGTTCTGACACTCAGGATTTTTCTACTGGAGTCCTTAGTGCTGTCAAACAGAGAATGACACCTGAAAAAATATAATAAACACGATGCTGGTAATAGGAAAAAGATACTGTGTAGTCAAGTGGCAAAAGAAAAAAGTGAAAATACGTATACATGAACTTGTCTCATGGCCAGGATGTGAACAGGTCTTACCGTGAGTAGTGCTACTTGGTTTGAGGTAACATAATGTGCGTTGGCATTCTGTCTACTCGAAGTCTGTACACATCAGTAATAGTGAATAATCCTCACATTCTCTGTATGAAGTTTGGGATAGCTTGGAGGAAGTTGAGACTGCCTCAACAGATGTGATGATTTAGAGGTATTTAAGGACAGAAGTGCAGGTGATATTACGACAAACCTGAGATAAATCTGAAAATGTAGTCTTGTTTGTTTATTTCCTTTCTCTAAAGTGTGTGTACCTGTATCGAAGACGCCTGGTCAGTACTGACTGGGTGCTGGTCTTCACAGGCTAGCAGTTATAGTGAAACAGTGGGTAAGAAAGTGAAGCAAAGAACATCCAAGGCAACAAAGTCAATAGGGAAGGTATCCAGAGGGGTCTCCAGTCACTTCTGCTTTAGGTGGAACTGCCTTCTCCAGCAGCCTCTTGCCCCTGCACAGCCTCTGTTCCTTCAGCACAGCTGCTGCAATGCAGTTGGAAAATGAGTCTCATTTTCTCCAAGGAAAGAAAAGTATTAGGTAGAGATGAGGTCCATGAAAACACCAAAAAAAAAAAAAACCCAACCCACTCAACAAACAAAAAACTTATATTTATGTGTTAAGGAAAATAGTGTATTGATTTAGCTAAGAACAAAATATGTACATCAGTGGTACATTAATCACAGCACTAAAAAAAAAGGATTCAAAGCCAACGATTTTTCTAGCATTGGAGAAATACTTTTATTCTGATGCAACATTAATACTTTTTTTTTTAATATATGATTTCAGGCTATCTGTTGGGGGAACTTCAAATGGGTAGAATAAGATAGTAAAGAGGACTAGGATATCAGAACATTCCTAAATGTGCCTATTTTAAATCTCTAACTGCAAGAAGGTAGAGTAAAATATTTAACTTTGGGTCTTTACCAAGTTCACTGTCAGTTGCATTCCACACTTTTCTCCCTTCACCCGCCTGTTCCTTGCATTTGGCTGTGGCTGTTGTTAGTGCAAACAAAGAAGAATCTTTGTTCTGTTTCTTGAAGCTGACAGATCTGTGTCATCTCCCTAAAAATGGGGACAACTGCTACAAATAACTCGGAGGTGTTGCATTTATTCCAATCACAATTAGGCTAGGACAGAGCCTTGAGCCATGCCATATTATCAGGTTAAAATTAAATATAAATAATTAAGCTAGTTGCGAGGGTTAGAAAAATTTGTACCAAAGCAAAGAGAGATTTCAAGTAGCTGGTGAAAGCAGCTACTTGAAAAATTCAACAATGAAAATAACCCAGTGTTACCCAAATTTACACTGTTAGTGTCTTTACCCTGCACCAAGAGCTGGTGTAACAAGAAGCCAGCTTCACTTGGCACATGCCGTAAGGTTATGAACTATTTGCTGATGTCCTTATTTCCTCTTAAAAAGAACCTGGTAGTAAAATAGGGAACAAACGAATGCTATGTGCTAGAGGGGGTATAATATAGTGGGACAAATTTTGATTTTCAGGGAAAACGTTAAAGGAGCAGCAGCCTGCATTCTTAGAATTCTCGGTCACGTTATCAAAAACTTTAGGTGTAAGAAAACAATAGCATCTTCTGATGTTTAGATGCATAGTATCATCAGATGATCTCCATATGGCCCTTGCCTAATCTCTTGCTTCAAGATTACATCAGAAATGCCAAGGAGACATCTGACTGCATCACCAGTAGCCCTGGCTACTTCTCTCTATCCAGTGGCATCTATCTGGTGTAGAGGATGGCTAGTTCAGTTGGATAACGCGGAGCCTGAAACTGTATCTTTATCTCACTGTGATTCTCTTTGGAAAATCACAGATCAGACCATTTATTTCAGAAGCTGAGGCTTGTCTTGAGCCCAGAAATATATTTTTTATTTTTTTTTCCCTTTGTAGTTTATTCTACTGTTTGCAGAGGGTGGAAAAAAAACTAAAACCCAACCCACACCTGACAAACAGGCATGAACACTTGAGTGAAAATTGTTTACTTGACACCTATATTGTGAAAAAATGGGGGAAAGATGTCAAATGTTCTCTTTAAAGAGCTGTCGGTTTATTAACACTGTTTGTATCACCAAAGCAAAGTATTGAAGCCGCTAAGATGCGTGGCACAGTGTTCCTGAACTGTTGGAAGTGCTTTGTTAATGAGCTCCATACATACTGTTTCGTTACTTTCTTGTTAAGTGTTCTGTTAAACTGGAATGTCACGTTGTGTTACAGGCTCTTTCTCCTTCACGATGGGGTTGTCTGTAGAGATAAGTAGACTCCTGATGGTTTGCGGTGATAGAAAAGGCACCTTTTAAATATAGATCACCTGTAAGCAGGCTGTGCCCACATTCTGACTCTTAAGACAGATTTAAATTGAAGATGCTTTAAGTCTGTATTTGACTATTTGAACCTGAATTCTTCACGTTACTCAAATGGAAAGTGCATAGAGGATTTCCATAAATAATATTCAACAGTGTCACTTCAGTATGGATATTTTAAAAATAAATAGTTCCTTTATAGCAAAAAATGCTTGAACTGTCCATTTAAATTCTCTTGAACTGTTGTGAGGAACACTGTGGCAGCTTTCTGTCGTGTAGGCATTGTTTCATCAAAACTCGGATAGATTTTAGTTGTAATATGGGCAATTTTTTGCATATTGCGAATTGTATATTTATTGAGTTGTAAAAGCATCTGCAGAACGGATGTTTCTAGAACAAGCTGGTTGTAGATTCCATGTAGCATGAACGAGAGTTCAGTTTTGATTTAGCAAACTAAAAGTTTCTGAAACCTCACTGTTATAACATACCCATTGTCGTATGAATGTAACTGTGCTGAAACCAATGCAAAGTCACTGCTGTCTCAGACGTGGATCTCTACAATGATAACCTGTACACGCTTCTGCCTGTACACGAACCACCACATTTTGTTCTCTGTACTGCAGTATTCATTCAACTGGGAGCATTTTATTACTGTTATGCATGTTGGAATAATTTAAATTACATACTAAATTTATCATTTACTTTCTAAGTATTGACATTGAAACACAAACTGATTTTCAACAAAGCTGCTATCGCATAGTGTCTGCCATGGCAGTAGTAATGACTGCTCTTTACTTAGACACTAACTGACTGCATTGAGTTATTTAGCTTAAATTTGGCATTTCTGTTATTTAACTTAAATCTTACTGTGCTTTGTTGGTATGTATTATTGTCTTTGAAGACTTCAAACTCCAGGATTACAGTAGTAAATCTGCAGCAAAACTGTGGAATTCAATGTGCTTACAAAGATTATTGTTTTGTCCTTTTTTAATAAAAAGGACACTTGATTTTCATGTTACATCTTACCCAGTGGGTTTTAGTCCTTTATGTGACTCCACAAATACTTCCATATGTTCCTATGTGCAGATTTTGGTCTTCTAACACTGAATAGAGAGAATGAGAATTTTATTGACCTTGTAAAACAAAAATTATCTTGTTTTTCCTTGTTTGTATTTTCAGTGTTGAACTCTGCTTGAAATATTGTTATAATTCTTTATAATGCTACCCTGGTGATGATGGTGATGATTTGAAATGACTGTACTACTGACAAGTATGCTGCAGTGCCGAGATGAAATTAATTGCTAGGTCCTTCTCATGGCTTTCACATTTTCTTAACCTCTTGATCTTTTTGGATGCTGTTGCGTTAGTGGATTTATCAGAACACAGGTCTTCTATTTCCTTGGGCTATTACAGCTCTGCCAAGTCTTAAAACTATTTCTTGCTAAATACTTACTTTCTGTGCTGAGGAACAGCAAATCCTTCTATCAGTAATTCTGTGTAGTTACTCTGAAAGCAAATCCTCACCTCTTTGTGTCTCCTCTCCTAGCCATACCAAACCTTTGGGTCAAAGAGAATTATATTCAGTCAATCACCACTCTCAATCTGAATGGTTCACAGTAGAATAGAAGGGTTTTCCATGTTTTACACAAAACCTGACAGGTGGTATAGTACTGTTGGTGCAATACGAAGACTGGATGTTTGTATCTTGTATTTATTCTAATACCATGGTGGTTCTCTGTGTGCCAGTTGGTTGCAGAATGATAAGCTGTTGCCTAAGAAATCAAACATCTGTCTGTTGCCCGAGAGAGGCACTACGGCAGACGGGAAGTTCTGAAGACTAAAAATAAAAGAAAAAGAAGGCTATTTTCATACCCTTTTGAGTGAAATAGGGAATCTGAACATTTGTACTGTTAATGTATGTGAATGGCATGCTCAGGTGTTGTTCGTATAAATTAGATTCTACTTAATAGTTTGATTTTTCTTTTCTTTAGTATAATGCTTCACCACAGCAGCAAAGAGATATAATAAAGAGTAGGAGTCTGGACAGGAGGCTACAAGAACCAATAGTTTTAACAAAATGGAGGCACAGCACAATTGTGTTGGACACCAACGATAAGGTAGGAGTGAGTTAAACAGCATGCTCCAATGTGAATCATTTCTGATTTCTAAAGTATTTAACAGAAAATTGGTGTGCATGAATTTCTGAAATCTCATTTGTTTGTATTCTGCTGTATTGCTGTGTATAACATTCACGGAATACAAGGACTGTTAGATAGCTTCACTATTGTTTGTTTGTAAGTAGTAGCCTTTTTCTTGTTATCCTTGAAATATTTTAGTTCAGGTTTTAATGTGTACAGCCATTTTACTTATAATTGGGAATTTCCTGCAATTCAATTCAAGCTGTAGAGCATAATCAGGGATTGAATTAAAGAATTATGTGGGTGAGGTTCCCATGTAAGGTATATTGATATTTCATCTCTGAATATCTTAATTGCAGAAGACGCCCAGTGGAAGTACAATTTAAGGATTGCAGATGCATAACTGAAGTGAAATATTAATAGAATTGAAATAAAATTTGCACTTGCTAAACTAAAAAATCTTCTCTAAAGATAGCAGTAATGCTATTACACAATGAATTTATCCCTTTAATGACCTCTCTGCCGATCTCCATTGCGATACGTGAAGAGGAAAAGTTGTGCTTGATTGCAGCAGGGCTGTGATGTTAGTAAAGGACAGAGGACGGTACTGAAAATGCTAAAACTCTTGGTTTTAATCCAGAGCTGAGCTGGGAGTTTAGTCTGAAAAGAGCTGTGAGTCAGGGATAACAGAAGCTGTTTTCTGTGCATTGTTTATGGCACATTCTTGGAAGTCTGTTTCGGACTATAGGCTAACAGATGCTGCTTGAGCAAACATGGAGACAGAGCCTCTCCCTTGCTCTTCCTCTGCCTGTCTCTTCTGACTTCTGTCACCGCTGTTTCTGCCCATGCTGTGATGTTCCGTCAGCACGCTGATGTATATAGGGAAGGAAGTATACAGGAGAGCTGATGTGTATAGGGAAGAACTGAAACTGGTGGCATAGGGTGATGACTTGCTTTTCCTGGAACTTCACAGGAGTCAGTCCCAAGTTTCACGGAAACTGAAATATGTTGTAATGCTGAAATCTTTGCTCAGGCCACTCAGAATAAGATGCCAGCAAACTGGCTAATGGACTTCCTTTTTCAAAAGATGCAGGTAAAAATCAAAATTAACATAATTTTGGGAGCATGGCAAAACACCTCTGTAAGTTGGCCCATGTAAATTGCAGATGTTAAAGACAAACTTATATGACAAAACACAGCAGTAGTCATGAAAGTGGATCTGTTGCCCAGAATGTCACGTTCTTGACCTGTTGTTTCTGGTATGTTTTAATAATTTCCCTTGTTGAAATGAAGAGTTTCTTGTGGATGAGGAGTTGAGTAGGCTATCAGGAGCTGATGTAGCTCCTCAGAACAGATTTTTTTAGATTTAATCTTAAGCTTTTGAGCTGTCAGTTTAGAATGTGTCATACGTGGTGCTGAGGAGCCAGGGACTGTGCTTGGCTTGCAACTGCTCAGCACCTGAACGTGTCAGTTCAGTGAGAGCGGTTCTGAGGTCCCTCTACTGCTCCTTCATCCTGCCTTCATCTCCTTTGCCATCTTTCTGCACCAAATGTGCTGCCACATGTACGTGGAAGGCTAAATGGAGTCCTGCAAAATTGAGGCTGAGAGGAGCCTCCTAGCCTCACGTGACTTTTATACTTCATAGATACGAACAATTTTGTTGGTGTAAACTTAAAATTTTGGCCTTGCTTTTAAAGGAAGATTTCCTTTTTTTAGTAAAGATTTACTTTTGGAACCACCTTTATGTAGCTCAGCACTGAAGGAAGAAGCTCTTGTAAAACATTGAATAAGAGGAGCTGTTTACTTTTCATCAAGACCCAACGTTCAATACCAAGACCTTAAACCCACTGAAGGAAATGGGCAACTGTACAAACGTCTGGTGTAATAACCAAAAGGAACTGTGTATATCAGTGAGACTTGTAAAGTCTAAGGCAGCAGCTTGAACTTACTTTAACGGCTTCAAAATATGCAGGCAATGTGCATTTGTTAGTGGTAAGGAGTCATATAAAGCACAACATTAATGCTTTTGGAAAAATTAAAAATGTGTAGTGGAGCAGTAAGCTAGTGGTTTGTGGAAGGACCCATGGGTCTTAAATTTTAGTGCATTGATGGAGCCATTTTATTACCACTGGTACACACTCTTATATGTACTGCCTAGAATTAGCATCTGGTAAAGGCATGCCTACTGTGCATGCCTATTATGTTAGGCTTCTTCCAGAGCTCCTTGGTGTATAAAAGCTATCTCAAATTTGGAATGAAATACGAGAAAAAACAACAATTGGTATTTGACTGGATAGGTGCATCAACCCCAAAATTGCTTTTATCTGACTCCTAGGGGATTTGTTTTTTAAAGATTTCCAAGTTTGTTTTTCCTGGAAAAACAGCAGAATTCAATTCTATGAAAGTGTGCTGGTGAAGAGTGGTTAAATGTGTCAGAGGGAAGGTTGTGGGTTACCAGGGCTGACTGGGACTGGATGATACCAAACGTACTTGCTGATTGTTTAGTGGCTGCACATACCTGTATATAGCCATCAGGATTTACATAGCTGAAAAGTTTAATTAGCAGAGAAAAAGATATGTCTCTGAGTTACCAACAAAGTTGATTTCCTTAGGTTGAGCTTTCTTTTTTTCCCTATGAACATCCGAAAATATGGAATACTTAGTCTGTTCCTAGGAATGCTAGTGGCGTTTATCAGTGCAATAGTAAAAGAAGTGCTGGGCCACTACTGCAGGTAGATTTATAAGTGGATTTTAAATTGCAGGTGTGCAGGTTTTTTATATAAAAACCTGCTCACAAAAATTAAATAGAGCTGGTATACACTGAATGTATGAGCTGTGCATGTATAACTATTGTGTAAGTTACTCTGCATGTTTGGGTATTTATTGTACTAATCTTGCATGTATTGACCTCACAAACATTATCTATTCTTTAAAAATCTTTGTTTCTTCAAATGTGCCCTGTAATAAGTTAGTATTATAAACATGCTTAATAATTTGATAGGCATGTCATACAGAAAATTCTGCTCCTTAATAAGGATGGAAGCTTTGCTTTAAGCTCATGAAGTATGTATTTTTTTTTTCAAATGGATATCTGCTAATTAGCCTTGATTGGTTGGTCTGTAAATCTTTTCATAATGCTATTTGGTAAGCGGGTTTATAATACAAGCATTTCAGAATATCATGAATACTTAAGAAACAAAACAAAAATAACCAAACAAAACAACAAAAGACAACTTTTTCTGTAAAGTGTGAGTGGGGGGAGAGGAGAGGGTGTCTTTAGGTGTGAAAAAAGTCAAAATTGTAAGAAAGAGAATAACTTTCAATTGCATTTTTAAATTTTTTAGGAATCATCAAGTGCTTCTAAGGCCAGTTTTCCTGAAAATGAGTCCTCTCCTTCTTCACCGAAGCATCAAGCCACAGTCAGTATGGAAATTGTTTAAATAAATAAGTAGATGTTGTAGAAACTTGGCTGTTCATGATTAGATAATTGAGAGTAAATCTGCTTGTTACTGGGGAAAGTAGTGGAATAAAACTAACATTTTAAAAGGAATGTGCTTTTTTTTTTAAAAAAAAAGAAAGGGGGGGAGGGGAAGAAAAAGCTGGATATTTTTGATTTAAAAACAGCTTTGTGATGGGAGGTTATTCCACAATGAATTTTTAGCTTAAAGTTATGCCAAATTACGTAGTTGTTCCCCAACAGACATGTCTTCACACCTAGCAACTTGGAAGGTTACAAGCAGAAACAAACTGTCCTTACCCACAGAGTTTATCGCTGTCAGTAAATGTTTGTAGGATCTGATGTCTTTATTTTTAAATTCTATTTTTCATCTGCTTGAAAAGATGTAGGAATCATGAGAACCTTGCATAAATAAAACCTTGTCTTTTTAATAGGATATATGCTGGGAGGAAAACCTAAGCTTGCTAAAATCTTGTTTTGAATGCTTAGATATTTTTGCTTCAGTTTAAATTGTAAATGTTATCATTTTTTTTTTAAACAGTAGGGAATACTTCAGAAATACGTATATACTGCTTTTTGCTTGAAGAACTGCATTGCAATAGCATTGAAATATACGCCTTTATCAGTTTTAGCATTTCTTTAGTGGGTAGCTCAGGGCATTAAAGGCAACTAGTTGTTTCATTCATATGCTGCACACAGAGGAATGGTTCTCTGGCTTATTTATGCTGATCCATTCTTACAACTCTTAATACTGTTTTCCACGATGAAATTAGCATTGCTTATTAAGTAAGCATAGTCAACTGCCTTACACATGAGCAATTCTTGCTGCAAGTGTTCTAATTTCTTTAAATATGTTTCAGAATATGTTTCAGACCTTGAAATATTAAAAACTGGATTTTTGTAGCAGAACTCACTTCTGGTTTTAGATGAGAGAAAAAAAAAATATCTGTGTTTTCTTTAACTGTCCCTGGAATGTAAATATTACAAAGAAGCTCCTGAATTTTTGTTCTGATCCATAGACTTTTCTTCTTTTCCCTTAATAATTATTAACATTAATTTTCCCATTAGTACCCCCTTGCTCTGTGTTATGATACTTTTTCTGAATAGTTTTCCTTTGGAGCATTCCCACTGGTTCCATATGTAACTTGTTAATACCACAGAATGTTTGAGAAAGTGGGCATGGGTTGCTTGAACACTACAAAAGGTAGTGACAGGCTGTTCCACTTAGTAAAGCCAAAAGTTTGTTAGAAGGGTGGAACACACAGGACTGCTAGTGGTGTTGTGCATGGATCACGAATAAAATCATTTAAAGAATTTGCTAATTTTTCAGGGAGGGGAGGGAGATGTGACTAATTTCTTCTGTTGAAAATTCTGGCCCAATGGAGACCTTAGATTAAGAGCTGCAGTGGCTGATGGACCAAAACAGCATATGAATCACTAGATAAGTGGTGTTATCCTTGGAAACATCCCTCTTGTTTTATCCACACTGCATAAAACATAGAGATAAAAGTTGTAAGATTCCTGAACTACAGATCAGACTCTGGTAAGAGTACTGTCAGAGTTCTTGAGTAAGAAATTTCTGTTCTGTATTCTGCAGTTCTGGTCCACTTAAATCTGAGATTTAGAGAGAATGCTGGAGAGAATATATCTTCTGTTTTCACTGGATCTAAAATTGAGGACATTTTTGTTATGGTAAAGCTAATTTGGATCCTTTCCCTAGTTGATTATTCCAACTAATAGCTTAGTTCTTAAATTAGGAATTATTAAGAGCTGTTACTGAAAAGGAATAAATTAAAAAAAAAAATTTAAGATTCCTTTAGTGCAGTTCACTGGTAGGACAAAGCTAGGGTAACAGGAGAAGATGATCAAATTCATTACCTCATTTCAAGAGACACAAATAGTACAAATACACAATTTCCTTTTTATCCTAGGATATTTTTTAAACATGCCTTTGTTTTCTTATTCTTCTATAGATACAAGAAATACTCGCTCCTTTGAAACTTGAAAATACCCCTCTTGTTCAATGTTCTTCTTTTTCCACCATTCACTGCCTGATCTCCAAATTTATACAGACGCATACAAATATAAATGATTTTCATCAACAAGGCATAACTAAGCAGATTAAAATTCTAATGTTTTGCTTGGGGTTAGGAAAAAATAAGGCATCAAATGTTTCACTCATCTGTTTTGGAAAAGAATATATTAATATGAATTAATAATGAATATTATCCACAAAGATGATCAGAGGGCTGGAGCACCACGCCTATGAAGAAAGGCTGACAGAGCTGGGGATCTTCAGTCAGAAGAGAAGGATCTGGGGAGACCTTGCAGCTTTTTAATACTTACAGGGGGCTTGTAAAAAAAAGATGGAGAGTGACTTTTTGCTTGGGTAGATAATGACAGGACCAAGGGGGAATGGTTTTAAACTAGACGAGGGGAGATTTAGATTAGATGTTAGGAGGAAATTCTTCACTCAGAAGGTGGGGAGGCCCTGGCATGGGTTGTGGATGCCCCATCCCTGGAGGTGTTCAAGGCCAGGTTGGATGGGGACCTGGACAACCTGGTCTGGTGGGAGGTGTCCTTGCCCATGGCAAATGGGAACAAGATGATCTTCAAGGTCCCCTCCAACCCAAGCTGTTATGTGATTCTATGAACATTATTATGCAGTTCAGGAATGGTTTATTTAAAATACACAGCCATGTTAAAATAACTTGGGAGAGTTCTGTCAAAGGACTTGGGCTGGCTGTTTGTCAGATACCTCTTTTTTTAATAAAAGAGACAAACGCAATTTTGCTATTACAGATTTTATTATATCCTTGTTTAAAATTTCCACTGTCTTGTACCACAAAGGATTTAAGTTTGGCCTGTCAAAAGAACCTAGGCCATGAAGAAAGAAGGCTTTTAACCTCCTTCATATTGATGAGTACTTTCCCAGAGTAATCTTGACTTTGCTGATCTCTGCATATTTAAATATAACTTCAAGAAACTGCCATATGTAGCCGTATAACTTGTGCAAAGGTGGCTTGTTCCCAGAAATTGATTATTTGAGGGATTTAATTCAGTGATGTGATGGCAATGGAAGCAGATTTTCTTTTTTACTTATGCCTTACTACATCTTACAGGGTCAAGAGAAGTATGGGTTATTGAATGTGACGAAAATTACAGAAAATGGGAAGAAAGTTCGGTAAGTCTTGGAGTTCTAGAAGTACATGTACGTAAGACTTCGTGTAAGATATCTGACTTCAATATTAGGACAGCATTGAGGTCTTTGCAATTACTTATATTAGGACAACATAGAACATTTTGCAATTTCTTAGTTTTTCTCTGAATTTCCCTTAGAGACTTTCCTGTAGGTTGCATATTTCCTTGTCCCAAAGCGAAGTGTGTGTTTTTCCCAGTGACTTAATAGTGGGCTTCAGGCATCCAGAGCCTTGTGTGTGCCAGATCTTCATAGAGTGCAATGATTTCATGAAGGTGTACTGATGAGAGACAGCTATTTTTTTAAGGGATTTATTTATTTAAGGCAAAATCTATGTAGCTTATACCCTGTCTTATTCCTAGAATAAGAGGGATGTAAAAGGGGTCTTCAGACTTTCACTTCATCTGGTTTAATATTCAAGGCGAGTGTATTTCATGTTCCCCCTAATTCTTCCTTCACTTCTCCTGTGAAGGATTTCCTACATAATGCCTTACCCAAAGTTGGTCTCCCTGTAGGTGATGAATGACCTCATTTCTAACTCACAGGCAGGCATATGCATAAATCATAATGTAAAACCAAGTAATGCTGTGCAACTTAAAATTCTGGTGTTTTGCAAAAAGTCAGTGCTAAATAACGTGTAAGCGTGTTTTTTCCTCAGGTTTTATTTAGGTTTACTTTATTACTTTTAATTAATTTTTATCTCTAGCACTGTGTTATAGAGATCAGTGTTCCCAGATTTTTGATATATAGAGCATACTTTTCTTGAGGATTAAATTGTTAGCACATAAGTGATCTTCAAGAGCCCCCCTGACCAACTCCAGTGCAGATGGGCAGCAGATCTTGCCCCCAGCTTGGTTCCCCAGAGCTGCTTCTAAGAGCCTGCTGGGGAAGGGTGGACAGTGGCTCACGCAAGCTGCTGCTGGTGCAGTATAATCTCGCCACTTAAGTCACATCTGTTGGGAATCACTGATCAGGATTACTGGGTTGCTGTACAGAAAGATGCAGCCTGTCACTGTGAGAGCTGTTGAATAATAATTCATGTTTGGGCAGTAGGAATAGATTGTCAGGGCTCGTCAAACTTTTTTTTTTTAACCTCAGGACAGGTATTCAGGCACAAAAATACATCATCAGAGAGCTGGAACAATTTCTTTTAAGATGCATAACAATTATTTCATTGCCAGTGTAAATTAGCTTATTGCATACAAATGGGACAGTTGCATCCCAGTTAGATGTGATCAGTCAGTTTCAGAATTATGCAGTACTTTGGCACAATCTCCTTAGTACACAGTAGGCTGAGCATTCCAGATTAGCCCTTTTGAAATTATAATTGTATGGTATTCCTCTTGGTAAACTGCTTCCACTGCTAATTAGCTTTGTTTGATTTAGATTTTGATGGTCAGACTGGGACTATTAACATATGTTACCTTCTACAAATACGCTAGCAATTAAGACTTACTGATGGCACTAATGACTGTATGTATGGTTAAGTTTTATTAACATGCAGGTCAACTGGGCAACACTGATGGCTTAAATATCTGCTTTCAAAGTCAATTTATCATATGTTTGTTTACAAATATTTACAGGAAGAATTGGATGTCATCATGGGCAGTATTACAAGGTTCATCACTGCTGTTCACTAAAACCCAAGGAAGCGGAACTGGCTGGGTAAGCTCGGGAACAAGTCCCTGCCTCCATTTAAGTGTTAATCGCATAAACCCCAAGAAATGAAAGCACTGTTTGTTGGGCTTGAATACCAATATATATGCATAATTTAGAAAAAAAACCACAAGGTGTGAGTATGAGAGGTAGAGTGGGGAGGCTGGAGAAATTACCAGGAAAATAGTTGTGATGTAGAATGAGAAGAAAAACAGATGTACTTTGTTGTAATTTAGAAACATTTTTACGTTTAGTAAGTATGAAGCAGATAAAGAGGTATTCAGATGTTCATTAAGCTGATTCATTTCTGCTGCAGGCCAGGTATTTTTGTTTTTTGTGTTGTGTAAATAAACACACTAGTGTGTTTATTTAAACAGTTCTTTTGCTTTACTGTTCTAGATACTTTGTATAGAATACAGATAATTTTTGATGTGGCACATGTAATAAAAAAAAAGTCTGACACTGACACTTGACTTATTGCAGTGGAGTGTTTGAATAATAATAAAAACAAATATCTGTCTTAAGTGGTATTGGTAGGCAGCAGTGCTTTGAACTTACAGGAGAAAGTGTACTTTTAGTATTGTTGTCTTACTGTCTTGTGGTTGCCTTGTTGAACTCCTTGTTTTGTTTCATATTTGTGTAGTGGGTGACAAGTATTTGTATCTATTCTGATGCCTGATGAAGACCTAAAGATAAAACTTCACACCAAATGTGATATCTATTCAATTTTTATATCATTTCTAGTTTAATAGCACTATAATTAAATTGGCTATATTTATCCAGCTACATTCCTACATTAATCAGTATAGAAATGGTTCATTAACTATGTCTTAATAACCCACTTTTGGAGGTCTGATATTAAAATTGTATGTGGATCTCCTATAATAACTCAAGATAGGTCAGATATAGTGTTGGTTATTCCACGATATTGTCATGCTGATTCCAGCAAAATTGCTGATCTTTCTACTTGGCTCACTTTCTCCTGCTACGCTGCCTTTTGGACAGTGAGTTGATACTGACCATTCTTTTCTAAAACACTGAGCTCATTTCAGAGGTGTAAATGCCATTTTTCTCCTCTTCTGTTGCTGTAGAGGAGGTGGTTGCAGGAAAATGGGTGAGAATGGATGAATAACAACATTGGGGATAGCAGAAAATGGAAATAGGGAAGTTGAGCGAGATGGTCAAGCAGATTGAAAAGAAAGGGAGGAAATAGAATTAGGATTAAGGCATGGGATAAGGTGAACTGTGCTGTCTGTAGTAGAAAATGGACTTTGAGTCGTAAGGAGGTCTGCCTATGCCATGTGTGGGCAGGGGAAGAGGATGTAATGCACAGAAAAATGAATAGAAACACGTATATCCGAAAGTGACTTTCACAACTGTAAACATAGGGACACTGGGTAAATATAATAAATATTATTCGTAAGTGAGAGAAATATTAAGAAAACGTGTAAACTACTTCTTAATATATAAATTCCGTAACAAAATATGTTGAAGAAATATTGGAGGATTTTTAAAAGGTGAACATCAAAGCAGGAAGTACTGGGCTTAAAAACTTCCTCCCTTGTCTTCCTTCATGCTCTTCAGTTATTGTCTATTGCTCAGTCAAGTTCAGTTTTATCACCTTACTTTATGAATTGGGAAATTCCTGAACATTCAGGGGTGAGGCTTAATATTAAGTCTCTGTACACAAAGAATACTATCATTATAGCAATAGTGATACTTTTATTCTAAAATTTCTTAATATTCTTGATCCGAATTTAGCTGTAGTTCAAAAAAAATTAACAATATGTTGATTATATCATACTGTTCATGAATGTATGATACAGTTATGAATGGATGTGTGCCTGACTGAATTATTCATAGAAGATAGTCATGCAGATTTGATTATTGTTTAAAAAGACTAGTGTTAGTTGTGTTACACCTTACAAATACAGTCATTCAGTGAAGAGGGAAAAAACAGTTATCAATTCTTTTGATAATTTAAGTGCAGCAAAAAGTAGCACAGTCACTATCTGGTAAGAATATTTCTGTGTGAAACTGTCAGGTATGTGGTGTACTGTCAACTGCCTGACACTGTACACAGCTTTATTCAGTTCATACTGTTCATGTCTATGATTAAGTTGAAAATGTCAAGGGAGAACATCTTTTGAGAACTGTGTGTGCATACTTACCCTAAGTTTTCTAAATATGTAAATATTCAGCACACGTTCTTTTTCATCTTTGTATAGGAAATTTTTTTGGGAAATTTTTTCTGCCTCACACGTCAGAAACTTGGAACTGTATCAGTATTTCAATAACGTGGAGCCAAGTCTAGGTCTGACATGTGAGAAGAATATTTGTTTAGTGGTCTAGTAATTGATATAACCATATCATTTTTTTGTGCATCGTTTTGTGACTTCATCACTTTTCTTCCTTTTTCTCATCAAGTCATTTTGCCAAGTGGGCTCAATCCCTGAGCTTTTGCTCTCGCTGCTTTCTTCTTGGAAAAATGCTCTCAGTCGTCGGCCTGCTGTCACCTATGTAAACTCTGACCGAGTTTCAGCTATCAGTGTATGTGTTCTTGTTGCATGTCTCTTGTCACTGTAAGGCCATTTGCCACTAATCTGGAAAGAAAATCTGAACATTTTCCAAGTTTCATCTCTTCCTATAACACCTTATGTATACTATTTATTTTCTCAACTTTTTTTTTTAAGGTAGAAATTAACAGAAGTGAATTACAATAATCCTGTAATTGTTCTAATACAGAACAATAGAACAGACTACAAAGATTGTCCAGTTCATCTGCGCCAGAATTATATTACAACCCCAAATATAATTATAACCCCAAATTTGCTTACTGTTTGAACCACTAGTGTCTTGACTAATAAAAAGCATGATATAAAATATCTGTTTAAAAACTGACCCTTTCTAATTCTTTCTAACACAGCTAATTTAGGGTGTTTGTACGGTGCCTATGGTGCATTTGATACAGTGATGCACATGGTATTGGTTAATTCTAGTTGTAATTGAAATACACAAAAACAAATTGTATACATTAAAAAACTGAATGGAAAACTCAATGTTCTGGCTATATACTACATATAGAAAGCAGATGTAAATTTGTAGGACTTCTTAAGTATAATGTAAGCATTTGTGGTTAGTCATATTTTGAAGTGTAGCTGCCAGGCTTAGATGTGGTGCTTATCAGAAGCTGGTAAATGCAGGTTGCTAATGCAGTAGTTTGTCTAAGGTGGATGAGGAGAAATTAATAATACTCTTGGTAGAAGAAACAAACATGCTTGATGGGCTGTAGTAGTTTTTAACATCTTAGTTCTGATTATTAATGTAATTAGAATCAAACTAAAGGTTTCATTTTAAGTTATATCCTGAAAGCATTAAAAGTGGTTTCATTTATTTGCCTTCTTGAGGACTAAAGTATTGGTGGTCATTAAAACTGTTTTGGTTGTTGGCTGTATTCCATGAAGAGTGGAAAGTGCTAAACATTTTGAGTTTAGGTACAATTCCCAAGATTTTCTTTCAGTAGTTGAAAAGTTCTGTCTCTTGGTGTGAATGAGTTGTTGTAGCTACTGACAGATTTTAGTGATGGGGCTTCAGAAAACATGGGAAATAGTAACTACTGAACGGTTTCATCTATCAAACTTCTGCAACAGCTGCATGTCGCCAGTGTCAGGTATGGTGGCAGTAAACCAGTAGTGGGTAAATTTCCCATTTAAAGATCAAGGAAGTAAGCAATCTTCAAGGTTGATTTGGGCAAACTCTGTTTATTGAGTTATACCGCTGCTTATAGACAAGTGTGCGATACGTATGTTACTACAGTTCATTGGTGTTGCACGGCTGAGTATGCAGGAGCTCAGATGATTATCATAAAAGCTATTGGTAATGTAAATACTACTATTGGAGACAAATTTCCTTAAACTTCCAACATTTTGCTATGACAGTAAAGAATACCTTAATATTTTTTGTTTTCTTGTCAAAGCTGTAAGTTCTCAGTCTCTGTTACCAGCTCTAAAGCAGCCACTAAAGAGCCCCACAGTACTACTTTTGTACTTGATTGCAGGTGAAGAACATTTAGAATTTAAAAGTTCTACTAAACTCTAATTAGGAACAGAATATTGAGAATGGCAGGTGTCATTTGTACATCTCAAAGCCTCCCTGCAAGTAATATCTGACTGTTTCCAATGAATGCTGGAATGTATCACCATACAGACTGCATGGTTCCTCCTCTGGAGGCTCCCATGACTTGGAGACAACCTCTTAAAACACTGAAAAGGCTTTCTAGCCGTTGATACCAGCACACATCTTCAAGGCAGTCCTTAAGCTACTCAGCATCTATTGTGTCTGAAGTAACAACAACAAAAAAAACCCTGTGCTTTCCACAAAGTGAAAGTTACCTCTGCCATGGAAATAGCATAAGTGCATCCCATGACTGTGCTTTTTTTTTGTTCCTAGAAAAAAACCTGTCAGAAGTGAATGTAGGACAACTTCTCTACATAGGACAGCTCACAGCACAGTGTTACAGACCCCTCCCCTCTTGTGATTGTCTGATATGCTGAAGGTAGACAGCCTGAAAACAACGGTAGAGTGCAACAGTGCTTGATGTAGCACTGGGATCTGTCACCTGGAGTTCAGCGAGCTGGACCGTATTGCAGGGCAGCAGGGAAGCTCTCCTTTTGGTCAAAACAGTAATGACTGCTGTTTGTTAACTTCCCCTGTAGCAGGTCATCTCTTGTGCTGCTCAGCATAACATGGGAGGTGTTTTTAATAAATCCCTTGATCTTGTAGAGAACTTTTGGCACTAGTCTGCTCTCTCCAGTGGCAAGCTCTATAATTTTTTTTTTTGTCTTTTCCGGTATGCAACAAAGCTGTAGGCTGTCAGGTGGTGGTGTGTGGCTGGTGCACTTCAGTTGCATGTGAAGCAGTTGTGGGTCTCCTAAATAGACAGCTGTTGGACAGCTGCCCATGACTGCAAGAAGTGGATCTGTCCAACATGTGCTTCTAGCTTCTGAGAGCTCTATTTCTGAAGTGGACTACCAAAAGCTATTAGGAAATGTTCTTAGATGAGTTATCTGAGAACCAGGTTAGAAAGCAGAAGGTTTTTTCAGACATCAGTTGGCATTGGGTAAATTAGAAATATTCCCCAATTCTGATATTTCACACATTAAGTTGTTTCTTTCCATTCAATGCTTAATTGCCCTTAGGAATCAAACAGGGAGATTTTCTAGTGGTAAACAGCCTTTCTAAAACACAATTAGCATTAATTAACATCCTTGGTGGGAATTTAATCAGAAGCAGCAGATTAATTCTGTTTTCTGTTTTTTTCTCACTTTGGGTATGGTTGTTATGGTACAGACTGCAAACCTTGTGCTCACAGCAAGGAGGTTGTCCTGAGGCTCAGGTCATCCTGAGCTCTTGCAGAAACATCAGATTTCTTTTTCTTTTCTTTTTCTCTTCTTTCCAGAAATAGAAAAGAATCTTTATGTTGGATCAGATACTACAGGCTGTCCTCAGATGTACAACATTAAATTTCTGTACTGCAGCCAATTGACAGCTCTTCCTGTTCATTTTTTTGCTTATTTCATTCACAGTTGGAGCTTCTTGTTTGTGTGGTTCCCTAAATTGGTTTCCTTGAGGAATGATATTTCAAAGCTATGTGGTGTATGCTGAAACCCCAGTAAAAGTACTTGGCTTTAAAAATTTGCCATACCCAGCATAAACGTACTAGTAGGAAGTAAAAATAGCTCCCTCATGCGTTCCTCGATTGTTAACCCACCTGCAGCCCTTCAGAAAGCTTTTTGAAATCACTTTGCTTATTTGCTGTTTTTTTTAAGTAGCTAGACAGTGAAATTGATCTGTGTTTACTTAGAGTATGCTCCAGTATTGCATTAGAAGCATTAAAGGAAAACATCAAATAGATTTAATATAGAAAGCATCATCGGAAACATTTAAAAAGAGTATTTGTTCTGAAAATGTAAGAACTGGAAGTGCTTTTTCAGTGCAAGAGGGATGTATTGTGTGTAGTGATACCTATCTGGCAAAGCTACTGTTTCTGGGGGGATTTTTGTTTTTATATATTGATGTTGTTAACTGACAGAATGATTTGTGTTCACTTATGTGTTAGCCTTATTTCTTTAAAACTTGGGACTTTTGACTAAAATCAAGCCGTAATCAAAATCTCTATGCACATCTACTACTTTTGACAGGAAAAAAAAGCCTCTGCTAGAATCTGACATTTAAAGCTATTGAATTTTAAAGTTAAAATTTAGACCGAGCAGTTTCTAATAGGCATGTTTAAAGATTTCTGTATCTTTTTTTTTCCTGGTATCATATCAGTTGGTTTGTAGCAAAGTACTGTATTTGGGTTCAATCATTCAGGCTGCAAATAAAGTGTTGGTTTGTTGCATTTAGAGAATTGCAAGGCTAATTGTTAGAAGCTTTTTTCTCTTTTCATCATCATTGTTCCTTTTTCCAGAAGTTTGGTGTCAATCAGTCTAAGCCAGAATTTACAGTGGATCTCAAAGGGGCATTGATTGACTGGGCTTCAAAGGACAAATCCAGCAAAAAGAATGTTATTGAGGTAAATTATTTTATTTAAATGCAAAATTATAGGCACTTCAAATGACTTTAGAAAGTGTCTCTAAGCTTAATGTAAACTTAGTTTCATTCAGTTAGTTCAATAAATTCAGTTTTCTGCATTTCTTCTCTCTCAAATGTACATGTATGTTTATTCTAGTACCTGCAAGAAATGTCCATTCTTGCATGTCTGCATAGGCTATGCATGCATTTAAATTTTAAGCAGATGTTTGTACTGGTTTCACTGATCCTTGAGTAGCTATATATCATCTAAAAGTTGTATCAAGGAGAGGTTTAACTTGGTTTAGGTAATTTCAACTAGGAGTTCAGGTAAATTTCTCAATTCTGATGATGTCTATTTTTTGTTTGTTTGTTTAAAGCTAAGAACCCGCCAAGGAACTGAGCTCTTAATTCAGTCTGATAATGACAGCTTCATTAATGAATGGTATAAAGTTCTTAACTACACCATCAACAATCAGGTGTGTATTGGAATTGTGAAGGTTCTGTTTTCAAGGTAAAACTATTTAGTAAAATGATTTATGTAATGACTCCAAGTGCTTCATATAGATCTTTGTTTCTTCATTTTTCTTGAGTGTGGGCTGGTGGTTGAGGATGTGGCAGTTCCTGGTGATGACAAGTGAAATATAACTAATAGTGACAAGGGAAGAAGAATGGTCCACTGGACTAAGGACCAGGAGGTGTGGACTGATCTCCAGCTCAGCAATGAGCTTCCTGCTGTGCCCAAATACTTTTTCTATCTGAGCAAGCTGAAAGGTTCTGACAGGAAGTAAAAGGGGTAGGACTGCCAAGGGAATGCTTACCATAGGACTTAACTTAGTCAGCATCTGTTACTGCTGTTCAATTAAGAAGACTACATTAAAGTGTAAGTCAAAAGCCGTGGCAAAATACTGTGTTACAATGCCAACTCCTTATCAACAGAAGGGTGATCAAGCATTTGCTCTTGACGCTGCTGAACAAGATTGTACTATCTTTGAATTCAGAAGAAGTTGGAGGAGGCATTGCAGAAAATATTACCCTCAAATTGAGTTAATGCACGTTCTTAATTTGTGTAGCTACAGGTCTGGCTCCTTCCCAGAAGAGCTGCATTTATGTTGTCGTCTCCAGGCAGCAGATAATTAAAGTTGATGCTTTGTTGTCAGTGCCCTTCATTTCTCTTAACCCTTGATAGTGTTTTCCACCCAAACGCAGCAGGCTAATACAAATTGTTTAGTTTCTTTGTGCTTACAGTTTGGGCCCCTAAACTTCTGGTTCAAAAATGTCAAGACTGTTAATAACAGGCAGTCACTCAGCAACACCTTTCTCCTGTCTGTCGCACGTAACACAGCTGAGGACACTTCTCCCTTGCTGACATACAAATGAAAATGGAAAGGCTGCGCTATAACTGAGGCAAGAGTGGGCTATTACGTAGGCTGAGGAAGTAGAACAGAACATAACTTTGAAATTTATCAACCCTAAGGAGCTTAGAGACTCTTGAAGAGAATATTGTCCAAACAATATCAATGATGGAGACATCCTTAGGAGGTCCAAATGATGTCAGCAACAGAGATCCTTAGCAGGGACACTAACTGCACTGCTGAATGTATTGAACTTTGACATACAAAAAAGGCTACCCAAAGCTTTTGAAAAGCAACAAGGAATGAGGGTTTTTTAAAGTCTTCTCAACCCAGCAAGTTAAAATGCAACCTGATTTATGTCATGAATAGTCATGTTTCTGCTCATTTGGTGTGTTAGAGTACACATCCTTGCATTATTTTTAAGATGTGATACGCTTGTAAGAAAATAGGTTACTGATGTTTTTGTAACTGCATAGAAATGAAGTCTTTCTGCTTTAGTAGAAGAGTGGTTAGAAGAACTCAATTACAGAACAAATATTTTGCACTGAGACCAAAGAAAATGTCTTTTTATATTCTTTTTCTATTCATTGATGTGTCTGTCACGTGCAGCGTAAGCATGAGATTGCAGATAGGCAGTTGTACAGACTTCGGTGTCTGTCTCCACACTACAACATGATTTACATTTTCACTTAACCGTGTGTGTTTTGTTTTTTTTTTTCCTGAGAATATCAAAGGGTGGTGAGGCCCTGGCACAGGCTGCCCAGAGAAGCTGTGGATGCCCCATCCCTGGAGGCGTTCAAGGCCAGGATGGGCTTTGGGCAACCTGGTCTGGTGGGAGGTGTCCCTGCCCGTGGCAGGGGGTTGGAACTGGATGGGTTTTAAGGTCCCTTCCAACCCGAAACCATTCTATAATTCTATGAATTTGCTGAGAGAACAGTAACACGTGGAGCAAGGCTTTTTTGGACCTTGGAATACTTACTCTGCTGGGGTGAATCCAGTGTATGTTCTGACAGTGAAGAAATTTTCGAACTGAATGTTCTCTTTTCTGTCACAGAAAATGTTAGTTAGAAATTACAGATAGGGTAAATGTTCTAGAAGTGGTTTTTAGACCATATAAATCAGGTGCTTCTGTAGTAGACCACGTGAATAAAATAGCTGTTGCTTGCCTACTCATTTGAGGAGAAAAGTCATTTATTAGTTTATGTAATTGAATTTTTGTCTTTATTGGGTCTTATGATCAAATAGTTTTTGGCAGAGTCACTCAGTGCCAGTGAGAATGGTATAATATCAGATAGCGGCTGAAAGATAACTTTAGCATCTAGAGTTCAAGAAAGAACCAACTTAATATTGTTAAGGGGGGATATAAAAAGTATATTGTAGGATTGTCTCCATGAAATGTGTTTTAATGCTATGTTCTATAAATTGGTAAGCTGACCTCTGTCGTCTTAAATCTAATAGGTAGAGTCTGATGAAGCTTTAGAAGATGAGGTACCAGATTCGCCTGGGGTTGAAAAACAAGACAAAGAGAAAGAGAATAAAGACTCTAAGAAACTTCGCTGTGAGTAGAAAATTCTCCAATAATTGATTTTAGCAATGAAAAAAAAAGTCTTCACTATTAAGAGTAAATAGAAAAGAAATCAAAAGGACATTTAAGAACGAAACTACTTCAATTTGTAAAGATGCTTTGATATGGTTCCTTCTCCACCTTGAGAGACAATTACTAACTTTTTATTCATGTTTTCCTAATCATACTTAAAAAGCAGGAGAGAACAGGCGGTAGTGAAATGGATTATTTTCAAGGTGTTGTCAAATGTACAGAGGTAATCAGATGTTTTCTCTGACTCTTATGAATGGTTTAGATTAAGAATCTTTTTGTCCTGTTACCTATTCAAAATTGATTTTATTTGTGGTACAGCACCTGTAAATATATATCACTTAAACTTCAATTTCA
The DNA here is from genome assembly GCA_011075105.1 of Heteronetta atricapilla. Lineage (NCBI taxonomy): Eukaryota > Metazoa > Chordata > Aves > Anseriformes > Anatidae > Heteronetta > Heteronetta atricapilla. The sequence continues at coordinate 15,659,253 of CM021732.1, forward strand.
CTAAGTTGTTAGTGATGCTACTTTGTCTTACTTACAGAAACTAAGCATTTTTAATCACACCTTCATTGAAATCTCTTTTTGTCACAAATTTCTGTCTGTGCAGAGAAATATATTAAACTATTTTCAATATTTTACTTCTAGGCTTTATGTAATTTACAAGAAAGTATTTATTTCATTTAAAATAATGAATGGCAGGACTGGTTTTGAAACTTAGCTATACAATTTAAATTCCATGTTTAGTTTATATGCATGTAAATTACGTTTTAGTTAATTTCACACATAGAACTTGGTTTTAGAAGTTCTATGTGAAAAGTTATTGTCTTGGCAGTTTGAAAAGTGGATGCGGATGCAGTGCACATTTGAATAGTTTTTTATCTTCATGTGTTTGAGGTTTTTTTCATATTGATTCCTTGGCAGAGAAATTCAGTGTTGGTTTTGTGGATATTAATGCGAAGTGCGTTTCTGTTTCCAGCAATGAAAATACCTAGCAATATAGATTCCACAGATCAGAAGAAGACCAAAACGAAGCTAAAGAAGTTTCTTACACGACGACCTACATTACAAGCTGTCCGTGAAAAAGGCTACATTAAGGGTAAATGAACTTTTTTGACAAAGGAAATAATTTGAAAAGCTGAATTTCATAGTTCAAATGTAAAATGGGGTTTAAAATGTCTAGTTTTAGAGTAAAACACTTGTATATAGCTGGCTTAACAAAAGTCTTGTATGTATAGTGGAACTGGTGTGTGTTTGTCATTCCTCTGAGCAATGCTGTTAGCTGCTAAACGTGATGAAGGATGTCCTCTTCAACTCTCATTACTGGCAAAACGGAAGTGGTAAATGAGAGCTAAGGGACCTATATGGACTTTGAGTGTTTCTGAGCTAGAGAGTCCATTTGGTCTGCAGTTCTGAGCTGGAAATTTTGGATAGCCAGGTAATCATTCCTTATACAAGGGAAAGGAAAGTTGAGCACGTGCATATGCTCATATGTTTCACAAGGGTGTTCTTAGTCTGAACGGAAACGGACAATCTTGCACCATCTCATAAGAAAGGAGATATTTAGACAAAAAAAAAAGAGGTTAAAAGAATCTTAACTCTAATACCCTTTTTCCCTAACCTTTTTCTTTGAATGTATACATTTTTTTTAACAAACAAATGTTTGACAACACATTCTTAAATGCAATTTTTGAAATAATTGATAATTTAATATATTATACTTTCATCTGTTACACATGTAGAAACTCTGAAAGAGAACAGTATTTGCACAGGTCAAAGTTAATGTGTTTGTGTAAACTTCTTGTTAATTTCTGGTGCTTACTGTAAAACTTCCTTTGCTTGTTTGTATGCTTTAGCAGGACTTGTAGGTGGTGCTCTACTAGGGTCAAAATAGCGTATGGGTAGGCAAATAGCCCAAATCCGACTATGACTTGCCTAACTGCATACTTTAACAGGTGTGCTTCTGTTGCATGTGGCATTTGATATATTTGTGTATCTGCAAATATAACTTAACCATAAATTATGAAATTCTTGTTTGGGATGAGAAGGCATTATTCCCAGACTTGGTTCTGCTCTGCTTTACAACTTAGAATTCATGTGAATTCTCCATGATACAACTTCTGACATTAGCAACGGTGAATGCTAAGTCAAGTTTAATTTGTACGCATGCATGCTGATGATTGGATTTTTAATAAAGATATTAAGGAAAGAAGAGTTTGTTTTTATTTAAAAGCATGATGTAAACTTACGAAGTTGGATCTGCACTGTACAGTTTTATGTTTACTGTATGAGTGAAAAATACAGAGGTCTATTTAAAGGCCTAGAGTACTTCTGTGGCTGCTACAGAATAAGCTTAGTAAATGATGACTTGGCAAATGTAATGCGAGTTGAAAAATGAAAAAAAAAAAAGGGAAATGGGCTTGAAACAGCATGCATTAAGCACAAAAGTAACTGTGCTAAAGCTTTGGTACATGGAAAAACAAAATTACAAAAGCTACTTTTAAGATGGGAGGAATAAATACAATTCTGGTACATGTGGGAATTATTAGTCAGAATCAGTTGTAGCAAAGCCTTTTGTTATGTACTAGTATTTCCTCCTGCTACCTAACCTGCATTGTTTTACCTGCTACGACTGCTTGCTATCCTGGCTTTCTACTTCATGGGCTTTCTCAACCCTTTGCTACTGTTTCTGCTTATACAGCTGGCTGCATGAGGAGCAGCAGCAGGAATGAGGTGTTTTGGGTCACTGACCTTATATGCCTACAGCTAATAATATCATTATATATCATTATATGCCAGTTTTCATACTGTATGGTTTGGTGTGCTGTTTGGATTTCCCAAAGTGCTTGTCAGATGCAAGTGTTGCTAATGAATCTACCTAAATTTCTAAACATGAAAAGTGGGCTAGATGCTATGCATGATACAAATGCAAGAGCAGTTTCTCTCTTGCATAAGCTCTGAAGTAAAATGTACTAGATATTGCAAAGATGGTCACTTACATGCCATGTTTAAAAGGTAAAATAAAACTTTCTTCCCTTTAAGAGTGTGAGCTTTGCCTCTCTATTTCAAGACCTTGTTTCAGTCTCATGCATCTGAACCTGGGAGGTCATCAGTTATTTGGCCGTCGTTGATAAAACCATAGAAGTGGGTCTGGGAAGGATTTCAGTGCTAACATACAATCTGAGCAAGAGGAGTTAACATGTTGATGGCACTTACTAAGGCATTACAAGAACATGTTCTCTGCCCAAGCTGACTTTCATTTTCACTCCAGCTGGATAGAAAACACTATACCTGGCTTTTGTATAATTTTGAGGACAAGACCCCAAATGATGTCCTAATATATGGACTTTACTGATAAATACCTTTATTGAACTTCCAACCGTGTGGCCAGGTTGCATATACATAGTCACACTTCAGAGCTCTGCAATATAAAGGTTCATCATTTACAAATCTATGTGAAAACTTAGTCTTTAACTCCTACATGAAAGTCTTTCTCTGTCAATGAATGTGTAATGCAAGGTTAAACAATAAGTGTGATGGAGGATGACTTTTTAATTTTTTCCCCCCAAAATCCACAAAAGCATTAATTTTGGTTGAAGTTCCCTATCTCTGTTCAGATTGTTTAGCGAAGGTTGCAGTAAATGTATTTTGAACTTGGAACAGGAATGAAGTACAACAGAACATTTGAATGTTACATTTCCCATTACAGTAATGACTACGACTCTTTCCAGTATTCTTCTGATTGACTAAAATTATTTCAGTACTAAAAGTTCCCTACTTATGCTTGGGCTGCTGTTGACACTTTCTCACTGGGAGCTGTTGGAAACGCTTTTCAAACCTTTTCCCCTTTTCACTCTAATACTGCGACAATTGTATCCAGTAGCCTTTGCTCTTTGTAGAGGTTTGTTTTAACCTGAACTAGTTCTGTCACTTGAATCCTGTTCCACTGTAAATCAGTCTCTTTACTTGGTTCCAGATCAAGTGTTTGGTTCCAATCTCACCAGCTTGTGTCAAAGAGAAAACAGCACGGTGCCAAAGTTCGTGAAGCTGTGTATTGAGCATGTTGAGGAACATGGTATGGTGATTTTTTTTGTTTGTTTCCAAATCTCTGTTGCTCACCACACTGTCTAATTCTGAATATTTTAATCCGTAAAATGCTGTAGATCACTTAAGGAAAATAATCTGAAACCTGTATCTGTAGTTAGCAGTGAGTTTTCAAGAGTGCCTGGGTGGGTAGGTGGGGTACAATCTGGGGAGAAGAGAGGAAGTCTTGCATCTGAGGAATTGATCTATTTAATATCTCTCAAGATGAGGAAAAGTCAGCCTCCTAGCAGTAAGGGTCTAAAGGAGGAGGGATTACAAGAAGTAATAGAAGATCTCATCTCATCAAAATTTTCTTCCAGGTGAAGAGAGACTGAATGCAACCATTAGTTTCTGAAAGGTTTAAGCATGTTTACACAGTCACTTATATTAACACTTACTTGAAGCAAACTTATAGAAAAAAGTGGTGTTCTTGCTTTGTATAAGCCTTGACTGCCAGAAGAGGAATCTATTATTTTGATCTCGTTCAGCCTCTTAAATGGATTGCCATGTGAAGTTTCATGCTGTTCTGGAGGTTATCAGTGTCCACATATTGACTCAGTTTTTGTTTGCTTTCATTGAAAATAAGTTTCTCCTACCTAATAGCTGGGAAAATGGTATGTTTGAAAGCTATATGTGGCATTCTGGGTTGTCTGATGTAAAGGACATCTTCACTTTTTTCTGTTGGAAATATGTTGGTTGTGACTTCTGACTTGGCTATGGTCTGGATTTTTCCTTGCTTGTTTCTTGCTATTGCCATTGCCACATCACCTGAGAGTGGATTTGCCATAACTATCACTCAGATATACCAGTCTGTTAATTTGAGAACATTCTCTTGAGAATCAGGGTAAGTGTTTACAAGGGAATACTTTAAGTGAATTTTAAGCTATCTTCCATGGGAACATCATTTAGGATTTTGTTGCAACCCATAGTCCTCTTTCTCATCCTATGGCCTGGGAGGGAATAGATAACTGCTTACTGCCATTCGTGGTCTGCAGTTTGAGAGAAAGGGGTTATTTTGCTTTGTTCTGTTTTTAATTTTTTGTATTTTAAAGACAGGACTGCAGTGAAGATAGTGGTGAAGTTTTCCTTTTTTAAATACCCAAGGGAAAGCTGACAGAAACGAACAGCTTTTTTCCCCACTTCCTCAACTTCTTGCTACTGCCAACACACTTCAAATCAATTTTTTCTGTAAAGGAGTGACTAGTGGATTATGGGGAAAAAGGGATATGTCAGATGGTGCTGGTAACTGTGCTGTATTGCATCAGACTACTCCTTGAAGAGCTACAGGGACTGAAGGTATTCTGGCAGCACTCACCCTCTCAGTGGCACTGACTCACATGCTGCATTCAAGTGGCATTTCAATTAAATTCTTTACCTGCTAATCAATCACTTGTGAATAATTGCAGTAGCAACCACAGGGACACAGTTCTCTTCTTTGCCTGGTTGAATGTTCAGTGCTGTAAAGGCAGGGGCTACCTGTTTACTTTTGAAGGCTGTTGAATAGTGAGTGTGCATGCATGTCATCCTTCTTGCAAACCTGGTCACTTGACAACTTTGAGATGCTCTGTGCATGACTTGATTTGATTTTTCTTAACCACCACGCATTAAAAAAGTTGAACAACCACAAAATAATTGATTCTTGCATGTTGGACTCTGCATATACCCTGCCCACCCATGAAAAGCAATCGAGATCCCTCTTCTCATTGGGAAAACTTAGAGCTGTTGCCTCATTTATTACTGTGCTATGCGGTAGGAAGCTTAGAGATTACTTTTGAGCTTGATGTTACCAAGCTCGTGTCTGCAAACTAAACCTTCTCCAACGTGTCCTGCCCATCAAAAAAACTATTTTAATTTCATTTTTTTCATTGTTGAACAGGTGGTCATTATTACAAGATTAGGTGGGTCGCTTTTTGTTTTTAATTTTGCAGGCTAGACCTATAAGCAAGGAGTCTAATAATTCCAGAATCTGTATGTATGTAAGGTATCAAAATGGATTTATCCCTTTGTTTTAGGACTAGACGTTGATGGCTTATACCGAGTTAGTGGTAATCTTGCAGTGATACAGAAACTAAGATTTGCAGTCAATCATGGTAAGTTTCCTTGAACTATATTACAATGACATAGATTCTTAGATTATGTGAAGTTCATTGAAAGCTCAGGGGGGGAAAAATCTTAATGTTTAACTACCATCTTTCATGATTGTCATCCTCAAAGTAAAATTACTTTGAAATAGCAGAAATTAGTGTGTAGTAGACATATAGATCATTTAAAAAGACAAATAACAAAACTAACATCCTGGAGGTTGCTCTTTCATGGAGCACAGAGGCATTACTAGAACACAATTATAAAGAAAGATAGTATTAGAATTCAAAGGGGGCAAAAAGATTAAAAACAAACAAACAAAAAAAAAACCAAAAACCTGCATACCTTATAGTAAAACAGTAAGCATATTAAGTTTTCACTAGCATTAAGCTTGCTTTTTAGCAAGATTTGCTGTGCCCTTACAGTAAGGGGATTGTGAGCTGTTGTTGCCTGTACTCTCGTGTAGAACTCCACATATCCATACCTTAGTGTTTTGTTCAGTGGGAATCAAGGTGGCTTGCAGCTGGGAAAAGAACAGTAGCCCATCTACTATCTGACCACTCGTTTCCTGATTAGCAGGTTCTAGAAGTAAATTTTGTATTATATTGGAGTTCATATTCTCCTCTGGAAGGGGGAAACTGTCCTTGGTAAGGGAGGGAGTGACATGTATTGCCCTACATGGCATTTGGCTGCAGAAGACCCTGCGTCCAGGCTGAGGTGGAATTACTGTTGAGCTTTCTCTTGTTGGTTAGTTTCTGAGCAGTTTGGGGCCTCTAAATTGCTTCAGGTCGCCCAAGGACTAGATTGTTCGACAGTGTTTTACCCCTTCTAAGAGAGCATGCAGTGTTGTTATTAGAGTACAGCGATATGAATATCTCATACAATGCTTGTTCTGAGAAGTATTCTCCTAGCCACCTATAAATACAAAAGGTTTTACACTGCTACTGCTCTGTACAAAGCAGAGAAAAGGCTGAAGGAGAAGACAATCTTCACTGCTTTAAAAACAGTAATATGGGAAAGAATACTAAGTTATATATTAAAAAAATAGTAAGTTATTAACATTAATTATTTTTGACTCTCAGATGAGAAACTTGATTTGAATGACAGTAAATGGGAAGATATACACGTCATCACAGGAGCTCTAAAGATGTTTTTCAGAGAATTGCCGGAGCCACTCTTCACTTATAATCACTTCAATGACTTCGTCAATGCTATTAGTAAGTCTGGAAAACATGCATATGTTTTTTATGTAACTGCTGCTCAGTATGTGCAGTTCAGTTATCTTATTAAAAAAAATAATAACGTTTTGACTCTGTGTGTAAGGGTTCCCTCAGGTGCCGGTCAGTAATACACAGGCTGGCCAGGAGGTGGCAGTATGTTCTCTAATATTAGCCCTGCGAAACAAGCTTTTCGTCACAGTCTCTTAAATTTTATGGTAAAGACTTAAACAGAAATACTGAGGTTTTGTTTCTTCCCTCTGCAGAGCAAGAACCAAGACAGCGTGTCCATGCTGTTAAAGACTTAATTAAACAGTTGCCAAAACCAAATCAGGACACTATGCAAGTACTCTTTAGACACCTGAAGAGGTAAGTATTATAAAGAACACTGACCATCCCTTAAAGCTGAATAATCAAATTAAAAATAGTAGGTGACAGTTTACACTGTGTTTTTCTTGCAAATGGTGGACTTGATAAATGCAATACATGGGTCTGTTTTATACAAGCTTGCAGAGCACTTATGGACTTTAGTCAGTTTGTGTTACAATTGTGATATTTACTGCACAGTCCGTAAGGACTGACTGACAGGTAATTTCTCTAACAGAAGTTAGAGAAATTGTGAGGATTTCAAGAACGATATTTCAAAGTAAAACTTTCCTGTGGAGAAAGAAATCACAGCAGGTGTATGTCTTAATAACAAGACTAGTAATTAAATATTATGAACAGTCATTTGCTTTAGACTGTTTCTTTTTTCCTGTCATCCCATCACTCTTGACACTGATGTCTTTCTTTGTGTGTGTATTTTTCCCTTCCAGAGTTGTAGAGAATGGAGAGAAGAACCGAATGACCTATCAAAGTGTAGCAATAGTTTTTGGTCCAACCTTATTAAAACCAGAGAAAGAGACTGGTAACATAGCAGTCCACACAGTATACCAGAATCAGATTGTAGAATTAATTCTGCTGGAATTGAATGCCGTCTTTGGACGCTGACATTTTTCTCAGAGTAGTAACTGGAAGTGATGGGTTAGCAGCAGTATTCCATCAGAAGGAAAATCTCTCTGTATATGATGTATTGTGTTTGTGGACCAAGCAGCAATTTGATTTTTGCACTTTTGGGAGAGGGGAGAAACGGGAGAAATGTTTTACCACTTTAATGCAAATTAAAGTCAACACTTTGGATTTCTTTGAAAAAAAATCAGCGTAAAAAGTGAATTGAAAAAATTAGTTTGCCTTTTTTTAATAGTATTTGAGAATTGCAATATAGGTTCATACACTGGATTTCTTGAAGAGTAAAGCTAGTAATCTCAAACTGGATAATCTGGAATTTAATCTTAAAATATTCCCACATGATATGGAAAAGTTCTACCAACTGATATGAAAGAAGATCAGTGAAGTTACACTTTAGGCTTGTGTATTACAAGCAATACAGATCTGTCTGACACTTTTTCCATGAAGTTTCTGCATGCAGTGACTGTCTTAAACTTGTGCTAACAGTTTGGTTTAGTTATTCTAGTCTAATTTCTTACATGACATCTGCTGTCCTTTTTCCTTTTTTCTCCCCCCCTCCCCAGCAACCGTTGTGGAACTTCTTAGTTGCTTTATAGAACAGCACACTATTTCAAACACTGAACTTGTACCAGTATCCAGCTATGGATATTTGTCCTGTGGCATAACAGAAGTCATATTTAATACATAAGTTCATTTTTTTCAGGGCGTTTTCTGAGCTAGGTTTTGTGTTATACTGATTTACAGCTAAATCCTAAGTAAATACCGACTGTAACACTGTACTGAGAACTTGGTATAATGCTGTGGTAGTGGAAGTTTCTTGATGTAAATACAGGCTGTCCTTTTGACTCTTGTATATAATTCAGTTCTTGTATAGTTTAAGAAGAACGTTCTAGTCACACATTTCTAATCATGGGTAGATTAGCTGCAGTAGCATAATGTTTCCAGTTATGTCTGGGTTTCAGCAGTGAAACAGGTTATGGGGAGGGAGGGGGACCTAACTGTGTGCACTTTTAGATGTTAATTACATTTGCGGGCAAATACCTGTAATGCAAATGGTACTGGAAAAATACTGTGTGTGCTTGCTAAACTGTTAATGCACTACAAGAAGAGCCTTTTAGGTTATTTAATATGTACAGGATACATTAGAAAAAAATGTATTATGAATTCTAACATCTGCAAATAGTGAAACTCATGTTTTGATAGATGTTTGATGGAATCCATGATGCTAAATTTAAGAATTTCTTTTTACATTAATGTAGAATAATTTGTAAAATTGGTTTTGAAAGATTTTGTTACAGGGAGCATGGTCTGCTGAAGATTTTTTTAAATGTATTTTTCTAGACTAACTGCTGTATCTGACATATTTGTTATGTCTAACCTGAATAAAGAAAACCATTAGTTATTTTGGAGTTTGCCATTCCCGCTTGAGACAACGTGAACCCCATTTAAACAGACTGGTGTATTGTACCGCTTAGCATGGACGCTACTTGCAGCAAAGCGTTGTCATGCTGGATTAAAAGATGAAAGGTTACTTAACAGCCTGACGAGTTTAGGAACTTTACAGTCCCTTTCTTTAACAAGTTAAACTCTAACATGAAATTCAGAGAGGGCAGAAGTAATTTATGGATATAAATTTGTGGTCTTTAAAACATCTCAGCTCCAAACCTATTGTACAAAAGCAGATACATTGGGAAATAATTTTGTTTCACTTTTGATCTGTTGTATGCTTTTCACAACAGAGTTCCAGATTGCAGCTAAAGGGATATGTGGTGAAGTAGTGAGGTGTAATCAGATGACTGGTACAAGAATTTCATGAGCATAAGGCTTGGATGAGAAGTCTTCATAGATAAAAGAGAAGATGAGTTACCTTGTGGCTTTCTCACTGTCTTGTTGTGGTAATGGTGAAGTCTTGTGGTTTGTTGCAAAGCAAGGTGGGTGAGAATTGTGATAGCTACATCGGTGTTGTATTTTCAGCCTCCTGTTAGGCTTTCAAACAAGAACAGTGCTGAGTGGTGGATGTGCCCCCATCTACTAGAAAATATAAACAAAGTTGAAATTTGTTGTTGTAGATTATTCAAATCCCAACTTCAGCTGTAAAATAAAGAATTCCCGTTGCTAAAGGAGATGGCTTATCTACAGGTCGCCTTTTCTGTATGAGTGTTTCTGTATTCAAAGAAAGAATTCATTTTTAGAACCATTTGGTAATGAGGATGGCCATTACGTTTTTCCTTGTATTCCCAGAAAATAAAGCATTTTGTTATTACAATATATAGTATGGTTTTGTGCAGTGAAATTGTTGTAAGTTTTAATTTTCTCACTTTTAGTTTGGGGAAGTGAATGTATTTTTTTAATCGAAAGAGGTGCAGCTAAACACTCAAACCGTTCAGAAAGAGGAGGCTGTCCAAGCTGATGGTCTTGACTAACCAGAAATTGTGTATGTCGGCACGTTGTTTCTTCCCTACTTGAAATACCTTGTTGTCTTGTTCCTACAGTTAGATTTCTTTTAAAAATCAAGAACAGATCTTTGCACAAACAGAAGGAGGGAAAGCTGTTTGCATTAGAAGGAACACATTTAAAGCCTGAACTGAGGAATGGATGAACCAGATTGGATTTTAGACTAGAATCCAATTTCAATTTAAAACAATACAAACCCTTGTAGTCATAACTGCTCAAAGGTACAGTGCTAGGCATTGGTGCCACTTCAATTTTTGTTCCGGTACTAGAGCTGCGTGCCTCTGCAGTTCAGCCACGTAACGTTACCACCAAGAGACTCCCAGACTTGCTTGATTTATACCAGTTACAAGTTTCTTCTCTTTAAAGCTAGAGAGAGAAGTGGACACAGACCAGGCAAATACACTCATTTCATGTTGAACTGAAACTAATTTTAAATTAGAGGTGGTGTGTGTAGGTAAGCCTCCTTAGTGCAAGTTGCTAGGCTGTGTTTACTGCCTAGAACCAAACTTTCCTCACCATCCTCACCGATGAATTCCCTTTTATTGAGCCCTTTGTATTCCGGCAAGGAAATCCTTGACTCTTGTGGTGTGGGAGAGAAAGGAGTTTGTAGGTACTGTAGCATCAGTTTATTCTTACGTGGAGCACTGACGTTTTTCCCTTAAAGGGAACAGCTTTAGCCCCAAAGTAATGATATTTTCAGAATCAATCGGTTAATTCATCAGGCATGCCGTAAAGCAGGCACAGTGGGGCATTCTGCTCGGTGCGGGGGGAGGTACAGCATGTCTAATGAGGCACTCTGTAACTGCCAAGGAGAGGAGAGCTCCTCTGAGGAATCTTAATTAGCCTCCACAATTGCAAAGTTTTGTGGGCAAGCAGCTGGTAGGACTGGATCAGACCTTTACAAAAGTAGCCCTATGCGATTGTGGGACTTAAATGAACATTTTTTTTCATAGCATTCTTGTAAACAGAGCACTTGTAAAACAAGATCACACTGTGTAACAGACCAACATGAAAGACACGCAGAGGGAACTTGGCCTCTTGGTCCTTTTTATTTCGTTGAGAATTAAATGGCAGCTCTAATATTAGACTTTCCTAGGACTTCCCCAAGTGCAGTTGGGTTTGTTAAAGGTACTTAGCTACTACTTTCAAAAGAAGAAATCTACGTTGAATTCAGCACGCTCAGAGCTGCAAATGAGAACAATTAGGGATAGCACTGGGTTTATTTAATCTTGCAGCTTATTGCACTAAAACGTCATTCACCAGGGAAGGGGAGAGCAGATCCTTAGTGTGGGAATAAGTACTTGCAAAAGAGGGAAGGCAACCGGACAAAGCAGGTGTGATGGACAACCAGGAGGGCAAAGAAACAGTTGCTTAGAAAATCTGAAGCAATACAAGACAGAGACCTGGGAGAAAGCCAGGCTGCTAGGAGCAGGTTTTTTTCATTCCTTCTTTTTCTTTTTTTTTCCTCTGCATGCAATACAGATGAAGATGTGGCAATGTTTTATAAGGATAAGTGTAAACAGGTGGAGTTCAAGTGATGTGTAACAGCGGTGCCCACCTTCCTTCAAACTTTTCCAGAGCAGCTTCTGAGTCCTCTCATCAGGGGTGAACTGCAGTCTGGGTTCACGCAATACAAACACCTGCATGCTAAGGGGAGTCAAGAACTCTGTTCCTTCAGTGTAATCGTGATGCACAGCCAGAATCTGTGCAACGCAGAAATAAAACTTGTTGCATTGCTTCAGTGGTACTGCCCATGCCAGCCACCTGTCTGACCCTTGTGGCACCAGGTCCTGAACAGCACAGGTAGCCCTGGCTGTACAGTCTCAGCAAACCAGAAGAAAGAAAAACATACGAAGTTGAGAAGTGGGAGTATGCAGAAAGAAAAATAAAGCCCTGAGCTAAACTTTCTTCACACCCATTTTAGATTTTTATGTATAGTACAAATCTGCTCAGTCAGAAGTTTAACTGATAGTGTAAAGTAAACAGCTGTCCTCTTAAAAAAAAATTAAATCTGTAATTAAAAGCTTTGATTTTTTACACCAGGCAGTGGAAGATAATGTTAACCACTGACACATCTTATTTCTCTAGTTCACCACATGCTGCAGCCTGGGGTTAAGTCTCAAGCTGTGAAAGCTGCCTTGCTCCTCCTGCTGGCTCGTCTTTCCTTTACCAAGGTGGTAATTCCAGACATCTCTCCTATTCCTACGTGCACCCCCAGCTCCTGCTGCTGCTCATCACATCCTTGTGACTCAGGCTGTTGCTTTCCCCACCTGCACAAAACCTACTGGGGCTGGGCCATGCTTGGTGCTACCTGGAGTGCTGCTGTGCCGCCAGGGGCTGCTGCACGCTCACGCCAGCCTTGAGACTCTTCATTAGCAAGCAGTCATCAGTGTTAATGCTAAATGTCTTGTAGTTAAAAAAAAAAAAAAAAAAAAAAAAAGTAGAACAAGACAACACATAGTTTACTGGAGGCTGCATGCTGCTCCTGTTTCCCAGAGGGTCTGTCCTCCTGGATTGCAGAAATGAGTGTAAACTAGGCAATTAAGTGTTATATTTGGCATTATGCTGAGGTACAGCCATGTAACGCCCTGCTCCCATTTAATCACCACCCGTGTCACCTGTGCAGGCTGCTCCAGGAGCCAGCTGCCCAGAGGACAGCACAAACTTGCACTAAACCACTGTGACTACAGACTGGGATCATGCATTTCCCCTTCGTTAGCCTGAGCTTCCCGTTCCCACCCACCAAATACCCCAAACTAAACTTTCTGCCCACCTTTCCCCCTAACAGAGTGCATCACAGGGTGCAGCGAGCTGAGTGCTTGGGGTGTCCCCAGGTACAGCTTTGGCATGTAAGCAGTTGGCTTAGGAGGGGGAGCAGTGCGTTTGCTATAAACAGCAAACAGCGGGCGGCATCATTAGCTCTTCAAATCATAACCAGCTCCCCAGGTGGCTGCCTAATGCCTTCGGGGCTTGCTTTGCATCCCTGAGTTAAAGGAAAGCTTGAGCAGGCAAGGGAGGGACACAGAGCCGGGGCTGAGTGCTGCCGCTGCTCGTGAGGTGAGCTCCATTTTGCCAGCACCAGCCCTGGGTCGTGGACGGATGGAGATGGGCCTGTGGGCCAGAGGAGGGGATGGAGATGGGCCTGTGGGCCAGAGGAGGGGATGGAGATGGGTCTGTGGGCCAGAGGAG
>CM021732.1:15672788-15839202 GCA_011075105.1 Heteronetta atricapilla
AGGGGATGGAGATGGGTCTGTGGGCAAGAAGAGGGGATGGAGATGGGCCTGCAGGCCCGAGGAGGGGCCCGGTGCTCTCCTTCCTGCCTGCTTCCTCTCTCTTCGCTGGGCTGTGAGCTCAGGCTCGTGGTATGTTGCGGGCCAGACAGCGTGATTATAATGGACCTCTCTGGTTTTAGAAATCTCTGAATGAAGCTGGCAGGTAGCCTGCCACTTAGACATTGACTTCCTTGTTCCCACTTAGTCATTCATGCCCCGCATCAAATGAAAGCGCTTCTGCTGGCCGAAGCTGAATTCCCTTTCCTCTCCTGAGGTAACACTGTTCAGCAGGGGGAAGCCGTCATCTCCTCCACCAGCAGCTCCCGCAGCCCTACCAGGCACTGGGGGTGGACGTGGTGGCACTGGTGGTGGACGTGGTGGCACCGGGTAATGCAATTGCTCCTGTCAGCAATGGTGAGATCAAGAAAAGTGCTGTTAAAGCTGCTCGCTCTTTCCTGCAGCCTGAAATGAGAGAGCTGGGCTATCACAGCAAAAAAGGCTTTCTTCCCCAAGACGTTTCAAGTACTTTTTTTGCATTGCCGTGCAGCAGAGCCCGGCTCAGGGCAGCTGGCAGTGGCGGGGTCCCTCTGTGGGACTGGGGCAGCGCAGCCTCCTCTGTCATCCCCGTGAAGGAAGCCATGGTGGGAAAAACCCTGCACAAGGAGCTCGTGGGCAGCCAGCCAGAGTGCACAGCAAGCACATCGCTGGCCCGGCCGCTGGCACCGAAATCAGGGCTAGGAGGGACACAGCACCGTGTTTCTCCTGGTCCCAGCAGCAGTCCAGGCTGCTTTCATAGACCCCACTAATGGAGAGGGTAGAAAATCGCAGACAGGCTTTTCTAGCGTGTGGCTCCCCTCCCATTTAGAAGTTTTTTTCTTTTTGCATATCTATGCACTCATTGCTGCAATTTACTTTTGTCTTTTTCCCTATTCTGTCCATATCCATGGCTTTTATCCGGTTCCACAAAGCACACGGAGAGCTATTTCCCATTCGTCTCTGTGCACGCAATAGCAGCCCACAAAGCTATAAAAGGTTTCTGAGTCTCGGTTCTCTCTTCTCTAGACTAAGCAAGCCCAATCCTTTTAATCTTCCCTCAGCTGCCACACAGCCTGCTGATTAGGGCATAGCATGAGTTCACGTTCCCCCCAGGGACAAGCCCTCAGCGCTCCCCCACCCAAGAAGCCCAGCACACCTCCTGCTGCCCCTTTGCCCTGTGATGCCCCCTGCATGTCAGCCCCATCTCCCAAGCTTTTCCTCCTGAAGCACTTGGCCAGCACCACGGCACTGGGTGTCAGCAGCAGCCAGGTGGCCGTGACCCCACTGCCAGCACGAACAGAAGCTCGGCTGGAGCAGCGGGGAGCGCAGCAGGCAGGAGGTGCAGCTCCCAGGGCTGGGCTGGGGGCAAGGGGACGCAGCCAGCAGCAGCGCCAGCAAGCTGCCGTCCTGCTTGTCACCGTGCCACTGCAGCGGGATGCACGGACCCCCACCCTCCCCAGAAGATGGGCTTTGCATTGCTTGGAAATGAAGAGTTGCTCTTCCTGGAGACCAAAATATCAGCCCTGGCACTGTTAACTGCTGCATCCCTGGAGCACCACAAAAAAGCCTTGAGAGCATCCCAGATAGGGCCAGTGCCACAAATCCTCAGTGGGACCCTGACATCAGAGCTCCCCCGCCTGCTTGCTGTTCCTGTCACATCCCTCTGTCCTCCCGCTGCCTCGTGCTGCCCTGCCCCAGGGCTCCCTGCTGGCAGTGCGGAGCCACCGCTCGAAGGCTCGTGCTGCCAGCCAGGCTGCAGCCACTGGAAGCAGTGCTGGTGACAGAAACAAGGTTTGAACTCATTGAGCTTCGTTATCATTTTGAAGATAGACCTTACTGTGACAATGAACCATTTAACTTGGAGAGGATCTCAGCATCTTGTATTTAGGTACAAAAAAAATATATAAATAAATAAAGAATAAAAAATCAAGGTTCTAAACATGAAGAAAAAGCATTAAAGTAAAAAAAAAAAAAAAAAAAAAAAAAAAACTGAGGTACTGCCTATTCTGGCAGTTTCGTTTGACAAATTAAAGGCTGGCAGAAACGCTCTCATTTGCCCTGGCCCGGTGAGAGGCATTACACCTGCATCACCACGAGGAACATGACTAATCCTGAATTCCTTTCACTTCCAGGCACCCATGAAAAGGCTTCATCTATCCCAAAGCTACAATTTAAATGCTGAAAATAAAATACTTTCAAGCCACGCAGTGGTAGCTGGGGGCTAGTAATGATTTCGCCTGGCACTGGCTGTGGTATCTGTGTCTGTGCCACCTTGCTGGTAGCTCGCCGGCTGCAGCCAAGCCCTCGGCTCCCTTGTGGTTCCTGCACCGTGCTCCCCAGACAAGGCACAAAACTCGGTGCCAGGCCAGGGGAGGTGGAAAGGCTAACCAGGGGCAGAGCAGGCGGCAGGGCCGTTGTGGTTGTTACTGGGCTGGTGACACTGCCACAGGGGTCCCTTCCTCCTGCTCTGCAAACAAACCCCGGTGAAGCTTTTAGCCCCCTCCCCAAGCCCTATTTCCCACCTAGCTGGCTGACAGCACCTTGTCCTCGTCCACAGAGCCACTCTTTATGTTGAAAGCATTGAAGAGAGAAGGAACATGTAATTAGGAGGCCCCGAGTGCTCTCTTCACAACCTTAATTGGGCTCGTGTTCAGCAGTGCTACCACCTTCCCCCAGCGCACAGGGCCGCTGTCAGGCGGGTTCCCAGGGAGGTGAAATATTTAGCAGATCCCGGCCCATTAAGCACAAATCACTTCAGAATTGCCTTGACCCAACCTTCCTCCAGGCATCGTCCTTCCTCCAGGCATTGTCCTCTGCAGAGCACAGCTGCAGATGCAAAAATGCCCCCTTCACATCCCACTCCGTCATTCCTAACCGGGACGGAGCCCAGGTGGGGATGGGGACCCTGGCTCCTCACCGAGTCACCCGTGGTCACCCTGCCAGGCTGTGGGGTAGCATGAAAAATACACATCCTGGGGGATTTGTATCTGTAGGGCCACAGCTACCCTTCTGCCATTGGGTTGTTTTCCAGGCTGCCAGGACTTCTGGCAGCAACAGCACCGAGCCCTCGGTGAAGCAGCAGACCCCGGTGTCAGGGCTGCTTATCCTCGCCTGCCTCCCCCTGAAGGTGCTGCGAGAGGCTCTGCTTCACTTCTGCTTCACTTCACACGGGGCTCTTGCAGTGTCCCGAGCACACAGCAGCCCGTTCAGGGCAGTTATTCTCCTTTAAGGCCTCAAAAACTGCGAGGTTCCTGGCATTTCTCATTCTCTGGACAGGTGCAATTTTTCATCACTTTCCTGAGGACTCCCGTGCTTCGGCACAGTAAGGGAGCAGCCCCTAAGGGAGCGAGCTGCAGCCTGCAGTTTATTTTTATCTCTTGATGGACATAAGCTCAAGGAGTTCCAGTTCAGTCAGGAAAACGGGGATGTGTAAGTGAAGCCACTAAGCAAATGGTTGTGGAAGCCGCCTGATTTTGAAATTGTACAATAACAACACTTGCTTCACCCAATACTATAAATAAAAAGTAGGAGGGGAAAAGAGACTTCAGGCTGCCCTGAAGTGAACAAAGTCCCAGAGGCAGCCGGCAATGCCTCCATGCCTCGGCTCTGCCCGCCCCCAGCTGCAGGGCCAGGGGCCCAGAGGTGGCACTAGGGCAGGCCCTGCGCCCACCGTGCCGCTTGCTGCGTTCTTCCCTGGGGCCTGCTGAAAAGGAGGCAGCTGGCACAGGAAAACTCCTGCAAGCAAGAGCAAACGGAACAGAAAAGGGCTGAAATCGCAGCTCAGGTTTGAAATGCTGCTGCACGCAAGAAGGGTTTTCTAATACGTCTGAAATCTAACATCCAATTTAACTCCCCGGAAGAGGTGACCAGCAACCTATAAGCCTGAAAAATAAGAGCATCAACATTTTGCCAAACCTCCACGATGATCTGACATAGCAGGAGCATTCTGGTTCCAGGCTCTTCGAGGGCATTACCTATAGGAATGAAGGAGCCTGTGCTGTCAGGCACAAATTACATTCTCTTTTCATGTATTCCTCTGGTAGCATTCCCAGGGGTGCTGCGGAGAGGACGGCAGCTGCACGGCACTTTCCACCTTGCAGAGCGCAGAAGAGGGGCTTGGGGGTACAAATGGGCTGCGGCAGGGCCTGGGGACGCTGCCCTGGGCAGGGCAAATCCCCTACACCGTTACTCCCACCTTGGATTAGACCAAGTTTACTTCACTCGCAGAGTTAAAGTCATTGGATTTTTCCACCGCACAGGCTGGGGCAACAAACAAACAAACAAATAAGTAATAGTGTGAAGCTGCTTTGCTCCAGACAAGGTGCTTTTTGTCTTTTTTTTTTTTAACCCAACCCTAAAATTCAAATTAGGCTCCAACTCAAAGCATGCACCACCAGGGCATGAATGCTAAACAGCCTGCTCCCCGTCCAATCTGTTCGCTGCCTGGCTAATGATTGTTCTCCATAGAAACCCTACCGGAGTCAGTTATTATTCTCTCCTCATGCACTTGTATCTCTCTTGTATTTATATAAGATTAAGTAGCCCCGTTAGGTTTTTACCTCTCTGATTGGAGCTTATTTTAACCTCAATTAAGCCATCATCCCCGCTTTCTGAAGGCAGAGCAGTAGCATGGCCATTATCATTCTCTCCACCTTTTGTACGAAAATGCTGCTGCGGCCCGGCCGCGCTGGGATCGCTGTGTGGCAGGTAACCAACGCGCGGCGGCGGCGAGGATAAATGGTGCCAGACTCCCAGAGGTGCCGTGGCACTGTGTAATTATTGTTCCAGACAGCTGAAAGCAGCAGGGTTGCTGGTTCCCCTGCTTTGTTTCAGTCTGCCATGATTGCTGGCACAGAAAGATGCTGATTATAAGTAAACATTAATTATGCCCTGCTACCCCACTGCTCGCAGCGCTGTGCTCGCAGGCAGCGGAGCCGCAGAGCCGCGCTCGGCTCCTCCTGATGAAAAACCATCCAGGTTTCAGCGCCCAGGCTTTCCTCCTGCTTGGACAGGGGACATCGCTTCTGTTCTCCTCACTCATAGCTGGAGTTACGGCACTTTCTGTACCCGTGTTGCGGTGCTGTTGCTAAAATATTTAATACAGTGCTTGTCACCCTCCAAGAAGGTAAGCTGAAGTGATGCAGCAAGCAGTACCCGTTATCTGCTCCTCAACAGACGAATCATTTTAGTGTCTTTAAAGCAGGGGAAAAAAAAGCAAATTAAAACTTATCAATCATCCTATATGTCAAGGTAATTTTTTTTCAGATTATGTCCTTCTTTTTTTTTAAATGGCATCCTATTCCTGACTCCTTTTTTTTTTTTTTTTTTGAGATTTTTCATTTTTTCTTTGCTAAAGGATGCTTGGAAGCGCAGAGTCCATGGAGCCGTGGGTGGCGATCCCAGCTCCTTGAGTGGTGCGGACAGTTAGCAAGCGATTTCGCCGTCCCTTGAAACGCAGCCTCCGCTGATGGGATTGCACTGTGCCGTGATTGCACCGCACTGCGGTGAAATAGGTTCAATTTGATTATCTGGCTCTTCCATTTCGCCTATATTTACAACCTGCCTGACCTCTGGGGAGTGGGGAGGACGGGCAGCCAATCATGCCGGAGACATTTCTAAAGGTCAGAGCAATGCAGGGGTTGCTGCCATAATTCACAGGCTCTGCAATTCAGAGACTGTGTTCTCATGACAAAACCTGGCAGAGGAACATAGTTAATGTGAAATATTTGTCCATTCCTTGAGCAAATGAGGAAAACAGAGTCTGTTTTAAAAATTAGGCTCCTTCTCCTCTTGAAAGCCGTGACGGATGTTTTGTGCAAGTGCGTGTCAGGCGCCCATGGGCAACGCGGCGTTTGCAGATGTTTGAAGCCCCTGGGAGACGCCAGGGGTCTGGGCAGCGCAGGGGCTCTGGGCAGCCAGCTGGTTGTCCATGGCTGTAACACCGGGTAGCTAACAGGTACAGGGCTGGGGGATAGTTCGCTTTCACCTACAGTTCTTTCTAATCATCCTTGTTTTGCTCCGTCTCCTTCCTTGTCTTTTCCCACACTCCTCATTTGTGTTTCCTGACCTTCAGCAAGAAGCACTCACCTCCCTTCAGCCCTTGTCCGAAGCATCTCGGTGTTTATAACCAGTGTCAGTTCAGCCTGTCCAAAATTCTTTAGTACAAGCCTATTTTCCAGCAGATTATAAAGCTACCCAAAGCTGAAAAGTTTGGCATGGTTTTCCATGTGGGATTTCTGCTTTGGTTCACAGTCTCTGCGAGCAGCCATGGAGCAGGGAAAACCTCCTCTACAGAGGCCTCCCAAGGCAGCTTCAGCACCTCTCATTTGGGTGAGAAACCTGCTGAGAGATCACTTTGTGTTAGGGACGGGCCTCTGCGAAGGCCTGACCCCAGAAGTGACCACACACAACCCATTTTGGGACCTCTGAAAAACAGCCTGCACACGGGCGATGGATGTGGGCTGCACTTTGCCAGCTGCAGTAGCGCCATGCAGGGGCTTTGGCCGGTGGATGTGACAGAGCCCTTACCATGCAGGTGGTGGGATTTGTCAGAAAGGAGACAACTTCAAGTTGTTTTAGCAACCTTTATTTTAGACTTCCCTTTCTTTGAGTGCTCAGCTCTAGAACACCTCTTGAAGCTGCGTGCACGGATCAGCTAAAGATTTCCACTGCAATCAGGCCTTTGGAGAAGTTAGTAACTACTCAATATGTGCAACTATTGGGGCTTCTGCGAGAAAGACACTAACATCACCAACAGTGTCAGAAGTGTCTTTATTCTTCACCAAAATCCCCGTTCAATTTGCAACCCCACACTGTGTTTCCGAGGTTTACACACCCCTTCGAGTAACAGAGCTGCGTAAAAGGGCAGGAAGACGTCAGATGCTTGCCTGCTTGGCTTAACCTCACCCTGGCCGGGCTATGTGATCCATCCTCTGTGACACCAAGCTCTGGGGACGGGCCGCCAACGGGAGGCAGGGCCCGCGGGCTGGGGCTGGCTGGGGTGGCAGGAAGGGTGCAGCGGGACGTGAGCTGCTCCGGGAACGAGGCTCAGCAGAACCTCGCGTAACAGTGAGGGGAGGGATATAAATAGCCAGGCACAAAACGAAAACAGAACAAAAATACCCGCGCCAGGAAACGAGTGTATCTCTGAGGCCGGATGAGAGAGTAGCTCAGGAAGTGTTTCTGCAGATAAGACAGCTCAGTACAAAAAGGAAAAAAAAAAAAAAAAAAGAGAGAGAAAAGAAATCAAAATAAGAAAAAACCCACCCCACCAAACTTGTGCATTGATCACGGGAGGATTTCACACACCGCGACGTCCGCCTCAGCTAACCGAGGTGACAGACGGCGCTGCCTTGTTTTTACAGCTTGCAGAGGCAATGGCTGCGGCAGAGACTGGCCTGCAAAAGGTGTCAAACCAAGCCAAACTCGGCAAAAAGTGCAGCCTGCAACGCCGAGCACGTGCATGGGGAGCAGTGCTGGCAAATGGGGCTGGGGACAGCCGGAGCAGCCCCGGCCCAGCCCAACACCCTGCTCCTCCCCAGGTGAGAGCAACGTCCAGGAGGAAACACCGCACCACGGACACGAGGTTATTTATAGGAAACCTACAAAGGAAAAAAAATATCCCGTTGTGCTTCTTGCTAACAAGCAGCCTTTCCTAATTCATTTCTGCTTAATTCAAAAGGTGAGCAGAAGAAAAAGCTTTAAAAGGACAGAGAACAAGCCTCAGACCCAGCACAGTCTCCTCTAGGCTATTTGCAGTCTTCTCAGTAACTACAGATATGCAGCTTTTTTCCTGATCTTTTACAACAAATTGGTCATTAAAACAAGACTTTCTTTTGCTTTCTCCATTTTGCAGAATTGAGTAAGGACCAAAAGCTTTGCGGGCTGCACTGACCCAGACACAGCAGCACTCCTGCATGATGCCACATGCTCTGTAAACGCTATCCACACTGGTGGCTGTCACAGAGCTTTCCTGCCATGTCTGTGGGTCTGGCAGTGCAGCAGACAAAGCCCCCAAACCTCTGGAGAGCCACCAAAGGATTAGGGCAGCCCTGTAGTCCAAGCCTTGCATCAGTGCCTGCCTGCGGACATCCATGGCATTAGGGTCCTGGAGCTGGTCAGCCCTTCCCATGCATAAACTGATCCAAAGCCCTGAATCTGGCATTCTCCCTCCACCTGATGCTCTTCAGAAATGCCACCCAGGAGGCTTGCCCTGTGCTCAGTTCAGACCCCGCAGAGCACACAGCACACCCCTGTGCCCCGGATGCTCTCTCCTCACTGCTCAGATGATGGCCATGGCTGCAGGAACTGTGCCTGTCCTCTCATGGGCCCCACAGCCCAGCACCCACTTGTCCCTCCTGCAGTTAATCATGGGGCTCTTCCTCTGGGTTTGGGGCACCTCAGCAGGAGAGCACGGCCACGCTGATGGCCTGTGAGGGACCAGAGCTCAGTGGAGCAACAGCGGCCACACAGGACAGGGAATTTTGTTCATCCCTCTGCATTTTGAGCAGGCAATGCTCCCTCCAGGATCACGGGACTGGAGCCATCCTGTTTTCTGGCTGGGTCTAGGAAGGAAAAACTCCCCTCCATCTCCCTTTCACTGGTTGCTGGAGCTGTTAACAGCTGTTGGGAACTTCTCTGAAAATACATAAAGCCCTAAATTGGTCTTTCCCTGCAAGTTTAGCATTGTAATGCCATGCCAGCACAATGCTGCTCGCAGTAATCTGCCAAGCCAAAGAAAATAATTAACGAAGAGAAGGGCCCACATGGAGGGATCTCCACTGAGCATCCTGCCATCTACCAGCTCATTTGTAAAAGGAAAACAGCTATGTGTCAGCTCAAGGGCAATACAAAACCGGTGAAATTTTGCATTTACCTTGATTTAACACATCAAACCCCCTCAACATACCCAAAAAACAGCCTCAGGAAGATCACAAGGAAAAGGGGGAAGGTGGACTGTAGGGTTTGCAATAGTTTCAATAGTTTTAGTGGGAAACAAACCCATGGAAAGAAAAGGACCGCTTACACTGGACTGTTCAACCTACTGCCCAGCTAAGAAGAATTTAGTCTTCTCTGTGTGCTGGTGCTCTTTGAAAGTGTGCTGGTGTTTGAGAGACAGCGTCTTAAAGAAAGGCTTTGACGTATTTTTCCACAGAAATTAGTGCCTGAAATGCAGCAATAGAAGGAAATGGAGGTGGGAAAGAATCGGCCACAAAGAAGGAAAAAGGCAAAAGCCAAATGGAGCTGGAAAGGGTCAAAGAGCACGAGCAGAACCCGAAGCAGCCGAAGCAGACAATAGCAATTACTTTGTCATTTTGCTCTCAAGCCCGTGCTGCAGGTTGAAAACACCGTGTTTGTCTGTGCTCGGCAGCGCAGCACACAAAGTCGCAGGCTTGCTGTGCCAAAAGCCTTCGAGTTAACACGCTATATATTTATATCATTAAAGCAATAAAAGGCCACTTCATTCATGGTATTTAAGCCTATATATTTGAAGTCCTAAACAGGTTTTTGAGTGACAAGGCTTAGTGAGGTTATTCCATAATTACCTGCTACGAAATTCCTCTCGAGCTGCTGGCTGACAGCTGCTGCAGGCGCGAAGCACAGCCCGGCAGCAGGCTGCCCCCGCAAGCCCCTGCCTCTCCGTGCATCCTTGTGCGTGCCCCAGCCCTGCCTCGGACCCAGGACCCCTCCGTGCCCCATTTCACGGCCCTACAGGAGCTGAAACCGGGAGTGACATGTTCAGAGAGCGGTCATTTAGCACTAGCACGGGCTTCGGGAGTTTCCCCTCCGGTTGATGTTAACCAGGTGTTAAACAGTAGGCGATTTTATAAGCTTCTTTTAACTGGAAACTGTCTTGAAAGCAACAAAACCCTCACGGAGGAGGTTTTGTGAAATGTCAGAGGGAAACACCTGGTGTTCAAAAACCTAATAAGAGGAAAGCAGTTAGAAGTGTCTCTTTTTTTTTTTTTTTTCACATATTTCCCGTGCCGGGAAGTGCTCCCCTGGGACTTTTGCTCTCTCTGCCTGCAGTTGGAGGGCTGACGTCTCGCTGCGAGAGCGCTGGGGCCTGGGCAGCTCCGTGCTCAGTCAGCACCCAGGCCTCCGGGGAGGCAGCTCAGCACCACACACCACCAGCACAGGAGATTTAGTGAAAAAAAAAGGTGATTTCAGGGCCTGTCCTTTAACCAAAATTTTCTGAGGACATCGAGGAGGACTCCAAACAGAGGCAAGTGCAGGCAGGAATGAGTGCCAAGCGCTTACAGCACAGGCAGGTCTATCTAGACAAGGGACTCGGCGTGTGAGCTGGGTTTAATGCACACCTCGATGTTATTCATATGCAAAACCAGGAGATCTGGAGCAGATCAGAAGCCAAGGCACGCTCAGATCCCTGTTCCTACAGTCATTTCTTTACTCTGCAACTCAACCTGAGAGCAGCAGGGGCGGCTGCTCCCACGTAGCGGGAGGGAGGTTAGCAAGAGGAAACCCAAGGTTTTCCTCTGCCCCACCAACAGGTGACAGCCAAAGCCGAAAACAAACCCGTCCGGGGGGATTTCCGTCAGCTGCCCTTGGCAGAGGGCAGACTCTCAGAGCCAAAGACGCTGCCTGTTTACTGTTACACCGCCAGCTTTAAACTGCTCACTGTGACCATTTGGGGTAGAATAAACAGCTTTTGTTTCACTCCTCAGTGTCTTTGGCTCCCGCACGCCCCGGTTTATTGGATTAAGGCGCAGAGATTAGGGGGCTAAGCTGGTCGGCACACAGGCCCCGTGGTGCCGGAGCAGATGGCTGCAGGCCGCACGCTGCCAGCCCCGCGGGACGCGGCCGTGCGGGGCAGGTGGCTGTGCCTCGGCCACCTCGGGGACACCCATGGGCACCCCGAGTGAGCAGGGAGCCCGCTCCTGTGCGCCTGGAGCCACCTCCTGCTGGGTTTGTGTTAGGTCTGCGTCGGCAACAGTGCTGGGGCAGCCCTGGCATTGTTTGAGACCCCATCCAAGCACACTTGTGATGTCTGTCCTGGCAAAAGCCTCAGGAGTGACATAAAACCCTATAAATAGGACACGCAGGCACTTTTTATTCACATTTTCCCACGGGGTCCTCTTTAGCCAGCAACAGATGACTGGCACAGGACAGAGCAGACGTATGAGAAGACCCCTGATGGGCATCCCTGGGACGGGGTACACTGGCACCGCAGCCGTTTGCTAGGGCGCGGGTAGCTGGCAGGATCAGGGTGCTGGGTGACACTCATTGCTTCAACCTTTAAAACAAAACAAACCCAAACAATCTGGTGTTTTGCTCAGCAGTCATTTATTGATTTGGGGTTTGTGGATGGCATGGCCGTGGTACTCCCGCCTGCAGTAATGACAGCAGAATATACATTGTAAAAGCATCATAAAAGCCTTTATGCATTATAGAAGATGCTTCAGCTGTGGTGCTTCCCACCAGGAGACCAACTCCAGCAGCACAGCAGCCCTACTGGGAGCTGCCCCAGGCTAAGAGTGCCCAGTGTCTCTGGTCGCTTCCCATGCCCACCCAGCCACTTCTTCAGGCCCTGCCAGCATCACCTGCTGGTCTGCCCTCAGCTCCGGACGGTGGCAGGGAGGGGCAGAAAAAAGTGGAAAAGGGAGTCTCACACACACGCTTACCCAAGCCCAGATAAGGGATTTTTCCTTTTCCTCTGAGTAATCTCTGGAGACACCACGCTCGAGTTGTTCCAGCTCCTCGCGTGCACTGCCTGCTGCCACATTACATCCCAACAGTGTTTACTGTAAGCCAGGCTCCTAAAAGGCTTAGCATGAAGTCCCTTTTAGGAAAGTGATTTGCCGTTCATCTGATGCTCAGTTCCAGGAAGGCTTCGTTGGGCAGGCTGCAGAGTTATGATGTAAACAAACGTGGCTTTACATTACCAAACTAACTCGGCTCTGCCTGGGGACCAGCAGCTCAGCTGCAGATGCCTCTGCAATGCTTCCACAAAGTGTTCTGCCCTCTCTGACAGAAGCAGGACCGTATTTTGGATGACCATCAGGCCTCGGGCCTTACTCCTCACAAAACTCCTTGCTGCAAGAGCATGACCACAGTGCCTGACCATGCCTGACCATGCTGTGACGTGGCCACCACCTTTGCCCTCTCCTCGCCTCTGCACGTTGCAGTGCTGCTTCTCGCATCCTCACTGGCCTGACCTCAGTAATTGCTTTCTCCCCCAAGGCAGGTATAAAAATGAGCTTAGTTCTCACCGAAAGGTGCACTTTTAACTTGCTATGAACATATGAAGATGATGCAAAAAACCCATCTTGTATCTGCAAATGTTGCACGGGGCTGAGACAGCGCAGGCTGACCCAGCTGGGCACAGGCTCTGGCAGTAAATAACATGTCCTGAAAAACCACTCCAGCATGTGCTTCTACCAGAAACATGGCCAAAAGAGAAGTACCAGGTGCACCAATGGACAACTGCTGCATCTCCAGGGGAAGCCAAGCTCTGGAACCGCCTGCCTCTGCTGCACAAACCTAAAGGCAAGACCCCGCTCCTGCCTGCGCTGTGTGTACCAGGCTCTCCAGCCGCTGCCCCATTCCTCTCGTTGCTATTGCCTTGATTTTGTGGACTCCTTTGCAAACCTGGCTGGCAGTAGATACTGCTGAAACCCACCACTGCTTACCACAGGAGCATTTTACAAAAAAAAAACCACAGTTTTTGAGCAGAGCCATGAGCTTTGAGCGAATGGTTCAAAGCACTGCTTTCACCTTTGCTAATTGGGCACCCTACTTTTAAGGATATATTTTTTAGGCTATACTGACATCTGCAGGTGCACCATAATGGATTTTGGAAATTAGGCACGCTATGGTTGAAAAATCAGACTCCAGGTTTGCAAAGAAAACCATTATTGTGCTGATGTGTGGGAAGGGAGCAGAGGAACAGTGCAGGTTTCCACAAGAGGGTGCTGCGCAGTGCCCTGGCCAGGCTCTGCTCCCATCTGTGCTGATGCTATACGAGCAGGCTTAATTACTTCTTGAAATTGTTCTCAGGCCAGTAAATCACAGCAGGCCAACACAGTAAAGTGCTTGTAAGCTGCAGCTCCTCAGGGTTTTCAGGGACTTATGCTTAGGTATATTTTTGCTGGTATTCAAAACTGTGTTGATCAGTGCTGGCATCGATTTATTTTTAAACTACAGCCAGAGAAATCTACATTTGGAAAAATGTGGGAGGTTGTAGGTGAGTGAGGGTCAACTTAACTTAGGTCATTGATACTTGAACTTAGAAACACTCTTTAGAAATTGCATTCAGCCAGAATATTGCCTGCTTTACAAAATTTCCCAAGTTTACATGGTTCTGCTCTTACAATGAGGTGTTACATTACTGCTTGCAAAACTGCAGCAAGGTGTCATGTGCTCTTCAAATCAAACAGGATGCAGAGTCTCTTTTCTGTATTGAAGTTGTACATAAAAATCCCAAGAAATGCAACTGCAGATAGTTGAAATGTAGTTGAACCAGGTACCAAGAGAGGCAGGTGATTCTGCAGGCCCAAGGCATGCCCAGAAGCCGCAGACCTGAGAGGAGCTGGCTGAAGCTTAACCACCCATGACAGCAATACAGCAAAACCTTTTTGCAGAGGTGAGTCCTTCTGACTTGTCTGTGCTCTGCTGAGAGACTTTCAAACATCCTGGAGAGGGGATGGAGTCTAAACCCCCTTGAATATCAACATATTCCCATTGCCTTCTCTCAGTTTCTGTTGGCCATCCTGACAGACAGAGATCTTGCTCCAAGGGTGAGCTGTGGAGCAGCTCAGCAGCCTGCAGGACGTACCCCAGAAGTCCCCAGCAGCACAGCACTTCCCAGGAGCTCATCGCTTCGCCTTCAGTTTGCAGTGTGGAAGCTCACTCCCTCGTGCTCAAACTCAACAACGTGACAAGCCAACCAGCACTGCGCCCATCATTTCCATCATAGCTTTACACAACCAGAGAGGAAGCAAATCTCTTCCTCTCTTCATTTCCACGAAAGGAATAGGACAGGTAGGCACTGTGGTATGTCGGCCCAGCACAGCTGATGGCCATGAGCATGAGGCAGCTCTAAAAGAGGTGAGGAGAGGATTGTCCAGTTCTTACACTGCAATCCCAGCAACAGAAAAGTCCTTGGAAAGTGATCTACAGGAGAAGAACTTACACAATATTTATACACTAAGAAACAGGGAATATTCTTTACATCCAAGACTCCCTGAAGCCCCTGTGCTCACCTGCTGACATGACACAGCTGTAGTTCAGCAAAGGGCAATAGGAGAGCAGGGAAAGTCCCAGTCCAGCCCTACTTGCTGGAACTGATGGGGAGAAGAGAAAGGAAACCAACTGGGAGTCTGGACCCAGAAGTTATGTTTTGGATTGTGTTGTAACAGTCTAAACCTGAAGTCTGATCTGAGAGCTTCTGAAATTCAGGGCATTAAAATTCAGGTGCAGACTTTGTATATGGATGCATTCCAAATAAAATCCCAATGGAACAAGTCTTCTGCTCTCTGAAGATTAAACACCTTTATCTGGCAAATTATCTGTTACCAAGCATATGGTTACGCAGGAAAGAAAGGAAGAAAAGGCTGAAGGATCAGCAGAACACATTTAACTGATTTTTAAGCAGTGAATGAATAGTCTAGAATTGAAAGTGCCACATATGAGGAAACAATAATGTAGCCCAGTGCTGAGCCTGGGAGTTTTCCAAACTATTAAACGAAACAGCCAACATTATCAAAGCAAGTTACAGGTAAACAACCATACAACAGGTGAAAAAAGTGTCTGCAAGGGGTGTGATGACAGTTTTGTTTCCACAATACATTAATTTCAAGGTGCTTGAGCATCTGTTATATATTTAGTTCTTTTCTGCTAAAGACAATAAAGCGACTGAGCATCACTTACACCTAAAAGACCATATGTTTGTGAGATGCTGGGAGGTGCACCCAGCAGAGAGAGAAATGTTTTCCCTTCAAGGGGGAGCAGAGCAGATTGAATTTCTTCTGTACACAAACTACTCTTTATTAACATGAAGTTATTAATGCGAGCAATTTGAAATTATGTACACAGAACAGAGCGGCTGGGCTAAATGCCTCTTCCTTGCTTACAAGAAATCAAATGAGAGCATTGCTTTGGCTTTTGTGGACCAGGAAGGTGTAGAAAAAAAGTTAAAAGTGGCTGCTTTCCTCTCTCCTTTGTGCTGTCTTCTCCTGGATTGTCAAGAGGGGAAACTGAAGATGAAAAGGTGGCTCCCAGGCAGGTTTTGACTACTAAAGAGAAACTCACAGGTGCTCAGCTTAAAGCCTCAGCTGGGGACAGGAAAGGAAGAGGTAACATTTTTTTAAATCCTGTTTATGATGTCCCCATTCCCAGAAACACAACAATAGTTGCTTTTGCTCCCATTATTAAGGTATGTTTTGAGGAAGCCAGAGGCTGAGGAAAGCGATGACTCCCCTTTAGTCACCAGGTGTGAGGCCAGGACCATGTCCAGCATGAGGCTCTCAGGTACAGCCCTGCTGTGAGGGGGGTTTGGGTGAGATCTCCCAGCCTCCCAAGGTCCCTTCCAAACAACGTTATTCTGTGGTTCTAAAATTGGATGTTCTCCCAGGGAGGAGCAGCCTGCCATCTTTACACATCATATTTTGATAGGAAAGGCAAAGAAAGGGAGAAAAAAAACATATGAAAGAGAAGATCCATGTCTATCTGAATATTTGGTGATATCCAGGACAGTGCAGCTGGAAGGTCCCAGATAAAGGAACTCCCCCACTTCTAACTGCAGCAACGTGAGGTTCACCCTGCTCAAAGAACCAAACGGGTGAATGTGGCCAGGATTTATCGACCACCGCACAGCTGAGCCAGCCAGGCCTCAGCTTTGAGACAGGTTATAAATGTGGAAACTGGATTTACCTGTGTGCACTAGCTGGCCAAACAGTTTGATGTTAGTGCAGGTGCAAGACTCAGACACGGGACTCACTGCAGTGGAGGAGCTGGTTAAGTAGCAACAGCAGAATAGGGTGAGAAATAGGGTGGGTTGTGAAAGTCCCCAGAATGCTTGCTGGAAATGTTTTGGAGTGCTCAGAAAACAAATAAGTTGATGCTTTTTTTTTTTTTTTTTCCCCACAGGTCCAAGAAACTCAGGTGCTACATGACAAATCATGGTTGTGCTAGAAAAAAATACCTCTGAAAGCTGCTTTGGGGGAGGATTATATTTACATGTGTGCACTTAAGTACAGAAGTGCAAGCGTTGTGTTGTAGCCTTGTATAACAAGTGTGTGCAATGGTCCTGAAGTCTGTTTCAGGACAGCGGTACACACAGCTGCCAAGTGAAGGGGCACGGGATGGTTGCAGTGGGGCTGGCCCGAAAGGGACCTTCACCTTCCTCTTGCACCTGTGTCCCTGGGGGTGGTGGTGATGGAGACCTGGCATAGGCAGGTCAGCACGGGGTGCCCCTGCACAGCCGCAGCACAGCCCACAGGAGGGGACCACACCAACACTAATAAATGCTTATCAGCACTACACTCATTAGTCCCTATGCTTTTTAAATGAAGAACACGAGCCTAAATAAAGCTGGAGAAAGCATATACATGAAGTTGTGGGAAAAACTGGGGACTTGGAGTAGCATGTTTCCTATACTTGGGGGTTTCCTTCTGTGTAAACTCCTCAATAAATAACTGGGGCATTACTACCAGCTATAAATAACGCCCTGGGTGCACGCTCACGTGATGTACACGCTTGCCCTGGAGCGACTGGGCTGGAACAA
Organism: Heteronetta atricapilla; assembly: GCA_011075105.1. Classification (NCBI taxonomy): domain Eukaryota; kingdom Metazoa; phylum Chordata; class Aves; order Anseriformes; family Anatidae; genus Heteronetta; species Heteronetta atricapilla. The sequence continues at coordinate 15,689,608 of CM021732.1, forward strand.
GCTGCAGCCTGCTCCCCTTCCTACATGGCAGGAGTTCTCCCATTACCTCAGCTTCATTGTTTTTATTCCTTTTATTCCCGGGCTTCACGCACGACTTGTTTCTGCTCAGTTCCTTCCCGTGTCCAGCTTCCCTCCTTGCCAGCACTTCCAGCCACGGAGATGACACCTGACGGTGAGCCGGTCGCTGGCTGGCTTCCTTCCTCGGGTCTTGCCCCGTCCCACACGCACCATGCTGCAGCAGCCTCACAGATGGCTTTGTAGGACATTTGAAAACATTTCTAAGCCACCAACTGTTGGATGAAAATAATTCAGGCCCCAAGCAACTGTGCTGGTTTTAATCGTTATTTTCCCTTGAAGGGAAACTCCCCTTAGTGTGCACCCAGAGTACGCTGCTCACGGAAGACAGACGTGGACGTATATAACTGGTAACATCATTTCCTCTGCCCAGTACCTTTAAAAGCACCAGACTCTATTAAAATATTGAAATGTAACTTCCTGTCCAGTTCGTACGCCTCCAGTTAAACAAACGCACTGCGCACACAGTTTTCACTCAAATGCACATATAAATGTTTTCTCATGTAACTAGTATGCCTTTTCCATTGTTTACTCCTGGTATTAAACAATATCTTTTGGGGTCAAAAAGTATTGCACACCACCAAGAAGAAGTCTGTATTCTTTGGGTTGTTGTAGAAAAAGGCACAGATGGAAATTTCCCTTGGGAAAATGCATAGCACTTGAATTTTCTCCTTGCGTTCATGAGCATATTTAAATGAGACTTGATTGTATGAAGTGCTAATCGAGAGGATTCAGCACAACTCTTCTTGCTGTTCTGACTTCCTTGCTGTGGAATTTGCCTTCTTTAAAGGTCTCCTGTCACCTCACTTAAATGGAGGTCAGCGAGTGGGAGCTGCCTTGGTAAAACGCGCCGCTGTTGGCCCAGAGCAGGGCTTCACAACCTTTTTATTTTCGTATGCCAAATCTCAGCCTTTTGAACTACGGCTCCACAGGTAAATGCCATCTCCTCTGCAACCCGCATGTTGCTGGAGGTGGTTCAAAGACATATAGGGAGTTACAAGGAGAAGACAGCACTGCTTCTGAAGGCAGGAAACCGGCCAAAGGGGCGCTGGTGATTTACAGATGAAATCAAGACTGCGCCTGCTTAGCCCGCTGCTCTGTCAGCCTTGGCAGTCCCCACAGGCCCCTGGAGAGCCACAGCCATCGACTGAGAACTGCTGGCCTGCAGTCATCAGCTGCTTTGATATTTGATAGAGGGGGACAGGGCGGCAGACCTCCTGGTTTATCATGGAGACCCTCCGGGGGGTTGGAAAGCCCCTGCAGGTACAGCACAGGGATGTGCCTGCGCTGAGCCTCCGCACAGCTGCAGGGAGCTGCTGGAGGCACTCCCGCTCCCGAGGATTGTTCGATGCAGCTGGATTGTGCACATGGCTGCTCCCGATGTCCACAAAAGGTTGAAGAATGCAGAGAAAACATCTTAGACAATTGCTCATTTGTGTTAAAAAAGGAAAAGAAAGAGACTCTCAGTGGAGAGCGTCAACTCATGGCCAAGCACGTGTCTGTGGGACTAGGATAAGTGGTGTCTCCACCAAAGGAGATGAAAGCTGGTATCTCCTGCCCGGCTGGGCCAAGACACCACCTCATGCTGCTGTCTCGCCTCAAGCCACAGGACAGCCTCTCCCCAGGCGGGGTGTGCAGCAGTAGGGGCTCAACCTCTTTGTGCATCTGTCAGTAGAGGGCAATATAGTTACAAACAACTGACCCACGCCAGGTCCCCACCCAGCAGAAGGCACGGACCTTAACCTCATATTTCATATTGCCATGTGTGACCTAACAGTGTATCCTGCTGTTCTGTGCCGTGTTTAACATACCAATAACACTATGTCATGCAGCTGATACTAGAATTAAGGTCTAGGGTATTTGTTTATGAAGGCAGGTTCCCTTCCAGTCGCTACTATTTGCGGCAGGGGAAAGGAGGGGACGCAGCGTTGGAATGGGCTTCCAGTGGGCGTTTGTTTACTGTACTTTTGATGCACTGGTTGATCAGCCCAGGGAATAAGTTATAGCTTCCCAGCCTGCCTGTCTGGTTACAAATTCCAGTCTGCTCCTCCAAGCTGAATATAGAGAGCAGCTGGCTGGAGCTAAATGAATAACACTGCCTCGTGAAACAATAGTGCCGGGCTCAACATGTTGCACAGACATCTATTTTGAGTTTGGATATTTAAAGACTAAGGAGGCATGACAGGCACATTTATGGGGCAGCAATTACCAGCAGCCTGCAGACTGTGCCTTGGATGTGAACAGATTAACACCTTCCTCCCTGCGTGCATCAAATGCTCAAGTAAAGGGTTCAGCCCTACAAAGAAAGTGTCTCTGAAGAGCTGACAAGTCCTCCCACGTCTCGTACATCCAGCATTTGCACGCTGGATAACCTGAAGTAGAGACTTTCTGTGCTACAATCAATCATGTCTAGAATAAATTGAAGAAATAATGCTGCTATTTTACTCCATCCCGTACCTTTTATCAATGGGAAAAGCAGGAAGATGTAACAGGGCTTTATGGTTTATAATTTTCTAATTTCAGGCAAACTCTTATCTCTGGAAGAATGAAAAGCACTGCGCAGAACATCCTTAGCACATGAGATACCTCAATACTTTACAGCGGTTATTGCTCTTTGAAAGCTAATGGACAAGGCGGCTATTTTCTGGGCTTCAAGGCAATCAGAGCTGGATGTGAACTGATATTTAGGTTGCTTTTGGAGGCACTTCATCTCTTTCTGTTTCACCACCCAGCTACAACTGTGAATTCCTGCATATACATATATTCCAGAAAGAGAAATTTTGGGGCAAAACCTGCCAGCCTCTGTGAATTTCAGATGAAGCTGAACATGTGCAGGAGAGAGGTTTCTATAACTTTGTGCCCTAGCCTGCAGATACACACTGAAAAGCACAGCTTTTGGGACACCATCAGGGCAGACTGAACTGCTCTCATGTGAGACAGTGATAGGACGAGGTCTTAAAATACATTTGTTGTACAATACAGTGTCATAACACAGCATACAAGCAATTACAGGAACTTGCCAGAGCCTTTATAAGCTCACAGTAACTTCAGGTACTTGAAAACTCCGAATGTAGACTATTACCTTCAGCAGGAAGGAAGAATGCTCTTTTAGAAGGTGCCTAAGGGAAAAGTTCAGGATTTCTTAAGCCCACTCACCAGTGAGGCTGAGGACGGAGAAAACTCCCAATACTAGCTGGCAGTGACACTATAACCCAGGTTTATGGTCTGAGGTGTAAATGAGCACAGGATAAGAAGGCTCCTGGCCCAGGCTTCAGCTGATTAGCAATGTGGACTGACCCGCAGCTAGCTTGTGTATTAGTAGTTCCATGACAAGTAATTTAAAATTCCTAGTAAATGAAATTGAGATAGGCAATTTAAAAGAAAAATAGGAAATTCAAACTGGTTATTCACTTCAGCATTTACTGTCTTTTTCTTCTGTTTTGAAATCAGCACAATTCCCACATCTCATCATGTTCTGCATGCAGCACTCACAACTAGACAGTTAAAAACAAGCAGTGGACAGAAAATCCCAGTGAAAAATACAGCACACCACACTTCTGACTTTTGTCTGAAGGTGGCACATGATATGAATGCTTTGGTCTCACCAATAATGTCCATATTAATGAAGTTGAACATGTGATTAAATGGTTTGCAATACTAACGGTATTTACTCAGGCTTTTGGAAATCATTTTGTAAGAAACAAAAAGATTTAGGTTTGGGTCTTGATTGAAAGAAAATGTAGAATTAGCATTCCAACAGAATTAAGCATTCACAGCCATATTAGTGTCATAGAAGATAATTAGGGAGCATATTCCCCCAATCCAATAACACACACCTATTTACCTGGCTAATCTCCTGAAGGTCTCAGAAAAGAGTGGTCACCTCAAAGGACCTCACCTGGAACCTGTGCTCTGTTCTGTGAGGATCCTCACCTCACCTGTGCTCTGCAGCACTCGCTTCCCATCTCTGATGGCAGAGGCTTGAGGTGACCATCTGAGCAGGTCAGCCAGGACTGTGCCTCAAAGCCACGGAGTAACCTGGGTCAGAAGGGGCCTCTGGAAGTCGTCTTGTCCGACCTGTCACTGTGAAGGTCATCTTTCCCAAGTTCTGCCTCATGTTTGTTGCCCCTAGTCTTCTCACTGTACACCTCTGACAGTCTTTCTCAGAGCCCGTCAGGCTTTAGATATCCAGGAGTGTAGGACTGCTGTGACCGAATGTCTGGGGTACACTGAGGTCTATCAAAAGCATTTATGTTTGCAATATGCCAATGTTAGGACAGTAAACAGGAGATAAAAAGTCACTATGTTTGTTATCAATCTTTTTACCATCAGCCAACACTGCTATTTTTTTTTACCAACAATGGTATATGAGAGGTAGCTTAGACTCTGTAATTGAGCTGGTGGTTGCCCCTCATTTTGGCCGTTTTGTATCCCATGTCTCATCCTGATATCAGACTTCTTTTGCTGGGACCAGCTCTCCTCTCACAAGATCTCAGCTGGTCTAAACCCAATGGGCTAAGCTCTCAGTCCATTCTAGTCTCTGACGATGTTTGACTGCCCAGGTAACTCGGCCAGAGACATGTCTCCAGTCTGAACTGGATCTAACAGACGTCCCAGTGTCTAGACAGGGAAGCTGATGGCTCAGGGAAGGCCTGAAGCTGGCACAGCCCTGCCGTGCCCTCCTGTGTGGGCACAGGGAAGGGCTCTTTGTGTCCAGCGGATGGTACCAAAGCCTCCCCTGCACGAGGGAGAGCCACCAGGCAAGGACAAAATACTTCTTACCCTTCTGTTATTCAGCACAAGAGGTTATGCCGCTTCCCAGGGATGTGACAACAAAGCCAAGCAGACACACTCACACTGCCTGTTAATAAAGGTTTAAGGTAGACAGCTGAAACCTCCTCTTTGCACGCCAGGCTTTGGCAGTGCAGGCCATGCAGGGCTCCAGGCTTCACCCCACAGGCGTGGGCCAGCTCCAACTGCTGCCGGGCCCCAGGGACTGTCAGCACTGCTTACCTCTAAACGGCATGCCCTCATCCAAGTGCTGAACTCAGTTAGACTTAAAATGGTCTACACCCAGCTCCCTGCAGTGGCAGCTAGCAGCTGCCCCAGAAAATGCTCTTTTTCGCTAGCACAGCCCTGTCCCCTCTGAGGCTGCTCGCCCCTGACATGGTGGGGACCAGGTCTGAGCCCAAAGGGCTGGACTCTCCTGCTGCTTGTTCCCCTTCTGAGAGATCCCAGTCTGATACTTTTGTGTCTCGCATATTAGATATTAAAAAATAAAATAAAATAAAAATACACCTTGCATTTTCAGAGATGTACGGTATTCATTCAAGGTGTCAAATAGGCCTTTTCCTAACATCTTTCCTATTCTCATGTGCACACTCAATACAGATTGACCACATGGCCTCATGGTTTAAGGACTGATGCATAATTTTTTCCATACAATAATATGATAAAAGGTGCTGTATTTTTAGCACTTAACTTTGGCCTAAAAGGCCCCTGCAGGGGAGCACGGGCACTGCCAAACAGTGCTCCGAGGAGCAGAGCCTGTCCTGAGCCAGCTCAGGCAGCCTGTCCCCAGCCACCCTCAGTGAGCTGGGGTCCAGAAATATCAGATCTCTGAACAGCTTAAGCCAGAGCCAAGCCAAGCCATCTTCCCACCAAGGAAGAAAGCCTTGAACCTTCTGGATATTTCCTTTAGCTCTGATTTGAGGAAAGTATTTGGTGGTTCACGGTTTTGTAGCAATTTTGGCTTCCAAATTAAAAATAAATAAATAAAAAAATTACATTATTCATATAGCTGTTCAGGGTCTCTCAGCCCACATGTATCATACACCAGGGCTTAGGCTTTGAGAAGTAACAAATACCAAATATTTGATGAAATTTTGGGGTAGAAGGAGGAGAGAAAGACTAAGCAAATGTTTATCATTCATGTCCTGAAGAAATCCATGTGAAGACAAATCTTTGAAAGCCGCTGTGGAAGCAGAGTTTAATGTGTTTAACTCCGGACTATATCTTCTGGCAAGCTGGAGCTGAGTATAAGGCATTAACAACAGCCTTCAAAAGCACTGTAAAGCCCTCTGTGCAGTTCCTTTCTGCTGCTGGTTATGAGCCTGATCGTTAGTAGCGTGGAAGTTGTGCCAAAGCTGTAGCCCTGTAAATAGGACTTCAGGCTTGATCACTTTGGGAATGATAAAATAGCAATAGCACTTAGGGCACCCAAGTAAATGACAAAGTTATGAATAACAGGTTTAAAATATTAATGATTTACAAATTGCTTTTTATTTGTTGAGTACTGAACAAAAATAGTGACGCTGCCTTTCCTGACAAACTTATGGACCTTGGTTTTGAACCAGGAGCATGCAGCCAGACGGCTGTGGCTGCAGAGCCAACCACTGCTTTCATGTGCATTTTACACCAGCAGACCTACGCATCAAGGAGCTGCTGCCTAAACAGCAGAGCCATCCAGCAAGAAGGATGAAAGGAAAACGGGGATTTTGAAGAGGGTCTTTCTATTCCCTGCTTTACCTCAGAGACTGTGGGCAAGCTAAAGTCTCATGCTCCCCATCTTTAAAAGACTGGTGACAGCACTCTGCTACCCTGCCAGGATAGTGAAGATATGTACATTAAAGACTGCGAGGCTATCTGACACTAAAAAGAGAAGAGCATCCTAGACAGATACCAGAACAGACAGGCTGCCCTCGAAAGCCCCATGTGAGGAATGTGGCTCCATGCTTGCAAATAATAGCTGACACTTTTTTTAGGAGTTAATATTTTCTAGCAATGCTAATGTTCTCAAAGAAACAGACCCACAGCCTTTTTCGTGTACTGAAGCAGATGTCATATTTCCAATGCTTTGGTCCATTACACATATATTTGGAACTCTATAAGCTCTTAGATCCTCCAAATCTAGATTGAACACCCTATCTGTGTTGCGACATAAATATACATAGCTGAAACGCTGGTTATGACTGTTACTACTAATTAGGGAACCTTAATGTGCTTAAATTTAAGCCCATTTAATTTGTACAAAACTATTCAGATGCTGTCACTCAGGCTGGGAATTTGAAGAATATTTAAGTTGTTGATTAAGTGCTTAACATTACAGATTAATGCAAAAATCTCTGTCCTACATTTCCTGTGGTTATATGATGACCTGTATAAGTATTCAAACTCTTCCTTCTTACTTTCACTGCAGTCAGATTCATGACACCCCAAATAATCTAGGACCGGAGGAGGTGTAAATACACATCCCCTCACGGGGCTGCCCGTTAGCAATTCACTTGTGCTGCTCCTTTGCTCTTGCCAACGAGATGCAGATGTTTGCTAGTCATGCACGCCAGGCCCAAATGAGGTGGAGGAAGAAGTAGAAACTGCACAGAGCTGTTCCTCTTTCCTGGCCTGCAGTGAGGGCTCTGCGTGGGAAGGAAGAAGGGCAGTGCCAGCGAGGGCATGGATGGCAGGAGGCACGCTCTTCCAAAAGCCTGGGTTTTATTGAAGTTCCAGAGTGCTGTGAGTCAAGGTGAAACTGGCAGGTCTGCATCCCTGCTCAGCTCCCTGCCCAAAACAGCATCCGTCTGAGAAAATCCTGACTGTCATCATTTTGCACATGAAAGTGGGAAGGTGAAACTCTCTCCCCTCTAGAGGTTGGGGATTTGTGTTCAGGACAGTGGGTCAACATCACAGAGCAGAACAGAGCATTTGCATTGCCAGAGCTTTCACTGTGAGTCTTTGATATCTTTTTTCTTCAAGTCATAGACTCCAGAATTAAGGGCTTACAGGATGTTTTGAGGATAAAACAGACAAAAATACAACAAAAATCTCCCCATCAACTCTATAACCCTTCTACTATAAGAAAAAGCCAGAAAACACAAGTGAATGCAATGTGAAAGTCTTAAAATTCTGAAGATCTCCCATACTTGTCACGTGCTATTGTAAAATGGTGTGGCTGCCAGTCTTGTTTTGTGGAGCACCACATAGGCTGGAGCATCTCTGTACTTCTGGACGTAGAGGTGGAACTGGCCCAGTCTACAACGCAGAATGTCCCCTGACCATGAATCACCCCTGGCACCTGGTTCTCCATGAGGCTGAGTCTGTCCCTTCAGTCCCTGTCCCTTCAGTCCCTGCCATGCTGCACGGCTCATGCCCAGGTGTCTTTCTTTCTCTTGGAGCTCATTTAAAGAAGAAACTGAAGGCCTTTGGTGCCCTCTGTCCTCACAGGCCTCTCTTGATGTGTTTGAGGCCAGGAGCAGCTCATGTTTACCTCCTCCTACCATTGCTTCCATAGCTGAAACAATCCAGTGCGGGGGCTGAACTCATTAACTGGTTGGAGCAGAGATCACCTGGTGGCAACGTCCTCCACCTCCACACATGGTCACAGAACCCACCTCCTCGCCTTCAGCTACCGACATGCCATCCCCATAGCTGCTGCAATTACTTACGCTTCCGTGTGACAGCTGGGAAGAGGGTCATTGATTTCTTGCTTGTTTTAATGGAGATTAGCAGCTAGAAAGGAGTGAGGACAAGTGCTGCATCATCAGCCAGTTCCTGCAGATAAGCAAGTGGTCCCCAAACCTTAGCTGGGAAAGCCACTGATAAAGATGATGTGTACTAACATACACATGGACCCAGTGTGATGAAGGTGTTCCTGGCACTATTCAAGGATTTGGATCTGGGGGCTAGCTACACACAGCTATGCATTTACTGCGTCAGCTTCTCTGCTGTTAAAGAAGTCAGATTGCCATCTGTCTATCGGAGTACTGGGCTGTAAGGATGCAATGCATCATTCAAATAATGCATTACTACAACATGATACACAGGTTTGTAATTGGCTAGAAATTTAGGTCTTGTAACAGAGACATATAGAGTATGTGCCCTTGGGTTGGTTTAGTCCTAAATGGACATGTGAACTGAACCAGTATGTTTTTGTTGTTTATTTCAGTGTTAGAGAAATATGCTCATGACTTATTTCTGAGTGCTAATTCTAGTATGTGTTCACTTCACTGAAAGTTGTTTTTTTAACTGTATTCCCAGGGTAGCCAGGATGTTGGTAAATATTCATTGGCAAAACATCCCCACATGACTGGAATTCACTCCCAGCAGGCATTAAATTGGAACAGAGGAACAAAGGATATGCCAGACCTGATCAGACCACTGGTCTGTCAAGCCTGGTACCCTGCCTCTGGCAGTGGCCCATTCTTTACGCTTCAGACAAAAGAAAAAAAAATACAAAAAAAAAACAATAATGCACCTGTCTGCAAATGCATCCCAGATACTTAACTCAGACTTATTACTTTGTCTTAACATAGCCAGGGCTGGAGTTGCTGAGGTCAAAATAATTGTATACAGCATTGCAAGGAACGATGATTATTCACATAATTTTGACTGCACTTTATTGACCATCTAATTAGGAGAGACCGTGCTTTAATATTTATGCAGCTTCTGAGTTTCCACGAAACCTTTGAAAATGAGCTGCAGCTTCTCGGGGGTAATTCTGGTGGGTGAGAATCTAAGAAATCAATCAGATTTGACTCTGGCAGTGTGACATGCAAAAACAGCCTTCCTCTCATATCTCGGCAGCCTAAATCCCAGTGAGCTGGGCAGTGTCCTGAAGTCAGCACCTTGGAGGGCCTTGGCAGAAATGGATTGGAAAGTTTAGTCTGATTCTAGCAGCTAGACTTTGCTTTTATTATCCCAGTTTATCCAGTATTAAGGCTTCTCTGTGTCACCCTGCTCAGTACTCACAGTGCTGCCTCGTGCATGAGCCTGGCTCAGGTATGACAATCCTTGCCCTCAGAGACGTGAGTCCAAAAGAGAAATTGTGGCATGTGAAGGAAACGCATAAGGTAGCAGGAAAGATGGGAGGTGGACTAGCATATTCATCAGGGCAAAATTAACAGGTTTCTCCCACACTGGAACAATGACAGATGACATCTACCGGTGAATGTGATGCTCTCAGCCCAGATGTATAGCACTCAGCACTCCGGTGTGGGTGGCAAATTAGAGGCCTCCAATGCCTTGTTCTTCATGAGTAACACATGACGAGTTTAAGTAGGCTGTACCTTTGGCTGCATATGCACAGTCAAGTCCCTTCAGGTGTGTGAGTAAGCAGAACACCTGTTTCCAGGTGAGGACAAAGGGTCTTTAGGCACACTTTCTTCATATTTGGAATCCCCCTGCCTCGGGTCAGTCTCAAGCATTTCAGCTGGGAAATTTTTGATCCCCGTGCACTATGTTACACAAGGGATATGTGTCACGAAGCCCTTGCTTTTGGCCCTCATCAATTGTAGCCATGTATGCCATGTGCCAGAGCTGCATGAAACTAGTGAGCATGAACGACGATGCTCGCAGAGGAGTGCAGTGAACACAACAGGCAATGAGTGATTGGCTGCCAAGGAGGATGGGCATGGTAAAAGGGATGGGTGCTGTGACCTTAAAAGCTGTTCTGAACATATCCAGTCCATGTGGAAAACTCAGTCAAGAATGGACATCTGTGTTTTCAGTCTGCTAACTTGTATTTGACAGCTTGGATTTTGGCAGCCTGAAAAGATTAAGAAAAAAAATGCAGCTCAGTCAGGGCTACTCTTGCACTACAGCAGATAGCTGTGAGAGGATTAGGGAAGAAGGGAGGCTGAAACGCCGAACTAAGAGGTAGGGGTGGGCCCAAAGCTCAGCAGACAGCCTCAGCGCTGACTTTTCCTCGGCTGGTAGCCATTTCGTGGAGGATTTGGGCTGCCTGCTGACAGCACAGCCTCTGCCACCTGCTGTCCCTGGTAGGCTCCTTTCTCCTCTGCTGGTGGGCAGGGATAGGTGTCAGCAGCCCTTTCGTGGCTGCCTCCTGGTCAGGCACACGGAGGGGGTTCACGCGGCCCCTCGTGGGTGCTGGGAGAGGCTGCCTGGCTGCCGTGTGCTTGTTTGCAAAGTGCTTGTGAGGAAAATATTTCCATCGTGTCTCAGACACTGGAGCGTGCTGCCTGCAGCTGCTGGGAGGGACAGGGATCCAGTAAGGATCAAGTTCTTCCCAGTACTCACAGAGGTGGTAGAGAGTGGTGGTGCTGGCTGTTGTGCCCTTTCCGCTGCCCCTGGGGACTGCCATGCTGCATTTGATTCAGAAGAGGGGCTCACGTATCTGACAATCATGGGGTATAAAAATGTATCAGGGGACAAAATGCTGAGCCTGCAATGAATGACATAAATGTCTAAGATTGTACCTGCTGTCTTATTGCCCTGTAAAGTTGTTTTGTTTCTTTGCCTTAAGAAAAGGAATCGAGATTTTTGCCTGACTGAGCCCCTAACAGGACAGCAGATTTACAGAAAAGCACTTGTCAACTTTTTGCTGCTAGGAGGCTAAATGCCAAGAGGGATAAATGTATGCAATGCTCACACCAAGGCATTTGTTAACCCTTGCCACTGCTAGCACTACCTCAGGCAGAAATACCTTTTACCTTATACTTGCACATCTAATTGTGGTATACCGATAATGACACACTAACAACAAAAAATATTGCAGGCATTCTTCTTCCCTCAGCAGCAAGAACCAAGAAGCTGAGACCTCTTCACAGAATGTACAAATACATATAACCTGGTAAAGATGTACTTCTGTGCTAGGAACTGGGAGCTCTGAGTGCTGCTGAGCATGATCCTGAAATATGTCAGTTTGGTGGAGGGGGAACTGTTGTAACACCCAGCAGTGCTGTCTTCTGCTGGTGGAATGAGGGCAGGAGCCAGCTGGATGCAGGGATCTGCAGGCTGTGTTGTTCCAGAAAATCCTCCTGCAGCTGAGTGGCAGTGATAGCTGAACCTCGCAGACCTCTGACAGCCCGTGACCATTCCAGCTCAGGGTAATTTAGCAATAACGCCTGACAGAGAGGGCATTTCTGACCAGCTAATATGTGGCTGCAGATGTTTTGAGGCTGAAAGATAATCCAGTCAGTAGAGAGCAATAGGAAATGCCAATCTAGTTGGTCATTGTAAATAAACAGCTTGCTTAAAGTTGTGACTGGTAAGAGGGCAGGGTGACATTCCCAACATCTGCAATGCTTATAATGAAGCAAGGAATAGAAAAGCATCATAATAGCCCAGTTCTAGTCTCCAGCAAGGGCAGGAACGCTGAACATTTGCAATTATTTCTGACTGCTCCTCCAGAACAGCATGCACAGCCCTTATGGAGTGTCCAAGCCGCCATGTGGCTTGTTCGGGTGAGTCATGAGTGGCTGAGCAGACATATGGTGAGGTGAAGCACCAGCCTGTGCAGGTTGAGCAGACGCTGCCAACTCGCTTTCTGCCACTGCTGGGCAATTAGGCACATCAGGACCTCGGTGATTTTTTTTTTTCTCTCCATGTTTGTAAGTGAAAAGACATAAAATATCTGCAGGGCTCGTGCTCACTTTCCCTGCTATTGTCTGTATCTACCCCACCCCCCCAAGAGTCATTAAAAATAAGACAAAAATAACACTGTTTGAGCTGAATGTATCTCTGTGCAGAGGGATCATGTAATGCCCTCTACAGTATGCAAGCCTTGCCTTGGGACTGCATATGGCTGATGGGTGACGCAGCCACACAAAGAGGGCTGTTGTATTGACAAGCTCCTTCGGCACAATAAAAGTCTCTCCCATCAGCATAAAGCTCCTTTGTGTGGGCAGCAGTGCATTTTGAGGGGCCGGTTTGCAGCAGTGGAGGGAACAGCCCTAGAAATCAGGCAGTATCGGGCTTCCACCTTCTCTCTTTCCCAGCACGAGGCGCCTTTCTCTGACACTGCTTGTAGGGACACTGTAGTGTAGGGACACTAAACACAGCTGCATCGAGGCCAGAGAAACAAGCTACCTTGTACCTTCTCGTGCACACACTTCTGTCCAGGCCTGGGAAGGGAGCCTCCATCTCCTCCTGCTGTGACACCCTGGGGAGGAGACCCCCCAGTCCGTGCGACCCACCCCTCCTCAGTTGGTGGCAAGTGACAGGAGACGTGGTGAGACCTTGCTGCTGTGTGGTGGTCTCTGAAAGAGGAAGGGGAGGCTGGGAACTGCTGCTGCTGTGTATCCAGGACTGTTCTGGAAACTTCTGGCGAGGATGCCAGGCACGGTGGGGATACCAGCAGCTTGTAAACCCTTCTCTTGAACCATCCAGGGCCAAGGTTGCAATTCACGTGACAGCTGGAGAGCCCGAAGGCCCCATAAAAGTGCTCACGCCCTTTGCAGAGACGCCTGTGCTCAAATCTTCTTCTGATGCTGGTCCAGCTCCATCTCATGAGCTGAGGGAGCTCCTCTTGCCGCTCCTCCCCAGATGAAAAGCACTCTGTCAGGACAGGAGCGCTTGTGAGGCCTGCGCTTGAAACCACATCTAAAAACAGGCAGTGTCAACAGAATATCAAACCAGATATTGGCTACCTCTAAAACCACATGTAAGGCCTGGTTTTAAGCTGAATCTGCCAAATGTGCATGGCCAAATGGCTCATGTGACCACATTTCCTGTTGTCCCCAGGACCGGAGCGCTGTGGTGCCATGAAGCAGAGTATTCATCACCAGCAGCTCTGTCTGGAGGACGGAGCAGCCTCAGGCACCTCGGTACGAATGCTCCCGTCACTGTGAGAGCTTCCCAGCCAGGCAGCAGCTCCCTGGTGGGACAGCAGCCATGGCACTGGTGTCCCAGCCTGCCCAGGGCACTTTGGTGGCTCGTAAGGTGGGAGGTGGAGAGGAATGGCCCAAAACGAGTGGAGAAGCAGGAGCAGTTCAGCAGCAACTGCCCTCCCAGCTGACAGGCTCATGGCAGTGGGTGCTCTGAGCATCCTGGGAAAACATTTTTGTCTGGGTCCAGTTGCAGCAGGACCTGTGGGTCCTGCCTTGAGGGAATACAGCAGGGGCTACAAGCAGAAGGAAATGCTTCTGGATTTCAGGCCTCTCCTTGGCATCTCTGAGGAGGGAGGCTGGTGCCAGGGAAGCCAAGCTATAAAATCCCACTAGAATCATTGCTTCTGGGCTCCAGACACCTCCAGACAGAGTGTGCTTGGGGGATTAGTGCCTGGAAAATGCACAGCTCTGAAGCACCCAAGAGGGAAAAGGAGGGCCCGATGAGAAGCACACTTGGCAAGTGAGGGAAGCTGCCATGCTGCTCACTCCCCGTCACTTCAGGCGGCGCTTCTTTCCTGTATGTTTAATATGCAAAGATTTAATGGGGGTGTATTAGAGCATAAAGGCCATAACTTGAGACCTTTCAGTCAAGATTAAACAGGTGCCGAGGCTTTCTTTTCAAGGCCGGGAACAGCTGTGAGCCTTCCTTTCCCCATACGTGATTACAGTACGTCGCTGGGGCCTTTTCCATGGCCCTCCCCCTCCATGCCACTCTCCCTCAAAGACCCTTTTTTGTCTTTCCACAAGACACCTTCCTAGCAATTCAAAGGGAGCAGGAAAAAAAGAAGTGTGATTTATTAGCTCTGGCGTGGAGGGCAAGGTTTTGACCTCAGGTGTGAATCTGAGAAAAATATTATTTTCCTGACAGCCAGCCCTCTCAGAGTGAATTAAAACTGCTATTGTGAGGAAATGTATTAAAGCCATTTCAGCTTTTATGACAATATCAGTGCAGCTACTCTATAGAGTGCCTAGGATGTAGAGTCGCCCCAAGGTGCTTTATAATCATCAGTTTAAAGGGAGAGAATTTGCCTGCAGAGATGAATCAATGGGTGTGTTTTATGAAACATTAATGACTGCTTTTGTAGATGTAAATTTGGGGGTATGTTCCTGCATCTCTCTGTGCTGTCCTGCAGCTGCAACTTAAGCCCGCTTGTTGTTAGTGAGGATCATCATCAAGCAGTACAGTTTTGCTGGAGGAGCTTTACATCATCTCCTAATGTAAACAATATTGTAAGAGAGTCCGACAGCCCCACAGGATTTTCATTGGGCAATGATTGATGTGGAAAGGGATGGAGCTGCAGTGATTCTGCATCAGTCACAGCTCTCGCTTGGCTCTCAAACTGACCCTGTTAGCACAGTCTGACTTGGATCATTTGTCTCAGAAGTACCAAGGGATTTTAAAACAGCTGTGGATTCGACCATTTCGAATGGGAACATATTTTTGGTTTGTGGTAAGAACAACATAAACCGTATGTGTTTCAGAGCTCGGGCCCCAGCATTCCTGGCTTGTTTTGTCAGTGCGTCTTTGCTTTCCTCTGCAGCATTCACACATGTGGCTCCACAGCTGCTTCTTTTTTGGGGGGTTTGTTTTTCCACTTCAGGTCTTCCTCCCTTCTTCTCCCTCCCCCTCCCCAAAGAAAGAATGAAAAAAAAAAAAAAAAAAGAAAAAAAAAGACGAAGAGAATGAATCAACTTTGCTTTTTACAGCTAGGCAAGTGTTTAAGTTCCAGCAATGCTTAAGCAAAGGAAGGTTTTGTTTTTCAGCCTTTGATGCATCCCCCATCTGACATGCTTTCTCCTCAGTGCTGCTGATCACACTGGTGCTCACTGGTGCCCACTGGTAAAAACAAGTACAAGATGTCATGGCCAGATCCTGTGCAGTAACTGCGTGCTGCCAGCCCCCTCTGTGTGTCCAGATGGGTATCCCATTTCACTAATGTGAAAGTACCCTGATTTTCTTCTCTTCTCTCCAGGCCTTCCCATCACTCCTCCCCTCCTCCTTCCGCAGGTCCCTTCCCTGGTGACATCTGTTCCCAGGAATGATGAGCCGAGATTTGGAGCAATTACCACAGTTTGCATTTCCTGAACCAGCTTGCTGTGTGCGCATTAAGAACACAAGCACTGAAAGTCAACAGGGTGTAGAAGGTAACGTCGTCCCCCACCTCAAAGCTAATGATGTTTTGCTGTACGCACAAGAGCTGTGGATCTTAATTTGCTGGCTCCTTTCTCAATTGTACAATTTTCAGCTATTGCTTAATGAAGCCCGCCTGGCTCCCATAATGTGATATTATATTATCACAATGCTCTTGTTAAAGGCCTTATATTTCACCACAAGCACCTGTGGCTGCTCAGCAAGGAGGAAAGCTCTGATGTGCCAACTTGGATTCCAATTTTGCAGGAAAGCCAGATTTTGGAAATGCTCCTCTGCCGTCCTCACAGCCAAGCACGGCAGGGGCTGGGGAGCTCAGGGGTGCCTGGTGCCCGAGGCAGAGGAAGCAGGCTCTGTGCTACAGGCAGCCGCTGGGGATTAATATCACAGGGAGAGGCAGAGCCGAGTTATTTCCGCAATCCGTTCACATAATGGATGGGGATGTCAAGATGCCGCCATCTGAAGTATGAGCACCTTGGAACAAAACAAAAAATGACTGGTGGTGTCAGCTTTCAGGAATGTACGAGCAGAGGTGGCGAGAAGCTGCACACGCAGCATGGGCTTTCTTCAGCATCTTCCTTTCTGCACAAAGGCTGACCTTGGGCCCTCTCCTCTTCCCCGCAGACAGTCACATACAGATCTCACAAACTGAACCCTGTGCACACTTACTACATCGTGAGTGGCTTCTCAGCAGGTGGTTTCTCAGACAGGAGCCCTGCTCAGGGTGGAGTTGTGGCTCCAACGTGTGCGGACTCTGCCAGAGGGGGTGAACAGATCCGAGCATCTACAAATCCTGCCTGGGGTTTGATCTCTCTCTTTGCTGCCAACTACTCAGAGCCCCTGTGGGCCGTGACACGCAGACCCACTTGGCAGCATCCTCTGTACAAACACCACTCTGCATCTGGAGCTGCAGGACCCAGCTGAAGCTGCAGCAGGGTTTAGTGCTAAGCAAGGGGTGGCTGCAATCACACCGGTGCTGAGCTGAACGCCTCTGTGTGCTTCCTGGCTGGAGGCTGAAGCACTGACCGCATCAGCACCATCACCGCAGTCAGCCCGAATAACTCTGACTGTGAGCTCTGATTACACTGGAGAGCCATCTGGAGAGCCTCTACCTATTAAAGTCCTTCTCTCTCAGCCTGGAGACTCAGGTGGAGAAAGCTGCATTGCTCACATCTTGGCCTTGCACAGCCAGCCTCAGCCCCCAGAGCTGTAGCAGTTCTATATGGCATTAGTGGGACATTTCAGCTCACATTATCCCGTGAAAAAGGCTACTGACTGCAGTGGGTCAGGGTGCTGGAGAGCGCTGCTCCCCTTTTGGAAGGATGCCAGCACAGTTCCTGTCAGAGCTGTGACCCACACAGGGCCATGTCGGGGAAAAAAGGAGCTTTTCCAGGAGTTCCTGGATTCGGTACTCAGAACTGCATGGTAACTGATGAAATAAAATTATGTCAAAAGAGCTGTGACAATAATTGCTTTCCCCCAAATAGACATTCCCCAAGTGCTGCCCAAATGCTTTGTCAGTAGAAACCCCTCAGAGGCTGGATACTGCTCCTCCCTATCCCAGCTCAGCTGCAAGGATCACCAGTAGTGAGAGCTTCATATGAAAAACAAGGATTACATCCATGGATCAGACCCTATCCACGGCCTGTCGGGGCCCTTCAAGGGCTGAGCAGTATTTCCAGTCTCCAGCTCCATGCCACCAACAATCCCATAACATAATGGAGGTTCAATTCCAGGAGAATGGGGATGTCCTGGTCATCAGATCTGATTCCTTGATTTGAATTCAGATTTCCTCAAGGTAATAACAAGATCTAGGATCACAGTCTGCTAGAATAATTTAGTAAGCCATGCAAGGTCACTATTGCTTCTTGCAAATATGGCTTAAACATAATTTACCTGGCAGCAACTTGACCTGGAAGGGAGAGGTTTATCTTCTTGGCATGCTGCGTCTGGGTAGCTCGACAACCTCTACATAAATTTGAGATCTTTCATTCTCCAGCTGGTTGTTATTACTTATAATCTCTTAATACAAAAAGTATTCCTTCCAGAGGCCCCTTTCCTTGCCTTTCTTACCTTTTATTTTTCATTATATAAATAAATATGCATTTATTTTTTCTTAGGATCTCAGGCCCACACCCTTGCAGTCATCACAGTTTGGTCATTTTACCAAAAGCCTTTGTTATGTTTTAGGTGCCTCTTCACTTCTAAATGTTATGCTATGCTACAGCATAGGAATTTCAGGCATTTAGGAAACACTAATTAAAGAACTGATGTTGAACACTTTCCCTCATGGATGTATCCTGCAGCATTGCTTGAAATCCCTTTTGCAGGGAGATTGCAAGTAGAAACACGGAAAAATTGCTGCAGGGATCCTGGCCGTGGGTCAGTGCCTGCACTGCACCGCTCTTCTCGGGGTCTTAGGACGCCCTCCCATCCCTTGTCACCCTCTGTAGTGCCAGAAGGGATGAAATGGCTCCTCACCCCCCTCAGCTGCTCCTTTCTGACACCCAAGGTGCTGCCCCTTCTCCCACACCTACCGCTTTGGTTAGCTGCAGCACCGGGGGATTTCTGCTGCCCTTTGCGCCTCCCTGGCTGCTGGAGCATGAAACACCCCCTCAGCATTTCCATGTTCTAGAAAGGGCAGTTTCACTTCTCTTTTGGGTTTTTGGGTGTTTTAACCCCAGGAGAGCAGCCCCCTGCGGGCTCCACCTCCTGCTCCCTCACCACTATGAGCCAGCACAGAAGAGCTGCCCCATCCTCGTGATGAGAGCTGCGGGGAACCCTGCGCTGCCTTTGCTGTGGTCGGGGGAGAGAAGGAGAGACAAAGCTGGAGGCAAATGGTGCCTCTGGTGTCCCACCAGAGCTGGCACTATGACTGAGCGGGCTGACTGGTGGGTTTTGGTCACCGATGGTCCCACACAGTGGTCTGGCTGCTGCACTGGCACAGCCCCGGGAGCTGGAAGGCAGCAGACCTTGGTGTCCGGGCTTCACTGCCTCCACATGGCCAGCGCCCTGCTGGCCAGAAGGTGAGCACCAAGTGACTGTCACCCTAGGAGAAGGTTTCTGGAAACAATACCATTCATTCATCTGGACACGTTGGCCTTCAATAAAATATTTTGCCATGCAAACCTGCTTTACAGTTTGATACAGTGGTTAGGGTTGTTTGGATCTGTGTGGTTTCTCAATCTTTTATCCGTTCTGTTATGATTATCTGGACCCCAGTCACTATCAGAGCCTCCAATTCATTATCACCGAGTTTCATTTTAGCAGTGTGACAAACAGTGGCAGCCTTGGAAATGCCAGTTTTAAAGAATGACTAAATCCTTACACTTTTATACTGGGACAGCTGAGAAAGAGCTTTTATGTAAGACGATGCAGAGCTTTACAACCACCCCATCATTTTTTTCCCCTCCTCCCTTGCCTCAAGAAGTTGCAATTTTAGCTTGTATTTGCTTTTTTTCCAGCTCGTGACCCCACTTCTGCCTGGAAGGTGCAGCCTTTGAGCACAGCTCTGCTGATGCCTGTAACATCAGCACAAGGCTGTCAGGGAGCAGACGGCCTGTGAGCAGGAGAGGCTAAACTGGGACGCTGTGATGCAGAGAACTGGCTTCCCTGTTTCTGGCTCCTGCTTTGGGAGGCCGGGGTGCTGTGCCCCAGCAGCACACCTCAGCCAGGCAAGCAGTGCAAGGAGCACGTGCACCAAGCCAGGCTTTGGCTGCAGAGGGGGAACTGGTGAGGGGACCCACTGGAAATACCCCAAGGAACAAAGTTTTTCACCCCTCCCATTGCAGAAACTGAAAGATTTCCTGCTTCTCCTGCAGCTCTGTCCCCTCTGGCTCCTCTCCCACTGTTTGTGCTTTCGCTGTGCATTTCTCAGCAGCTCTCCCATCACTGCATCAGCCCTAACTCTTCCTCCCATGGCTTAGTCGGGTGTCTGTGAACGATGGCAGGTGGAGGGGGATGCTCCTGGGGAATTTAGCCAACAATCTTTGCACAAAACTGTACAGCTTTGGCAAAATTTTAATCTGTCCCTGAAAACTGTAGGTTATTTTTTATTGAAAGAGAGTTTAAATTGAAAATTCAGGGCTGTGCCTCCTGTTGGGCTATTACTTCTGATGAGTGTAATCACTTAAAGTGAATTTTACTTTTAAATTATGGGGCAGTGTCATAAGACAGGAGCATAATTTCATTCCCGTAAAAGGGTTGCCCACATAACGTCTGTGAGCAGCGACCTTCCTCTGCAGCCTGCCAGCGGCTGGAGGCTGACGTGCACAAAGGTACAAGGGGCAGAAAGCAGAAACGAAACCACTGCTCACCAACCTGCACTGTGCAAACATGTTAAGAGAAGAAGGTTCCTCTATCCAAAATGCCTGTTTGAGTCTGTTCTGCCATTGCAAATATTATGGCTGATTCCAAAACGTGGAGGGGGATTAAAGCCGCTCTCCTTTGATGGTCCGTAGGTGGCTCAGTGCTCAGCCCTGGGATGGGCTCAACGGGGAGCAGGTGAGCTCGCGTTGTGGAGGGGACATAGTGAGGCAGGGTGGAGAGGCTGAGGACCAACTGAAGAGGCAAGAGAGCTGCTTAAGCTGGAAGGAGCTGCCCTGCTCCTGCAGGGAAGTCCCCGCAGGGACGTGGCATGCACATTGATACCTGCCCCTTGTGGCCACGGGGGCTGTTTCTCCCACCCTGAGAGGTTCAGGTGGCAGCACTGCTGGCAAAAGTAGCTGCTGCTACGTTCCTGCAGGAACCTCACGCACACTTGAAGAGGGAGATGAATGGTGACAGCCCTGTGCCATGGCTGTGGTCACAGTGGCCCTGCCTGCCCCAGAAAATGAGGCCATGGCACAGACAGGCCAGCTCTTCTCTTGCCAGAGGATGGGAGGATGCTTCTTAGCTTCACCTGCAAGGAGCCCCTTGACACCTTCAGCCAAGGACTGCTGCTCTGCTAGCAAGAATGGCTTTCCTTCTTGTCTGTTTCTTCCTCCCTCTCTGGGTTTGCTCTTTGCCCGTGGTGGGTCACGTTCCCCCTGCTGTCCCTCCAGCCACCAGCCATTCCCCCAGTGACAGCCTCCGGGGATCGCTGCGTGGCCGGACGGTAACAGCACCCGTTCACCTCCACCCCCTGGTCCTGGTGCCACGCTGTGCCGTGGCTTGGGGGGGATTCTGCAGGAGGATGCTCTGACCTCGGCAGCTTGCTTGCTTTGATGGTCTTGGCAAGTTTCCTGATGAAGGTGAATGGATACTCCCAGGCAAATGGGGGAAAGAAGCTTGTCCTTTGTCCCCACCTGGCCTTCCGTTTGCCAGGCCTTCCAGTCCTTCTTCCTCACCTTCCCTCATTCTGTCATAAACTTTGTGTCAATACACCCAGGATTGATTTTTCAGTCCAGTTTGAATGGTTCAGCCCTCTCAATCTGGCCTGATTTTATTTTCCCAGGAACTTTTGTCGCTTTGTTAGGAACCTTTTCAGCTCCCTCCAGCTCTTGCCTTTCTGCCTGCCTCGGTGCTCGCCTCTCACAGGGCTCCTCCCCTGTTTTTGTTCCTCCCTCTCACAGGCTATGCTCAGAGCCATATTCAGATTAGTCTCAGGGATGTTGTAACAGATTTATCTATTGCCCGGGAAACCGAAGCACCCCACCTGCCTTCTGGCCCTGCCTCAGCTGTGACACGCACTTGGACTCAGCCAGGCTTGATGTAATTATTCCTTCACCACGTCTCCCCGGGCGTGTTATTTATCCCATGCAAGATCCCTTCTTACCTTTTTGTCCCTGGCACTGCCCGCATCTCTCTTCCCATGCCCTATCCCTTGCCCCCACGTCAGCAGATCACTCCGACTCGTTTCTTAGCAGAAATTATGTTTCTTCATAAATCTCTGCCGTCATGCTTCTCTTTCCAGACAAAAGAAAACAGAGGTGAAACGAAACTGAATTACTTCGGGTGTTTTCCCTTACATGTTTGTAGTCTCATTCTGCAGAGCATGTCAAAAAAGATGTGAAAAGCTTGTGGTGACAAACACAGAGCAGCCCTGCAATTAGCACTGCACTCATTTAATAATCTTATTTGATAATAATCACCATTATATCAAGAAAAGTTATCAAAGCCCCCCAGACATTAACCATCCTGCCATCAAGATACCAGTTTTTTGTCTCATCTCGTCATTCACCTGCTGCCGTGTAACCCCGGCTGCTCGCAGCCGGTCCCGCTCGGGGATACGTATGGTGATTTCTGTGGTGTCACCTGGTGTTGGACGTTTCAGAGGAACTTCTGAGCTTTGCTTGCATGAAATAAGGCAATTTTTTCCTTTCTCTACCTGGCAACGAGGTTATGTGCTTAAGGAGAAAGATCGCCTCTTGTGAAGTTTTATATTCCCCAACCTAACTACAGATGCAAACCCTGCTGTTACCAGTGCGTGGACTCCTCTGCTTTGCCCTGACTGTTGAAAAAGCCACTGCAGCCTTCTCCCCCTGCAAAGCTCCCCGGTCCCGGTGGTTTCTGGAGCATTTTTCCCCACACAGCCTGGGCTGGAGCCTGCCCTGCGGGGCCGGGCCCGGCAGCGCACGGAAAAAGGTTTTTGGGTGCATCTGTCAGCAGCGCGGTGGTGAGCGACCGGCTGGGGCCGCGTCAGGAATCAAAGTGGTTTTATGTGCCGTGACTCCGGAGGAGAAACATATGCTGCGGCAAGCACGGGGTCTGAAGTAATAGACACTAGGGGGAAATAAAAGCATGTCGGTGGGCAGGCTGTTAAGCCCACACAGCCGGATCCTGAGAGGTCCTAAGCCCCCACAGGCAACTCCCATTGACTTCAGGAGGGCCTCAGGTGCTCCTCACCCCTCAGGAGCTGGCCACAATTTGTGCTTAACAAAAAGGTCTCCTGTGGCTGGGTGGAGATTGCAAGGCTCTGGAGCTCCAAAACGGGATCCGTGCAGCAGGGATCGGGGTCTGTAAGCGCAGGAACTGCTGGGCATGGAGGCTGCGGCTCCTGCTCTCCAGTCGTTGGCTACAGCCAAGCACTGCGCAAAGTGGGGACAAAGAGAGCTGCTCTCAGACGTGTTCAGAGGGAGCAGACGTCTGCTTGACTCTCCGGAGGGAAACAAGTCCCTTAATTGAGATGGCTTTGGCCTTCTGGCTCCCCAGAAAACTGCATAAAATGCAAACCAGAACTTACATTTCTTCAGATGCAAGTTTTGTTTCCACGTGTCGTCCCATACGACTCCTCCCAGGGATGCAAAGCGATCGCTAATAAAAAAACATTTTTCAGCGCTTGTGAATCCCACAAAGTGAAAATCTTTACCACGAGACTGTCCTAATATTGTTATTATTTGAAGACACTGAACAGAAGTGCACTAGCTCGCAGCGTTGCTTTCAGCAGTTGCAGCGATGTCTGCAGCACACCTGTTCGCCATGGACATTTCAGGCCAGCTCCCGCTCTGTTGTTGTTGGCTCTGTACCAAGAGCCAGCAAAGCAAAAAATTTTTCACTTAAGCCCAAACTTACTGTTCTCCTGTCAGCTTCCCTGTAATGTATTACTTCATGCTGTCCTTTGACCTCTCACATTTCTTTGTAGAGAAATATAATTAATTGTGAGCCACGGCTTACCTCGGGGGTTCAAAACAGTTTCACGTGTTTACTCAAAAAATTAACTTTTTTTTCCTTCATTTTTAATTTCCAGGCAGAAAAGGTGATGAGGGTTAAACAAAGCATCTCCTTCCAAGAGCTCCAAACCCCAGCAGGGCTGGAAGGAGCTAATGGGAGGAAAGAGGGGTTGATGGGCAAGGGGGTTGCTGAGCTGGACCCCAGGAGTCAGAGCTGTGCCTGAGCTCAGGTGCAGCAAAGAAAGGGGCACGTCTCTACCATGCAAATAACCTCAAGAAGGAAAAGATGATGTTCTAGAAAATCATCTCACGACAAGTCCTTCTCACGCGGGCTCCCTCATGGGGAGAGCTCAGCTAGTATGGTGACATGTCCCAGGGAGCCGGGCAAACACCAGTATTTCTGCTTCTCCATGAGAAATCAGGACACAGGGGAAGTGTTAAAGGGAGCTTCCACTGTCCTTACTCACATGTTAATTCATGAGGATTTGTCATTCAAATGAGGACAAGTCTCATTGCTGGAGGAAAGTCTTATTTACTAGCCACACTGATAGCACTACCAATATATAGTGTAGAAGTCCTCCTTCTCTTGTGGCTTATCATGAGGAGGCCCAAGGTTTCTCTAGAAATCCTGAAGTCACATTTTTCCATCCTTTTTCTGCTGCAGACTCATTTTGTACATTGCAGAACACGCTCACAGCCTGTCTGAGGGCAGATGCTGCAAATCCAGCATGTGGGTGCTGCTAATCTCACAGGAATTTTCTTAGGAAACTGTGGAGGGGAGGGGAGATGTGCAGAAGTAGAGGAATAAACAGAAAAACCTTCATGAAACTTCAGCACATTTCTAATTTTCAAGCACCCAGAGCAATCCAGCACCATAAACAACGAGTAACTGGAGAGAGAGAGACACTCAGTAATCACATGAGGTGATGCACTCGGGGTTGTACCCTCAAAGGGACGTGAGGTGTCTGGTCCTGATGAATTTAGCAGCAGCCCTGTAGCTGATGCTCCACAGAGAGCCATGATAACCCTTTGCAAGTCCAGGCAGTACCTTTGAAGTCAATGACAACATTACCACAGTAATAGCTCTGAAGAGCCATGTTGGCTCTTACATTGCTGAAAGACCATCTATTTTGTACCACTCAGGTGCTTTGAACTAACACCACTCCCCAGGCTTACTGCACCCACACCTCTGCCATCGAGCTTCTTTGCTTCTGTCTTACTGCCCTTCCCAAGCAAGCTCTCCTGTATTTTTTCCCATTGTTTTTAATAGAAAAACAAAACAAAACAAAACAAACACACACACACACACAAAAAGAAACAAAACCCCTTGTTGCATAATAAGCTGAATGTCTAACTTTCCTGGAATGTTACACAAGCAGCCCTTCGGGGACTAAAGCAGCAACCAACTGCTGGAGACTGATGTTAGCACATCCTCTTGCTTTAATTCCTTTTCCTCAGTGCAGTCTGGAAAACAACCACACATGGAAACCCCGAAGAAAAAGGTCTAGATTTAATATCAAAGAGGTGCAAAACTAGTCGGAAAACAGACTGTGGGTTTTTCTTAAATCAATATTTCATTGTCATATTGGGAGGATTAAGTAAAGTCCCAGCAAGTTTTGTCACAAAGCTGGTGCAAAATAGGCAAAGGCAGAGGCCAAATGATGTTATAAAAGCCAAAGCTGGCATTTAATGTCATGCATCAGCTAAGAAAACATGAAGCCTCACAGCACAGCTCTGATCTAACAGCGATACATTTGACAGCTGGATGCAAGAAAGTTAGTGGCAGCTTACTTAATGGCACGATGGAAATGGACGAGGCTGCGTGGCGTGGTGTAGTGCTCTCAGCCACGAGGCTACGGCATGAACCAAACCTACAATGTCAACGCATGATGCTTTAAACGAGGAGGATGTACTCACCCGTAGGAGTGCACACCCAAGGGTGATTCACCCTCGATTGTTTGCTATGCACATAAGAGGAAGCAGAACACCCAGTCTGGGCACTAGACTGGATCCCAGTTGCCTCAGCAGCTGCTCCTCCCCTCCGTGCTGCGCCAGCAACCCGAAAGGCAAACCCAGTACTGAACTGAGCTGCAGGGCCATGCTGGTCCAAGCACTTGGTGGTAACCAGGGATCAGAAGGAGCAGCTCAGGAGGGAGCAAACAACCTATATATATATATATACATATATGTATTTAATCTGAGAAATATCTGCTATACATCTAAATCATCATGACTTCTAATAAGTAAGGGAAACCAATAGTAGTTTAGCTGAAGTGTTATGGTCTTTTGGGTAAACTAATTCTCCCTGCCTCTCAAGCACAAGTTCATGCAGCCAGTGCAGATTGGCAACTCTTTTAGTACCCAAACTAAGATAAATGATCATATTGTCCACGAGTTTCCCTTAGGAAATTCCCCTTGGAATTCAGATGGATCCTGAAAAGCCCAAGGAACAGACAGAAATCAAATAAATGACAGTAAAAAGCACTTCAGAGGGAAATGTCAAATGCAAAATGTCCCCGGCAAACAAGACCAATATGCAGCCCTTGTGAACCTGTCGGGCAGCAGTGGGCAGAGACGGACCCACAGCCTGTAGAAATC
The DNA here is from genome assembly GCA_011075105.1 of Heteronetta atricapilla. NCBI lineage: Eukaryota > Metazoa > Chordata > Aves > Anseriformes > Anatidae > Heteronetta > Heteronetta atricapilla. The sequence goes on from CM021732.1 coordinate 15,715,641, forward strand.
CAGAATGTGTCACAGTCCTTGGTATTGTGTGTTTGCAACATAAGAAAGTGCATATGTTATCCTGGGACACACCTGCAAAGGTGCTTAATGTAAGTCATGGGAAAAAATACCGTGCTCTACCTGGCACCAGCCTCAGCTGGAGTCTGGTGTCCAGTTCTCAGCACCAGGCTTTAAGGAAAATTCTTTTGGACATGGCCCAAAGGAACTCACGTGAAAAGACAAAAGTTTTGAAGATGCAGCCTGAGACAAAAGGCTGATGGAGAGGATATCTTCGGTGTGGAAATGGGAAGATGTGGAAAACTTAACAACATCTACAGTTGGGCAGAAACCTGACTTCTTTCTGCCCATTTTAAACTGGCAATGTGAAGTGTGATGTCTTCCACTCTCAGCATTCGTTTGATGGGCTGGGCATACCAGGGCAGCTTGTGCAGTGCAAACTTACACCACCTGTTGGAGCATTTGCAGACCTTTAATACGGCCTTAGAGGAACCAGATCTTCCGCAGATCAAAGCGCCTCGAGATTCCTCTCAGGATCAGGTTTTGCAGCAGACATTTATCATAACCAACTGCTTTTAAACACATCTCCTGTCTAAGAGATTGCACAGTTTGCTGTGGTTAAGCTCTGGGACGCTGCAGTTCTTACTGTGCAGCATCACTATGGCTAATGACTTCCTGCTCTAGGAAACCCAAACTGGACACACAGGGCTTGAGATATTTCCAGCAAGGACATCTCCAGTGGTGCAGCTTCTGGGGCTGGCAGGTAGGACATAGGACCTAAAGAAGACCCACAAGTTTCTGGTCCTGCATGACCCCGGTGGCACTTCCTAGGGGAAAATGGCAACTAGCCTGCACTCAAGTGCCTGTATTGAGCCCGCTGTCTCAGCAGGGAAAGAAGCATTGGAACAGCAGTGTGTTTATTAAATCAGTTATAAGAGGAGTACCTAGTGCATGGATAAAGCCTTACACCGCGCTGCAGCAGCACTGCTGGGCCAGGGAGGGAGTTCCTGTCCGTGCTGCACCACAGGCTCCCAAAATGAAGCCCGGGGCATCCATAAGCACAGCTTGTGGAAAGCCCAAGTGCAACGCAGTGCGCAGCAGGGCTGGCAGCGGGGTGCATGTGTGGAAGCCAATGAAGGCAAAAGGACAAGGGCTGTGATACGGGCTATTGCCCTGGCACGTTACTGCATCCACATATCCTGCCTGCCCTTCCCTCACTAGATGCAGGACTCCCAAACCTTCTGCTTGCTCAGAGCATGGAGCTGGCACAGAATCGCATTGACCCCAGATCCTGTTTCTGGGTCACACTGGCCAAGAATGCAATCATGCACACTTCCTTCCACATTTATGCAAAAAGCATCCACCCCACACATAGTTCCACTGTATTTTAGGCCCTGTGTAGTCTTGGCAAAAGTGGATGGATTTTGCCCAGAATACACAATTTAGTGCTAATTATCTCTTCCTGTGGGGCTTTAGAGCATAGAGCTTTCAGTTTAAGAACAGCTACAGGAGCTAATAGACAGCCCTGTTACCAGGAAGCGAACCCTTTGCAGAGCGGGGAGAGTCCTGCCCTGCGCTGTGAGTCCTGGGGAAAGCCCCGCTGAGCAACAATAGGAGGATGGAATTCGTTAACTCTTCAGAGACACAAGGAGCTTCGCCAGCATCATAACTGCCTTCTGCTGGTGCTGCTGGGGGGACACCCCAGCACAAAGGAGCATCTCGCCCCTCCCAGGCATAGCAGATTACGTCGTAAAAGAAGGGAAAGAAAACTCCCCTCTTTGGGTCAGTAAGAGCCTTTAGAGAAGAAGAGGAAGGAAAAACTGGCTGAGGTTCACTCCCTTCCATGTCACATAAAGTAACAGTTCATTTTCTGCTTGTGTTTGAGGTGAGTGTATAGGACAACTGTTGCTTTCCAAACCTCACTCCTCACATGCATTTATCCTACACCCAAGATGTTCTGTGGGTCTCTCTGCTGAGGAACTGAGGAACCACCATGTTTTTGGTGATACTCCCTGAGAGGAGAAAGAGCTTTGCACCACTCTGCTGGCAACTTAGATGCAGCTAATGAATTAACAGCATATGGGAGTCACACTTGGAGCCAATAATAATTTAATTCACCTGCACTGGCACTTAACCATCCAGCAATAACTGTTGCAGAGCTGTTCTCTGCACAGCTAATTTAGGAGCTTCATAGACCTACATGTGGTGATCATTCGATTCTAATGCTGACATCTTACCTGAAGGAGAGTCCAAAGTACCTCCTAGAATAGCAAGTATTCTGGCTGGTGGTGACCACATCTGAGCTTCTCTTTCAAAAGCAGCCTTTTAGGTGTAGATGCTCACCTACTTGAATATCCTTACAAGTGTAAGAAATAAAATACTGAAATATATAGCAGATGCTTCAGTACCTTGGACTAGATCCATTATTGACACAGGACCAACATTACACCCTTCTCAAAGACACTTTCTCACTTACTCATATGGTGCACAGATGTAGGCTGCTGGCAGCAATCTACAAGGCAATGTGGGCAACTTCCAGATTCTCAGCTACCCTTTGTCTCCATTTCTTGTGCAAGATTTTGGGCAAGTTTCTTCTCATTTGGGTCTCTGTAGTTATCACACTAAAATATGCTCATTATTGCTGCATCTTGGGTCCATCCTGGAAACAGTGTAAGGAAACACAGCTCTGTGAACACGACAACACCCAGTGCTGGAGGCGAGGGGTGGTGTCCAGCAGCAGAGCATTACTGCAGGCCACCAGGATAATCCTGTGCCAATGTGCAGAGGTTTTAGCAGCAGCTCTTCTAGCAAGCAGCTATTGCCAGTGGCAAAGGTATTCAGGGGGTGGAACTGCAGCTATCGGAGCTGAGAAGTAAAAGGTTACAAGGAGGGAGAATTTTTCTTCATGAATCAGTTAAGGAAACAGCTGCACAAAGAGCATGACGCTCCTTCACTGAGGCGATGGCAAGTGTGCTCCATCACTTTTAAATGCAGTTTCCTGCCTCTAGAACAAGTTGTCCAGCAGTGACTCACTGGGAAACACTGGAAGGAAAAAAAAAATAAAATAAAAAAATAAGAGAGAGAGAAATACCAGGTTGATTCCAGGAGAGATTTTCTTCTGTGAAATGAAGGTAAATAACTGCTGCTTTGTGACTAGTGGTATTGCTGTGATGTGTTGCACAACAAGCTTAAATAATGCTGAAGTATGACTGCCTCTAGTTTTATCTGGCTGTAATGTTTCTCCTTAGCTCATTAGTTCTCACAGAAGGTAGGTTATGAAGAACAAATGCCTTCCAGGGCTGCAATCCACTTGCATATAAGCACATGAAGTACATGTTAAAGTCATTCTTCATGTTTTGTCTTGTAACATTTGAAATTGTAGTAAGCTTTTTACTTTTGCAAATTAACATTTAACTAATTGAACTAATAAACAGGAATAAAACTTGTATATTTTGGTGAATAAAATGGCAGAACATACTATTTCTACCTTACATATAGTCAGCGCCAACTTCCTGCATGAGCAAGTCCATGGGGGACCAGCATGGGTGGCCACTGCGGGGGGAGGCTGAAGCACCTGGATGCCCCAAACCTCAAGGAATCCCAGTGGTGGGCCTGCAAAAGCCCATCTCTCTCTCCTTGTTGACCTTCCCCTACTTGTACATTTTTAACAGGGTTTACAGTGGTCTTTTTCCATCCATATGGTCTCTGCCTTAGTACGGTCACAAGAGAATGGAGAGAGGTGATCTCAGCCAACTTGCTGCCCACTTTGGTAGAAAAGAAAGGAGATGTGGTAGCTGCTGCCTTTGGAACAAAAGTGATGATTTTCCTCTTGTCAAGTATGAAGATAATCCACTATCAACTTCCTCACCCATCTCCTCAAAGGCCAACAGTTTTCTTCTCTCCCTTTGAAAATTTGAAAAACTAATCCAGAGACTAGTCTTCACATGGAAAACATATCATTTTCAAAACAGGTAAACATCTCAAAAAATATTTTGCTGCAGGAGAGCCAGACAGGATTGTCAGGTTGTAAAAGTTGACCTGGCCCAGAGATGTACATCTGGGTTTGTGCCAGCTCTTCAGGTCCAATACCCTGTGCTTGCTGTATCCATGCAGAAGAGTTGCCTCACATGTGGGATTTAATATGCTGCAGGGAAGCCATGCCCTGTATTCCCTTCAGATGAGGCCAGAGATCTGAGCAGTAAGTACAGGACAGCCCATATTGCACAGGGCATCTGGTAGCTGAGTGCCAGGTGACCTCTGTAGTGCCTGCGATGCTCCAGCCCCATCCACACCACAAGAGCTCTGCTCTCCTAGATCTGCTACACCTCACCTGCTGGGCAGTACTGAAATTCAATCTCACAGCATGCCCAAGGATAGTGATTTATATTTATCCTTCCTCTGTAGACAAGGAAACCAGAGCAGAGACAGATTTTTCCTGCTGTAAGACATTTCAGTTTTTTCACCCTGGATTCTGTGATCCAGGATTTCTGCCTCCCCCATGTTATTCCTGCACTTGGGTAGAAGACAGCCACCATGCTCTCTCTGCAGGCAGTTGTGCCACCTGGCTTTGACAGAAAGGAACAAAGTAAGGCAGGAAGCCCTGCTTGGACTCTCTGTTCACCAAATCGTTTGTTTGTTTCAGCAGGACAGCATACTATGGATCCAGGTAGTATATAAAGGTATTAAATTAAAACTTGTCAGAGGAAAACTGCAAGAGAGAGAATGAATGGTTAGGTTAAATGATGAGAAAGATGTAGTTATAGGGAGTTAAATTCTTAGGGCCGCCCACCCAAAAACTTCAGAGCTGGTCTAAAAGCACCCTTACTGCCCTCTCTGGTATTTGGTATTTCTCTGGAATCCAGCTGAAATGGAGATATGGTGGTTTCCTTTGTGCAATACATTGGATTTATTTTGTTTTCCCAAGTAATAAGGCAGACTCCAGCAACATTTACTGGGGACAGCTTGGTTACAGGGCCAGCTTTACAACTCTTCTCCCCTGCCCAGCTCCTGTGAGGTGAGCCATGGCACGGCTGATGACTGGGTAGCCTCCTCCCCTGGGCCAGTGGAAGAAACACACAGCCAAGCCTCCTCCAAGGCAGGACATTCCTCCTGCGTATGGAAAACCCAGCGAAGGACAGGAGAGGCGTGCTGTCCCTGGCCACCCTGCATCCCCCCTGCTGCCGAGGAGCCAGCAGGGCCCGGCCCGGCGGGCCCCGAGCGCGCACAGATGGCCGCCCGCCTCCCTTGGCCTCGGCCGGGGCAGGCCAGCTGCTCGCTGCCAGGCCGTGAGGCCCCACCACCTGCTGCACAGCTCACGCTCAGACAGAGGGAAAGATGCTGGGGGGGTTTGAAGCTTTGCAGGCCGGCAGAAAGCTATAAACTGGCTTATGTGGGGGCAGGTCTGAAAACATGGTTGGGCCATCCTCTTTTCCACAGTCAATGGAGTCACTGACAGAGCGTAGATAACAGAGGCTAGATCTAAGCCTGACTAGAGCCTATCACACACACTGATAATTTCTGCCTCTTGTGAAACACTGGTGCAGCCAGCATTTTCTTCTAAAGCTTAGATGAAAGAGGAACCTGTCCCTCAGGTAGTGAGGCACTCAACAAGGACACTGTGCGGTGCTCAGGTGCTTGTCTCCTGTCCCTTCATGGTGTCTGAACGCCCATAGACCAGTCCTTAGGACACAATGATCAGCACAGGGGCATATTCTCCAGCAAGGCACTTCTCTGCCCATGGGATCAGAGGCAGGCTCCCTCTGGTGCATTGTTTGTGTCTCCTTTCCCCATCCTCACTTACAACCCAAGTCCTAAATTGCTGCTTAGCAAGAAAAAACTTTTTCAATGAAAGGGAGCACTCCAGCCCTGCTCTGAAGCAGTCTGTGTCTACTGGGTTTTCGTTTTCCACCACATGAGGTGGTGGATGCTTTAAATGTGATGTTGTCCTGACATGAATAACTGCCTTTTGAATGTGGGCAGTAGTGGGGTCTGCAGGTCTGGGAATTAAAACACAGCTTCTCAGGGAGAAAGCTGTGTTTTGGGTTGTGCATTGACAGAGGAGTCCAAGTGCATCCGTGAGCCAAGGCAGTGCTGGCTGATTGGCATCACTTTTTGGTGCACCCAATTGTCCCTTTGCACTGTGTAGCTCCCTGTCAGAGATCCCTGGACTTTATTCCAGGGTCAGGCCCTGAAATCCTGCACTATGTATAGCCATCACCTCAGCAGGATGACATCCTGCTGCCAGTGGCTCATTTGTAAGCAAGCGAAAACCAACCTATTCTGATTTTGAATATGCTAAATGACTAATAGAGCTAATTGTGGCCTCTGCTCTTGTAACAGCTTGAAAGTAAAAAAGAGATGACGCAATAGGGCAAAGGACGTTTTCTAGCTTTGACAATAACTCAGCAGCCTGGACTAAAGCAGCCCTGTACATTTGCACGGAGCTCTGACAGAAAGTGCTGTGCTGCCAGCAAACTTCTGTCTGCTCTCGCTTGCCTTTGTAATACACTTTTTTTTTTTTTTTTTTTTTGTCCATTGGTGTAACCTTAAACATCATTGCTCTTGGCTTCACTCATACCCCACCAGCGCATACAGAAACCCTGTGATGGGTGAAGCAAACCCAGAAGAACATCATGTCTGTAATTCAGCACCTCTTGCTTATTATTCTTACCAAAAGCAGCAACGTGCAGAGCATTGAAGGGGGAGAGTGGGGAAGCACTATTTTAAGTTCACCAGCATAGGAGGGAGCTCTTAACTCCAAACCAAAATGACCTGCTTAGATTACAAAATAAATGAAGAAGCTTTTAGCAATAGATAAAAATCTGTGCAGCCACGTTTACAGGGAACAAAGAAGATTGTTTATATGACACTGGTTACACTGAGCATCAGAGTAACGAATGTTGGTGAGAAACTCACAGCAGAGAAAACTTGGTAGCTTGGGTTTTAACCGTGAACAGTTACTGCTACGGATTGGAATGAGATTTTCCTTTTTTTCTTTTTCTTTTTTTTTTTTTTCTTTTTTTTTTCCCCCCCCCCCAGCTCTGTTATTGGAGCATGTGTTTTGGCCAAATAAACTCTGTACAGGTTGCTGCTCTTTGGCAAACTAGCTTTAAATTAAAGTGGAGAGCATTTCAGGAGGGCAAAATCAAAGGCAGTTAGAAGCTGATGAATCTTACCAGGAAGTATGAAACAGCTTTACAAAACATTTCAGCTAGATCTATCAGGACCAAGCTGCTCAATGTGAATTGGTTCTTACTTTCAGCAGCTATATATGAAATTGCAGCCCTCGGAAGCACTCCACAGGTACTGCCTTCCTCTGGAGGCCGTGATGCCCTGAGCAGCTCAGGCTCTAGCTCAGCACAAGCTCAATGGTGCTTTACTCCACTACCAAGGGAGCAACCCTACTGCCCGAGCTGCCTTTCTTTTGCACTGGCAAAAGCCTTTATGTTATGCAGTGAATGATCCAGCTGAAAAATAGCACAGGAAAAAAATGGCTGGTTACTTGTTACCTGGTTCAGTCCTGCTGGGGCTGTATGAGCCAGGGGGAGGTCAGAGTGCAGTGGGAGAGACCATGGGAAGAGAGGGGCCAGAGTCTCCCTTCCAGCAGCAGTGCCTGTAAATACCGACTGTAAGTGGTTGTTAAACTACAGGTTCTGTGTTTGGAAATACAGTCCACAGGAGGCTTGAACATCTGCTTCTGGGCATTCACAGAAGTCCCCCAGCATCAACATGCTGGCTAATCCATCAGAGCCCACAGACCATGTCTTCCTTCACCTGCATCACTTAGGGAGCATGGTGAAACTGGCTCAAACCCACTTAAACTGTTTGGACTGAGCTGCACACTAGTGTGGGAATAACAGGATTATCCATGATTATGTCCATGTTACAGCACTCATGAGGGATATGTGAAACTTGAACTCAGTTTTTCCATCTACGTAAGAAGGTTCAAAGGCAGTGTGCTCTGTTCTGGCCCTCTTGGGTGACAAAGACGCTATTATTGGGTTATTTCTACTTTGCATGTCAGAATTTCATATTTGTTTGGCTGGAGAGTGAACAAATAAATATGTGTGATTCTTACCCTGTGATCAAGACAAGGGCATCAGTCCTGCTGGCAATGTCCCCGGTGAATAGTGGCCAGACACAGTTAGGGCTGTATTTCAAATCTCCTTTCAAATGGGATGCATTAGTCTACTACTATTACAAATTTATATTCACTCTTTTTATTTTTTTTATTTTCTCTTCTGTCCTCACAAATACCAGCATTAACAAGAGGGATACAGAACTAACAGAACCGTCTATCACCTTGCCCACATTTCCTCACCAGACAAGCAGGGGCACGTGCCGTGGACAGTTCAGAGCTGCACTTACGATAACAAGTAGTGAGTAACACATGCCTTTGCCTAGCAAGGGCATTAGTTTGGTTCTCTGCCCTAGGTGGCCAGTTTTCACAAGTCATGCATGGCACACACCAGGACCTCACAACTGTGACGTGATCTTTTCCGTCAATTTTGGCCTGTAGTGGTCATCACGACAAAAGGTATTGTAAGACAAGAGAAGGGGACACACGGCACAGGCTCACAAATCCCATTTGCTTATGAGAAAGGGGCCAAAACCAAGGTAGAAGATTACAAGATATTGATAGCAAGGTCATGGTATTTTACAAGGATACTTAATTTATTGCTGCCATTTTTTATTTTTGGATTAACAAATGCATCATCAGTCCAAATCCAGAACACCCAAGAGGTTGTACAGTAGCATTCTGTCACCCCTTGCCACTGCTGGTCATTCAGCAGAGCATCTCCAGCGGCTGCAGGACACTGCCAGGACCATGCCCTTGCTGGGGCAGCGCAGGCCCTGCTTTCTGCAGAAGGAGCTGGGCACCTGCGTGCACGCAGGAGCTCTGCCACAGACAATGTCACGTGTCTAAACAGACCAAGCTGCACAGGTGAACAAAATGCACTTCAGAAGCTACAGAAGACAGTACATTTAGTTGAATTACAAGAAAAAATTACTGGTGAAATATAAAGGTATGTGCCATGAGAAATCCCACAGAAGATTAGAATTTGTGTTTAGGAGGAAGCGGACGATCAGGCTACGGTGAATTAGCTGCAATGTTCTGGTTGACTGCATAAGGCACTTCTGCTGTGACAATAAAGTCAGGCTGCCTCCTGTTCTGGAGGTGTCAAGTGGTTTCTTTTCCAGTAGTAGAGATACTCATTGGAGCATAGCTGCTCCACATGTGTAATCTTATTTATCTACAGCGGTGACAAAGGGCACACATGGCTGGGTGGACTGGGCCTACAGGACAAAACAGAGAGGCAGCTGGATGGAAACATTGGTAGCAGGAGGAGCAGAGGACGGGTTTGGACAGTGCTTTTCAGTATACTGTTTAAAAATCAGAAACATAGATGATCTTTGACCTATACATGGTTCCGGTCAGGAAATATATAGCATTTTTTTTTTTGCATCAGACTCTCCAGCTATTTTCAATTAGTTTCAGATACAGTGAGCTGAACAGATTCAGATTTCACTGAAATAAATATGAGAGAGCAAATCCGCACTGCTGTTCTTCAGCAGAGACGGCAGGGCTACAGCTGGGAACTAGGTGGAATGCTCTAACACAGTATTTCAAAGTAGGAATTAAGTTTTGTTTTATCATTAAAAACAGCAGAGTATTCTATGTGCGAAGGAGAAAAGGGGGGCTGAGCAGGGAGTTGGACAAGGTAACTTCCAGAGGTCCCTTCCAACCTAAAGCAGTCCGTGGGTCTGAGAAAATATAGATCCTACAATGGTTTTAATTACATCAGTAATTGTTATTCATGCATGTTTTTTTTGAATGCACTTCAGAAGCTACATGAATGTTATTCATTCATGTTTTTTTTACTACTGCTCTCCTCACCTGGGGTCCCCAGCCCTGCTGGGGAGCCACCTGGACCCAGTGAGTCCCTGACATGTCACCTTCATGAAGAAACCACGAGGAACAAGATGATATTTGGGGCCAGCAGGAACATGTAGAGAATCAGCAACACTATTAATCTTTTTCCTCCCTAAGAGTCACTGGTAGAACTTGACCTCACCTCCAGACTGACAGCACGCTTGCCACTTTGCTTCCAGCAGCAATCCCCACATTAGCCCATGCAGGGAGCAAGGGAGGACAAAGATTGATGTTTTCTGAAAACAGTTCTGGAAATAAATTGCTAGTGTCAACCGACCATCTAGCCAAATGTTCCACCAGCACTTTTTTGGCACTGATGGCCCTGAATCACTCTCTTACTGTGTGCAGACTGTGTGTCTCTGCTGCTCGAGCTGAAGAATAGGATTCTTGGCTGCAGTGTAACAGGATAAGCTTGTCAAGTGGTGTAGTTCCTAAAGGGTGAGCCACTGAAAACCACAGAAACGATCCACTTGTCGTATTCCTACAGGAAAAAACCCGCATACCAAAGAAGAAAGCAGATGGCTTGGTCATGTTAGATACCCAGTTCAGCTCCCAGCCATGCCTGAGTAACATTGTGCAAGCTATACCATCATTCATCAATTAATTTATAAGCTGTTTTCCCCTAGGCCAGGAAAACTGGCCTCATAACCAGTGTTGGAAAAGATATAGAAATTGTGGTAAGACCCTTCACAGGAACACATGCTAGATTCCTTGCTCCTTGGTTTATGGAGGGCTTCTCCCTAAGCTTGTGTAAGAGCACTCGACACATTAGATCGTCTTGGAGACTATAATGCCAATACAAAGAAACCTGAAAAAGACCAATAAATAAATAAATAAATAAATAAATAAATCTAAACTCAATGCCATATTTTGGGGCACACCAGCCATTCATTTCAAGACTTTGTGATTTGCAGGCTGAGATGGCCCCAGGTGATGCAGGCTGGCACTTCCCCCAGTGCATGGCTGCTGGCTTCTACCAAAGGAATTCTTTGGAGCTGTCTAAAAAAAAAAAGGAAAAAAGCTGACTTGAGGTCAACTTAGTGAGCCTGTCTTGATTGAAACCCCTGTTATCTCTGCAGCCACAGCTGTGATCATTTGACCAGGTCAGGCCGTAACCATGACCACTCCAAGCGCTCCCCAGCCAGCAGCTGCAGCGGTGAGCGGGAAGGTGCTGCCGGAGCACCACCAGCTCGAACCATCGAAGAGGTTAAACCTTCCTCCCCCTCGCTCCGATGCTTACTGCTCACGTGGACTCAAAATGAAGCACGTACAAGTGAGACAGCTGTTCAGCTCCTGCTGCGGAGGGGAACAGTGACAGCACAGCACAGCCTCAGCGAGAGGAATCAAGGCCTGCTGCCTGTGTAAGTGTTCTGTGCTAATTTGATTGAGAGGGATAAAATAAAAAGCTAAGTACCACTTTTATTCAGAGACATGAACTTACAAAGCTGTTTGGAGCCATTTTAATTTTCAGAATTTTGCGTAATTGCCCAGTGAACACATTGCTTCAACGATTTGGTCCAACACGTTTCATTCTCGCACACTGAATGATCAAGATACTAAAATCTTTGCAATAACATACGTGTAATTAAAACTAAGGGAAGTGCTTCACCAGCTACATGCAGGAAGTTTCACCAGATTCATGGGTCTTGGTGGTATCCTTCAGCAGGACTTGGCCTAGAGAGAGAACCTGAAGAGACCAAAACAGAACACAGCCATTCACAGTGCCGTCAGACCTGTGTCCTGTCCTAGGGCCCGTGGTGTGGTAAAAGCGAGTAGACTTTCCAGATAAAAGAACAGAAATACATGAGAAATGACACAAAGTTAGTGTAGATGCATTTCATTTTGCTAAGACTTTAACTCATTTATTCCCTTAATTCCTGAATTAACACGTGATGCAAAGTTTGTGATTACAGCACAAGTCCTGCTTTACACAAGATGAGCAAAAATCAAGGCCAGTCCCCATTACAGAAAGGTTGAAATCTACAATCAGAATCAGAATTTAAGACTCAACAGAAAAGGAAAGACCAAAATGGCATTCTTAATACATTTATTTTATGTCCCGTTGTCCTCATCATTTTTAAGACCTCTTGGGAGATCTGCAAGTGTAGGGGCATGGCCTTGGAGAACTTCACCTACTTGTGGAGGAACACTACTCGATATTCACATTCAGCACGCTATTAGGACCAAACCTTGCCATCAAAGTGCACCTTACATCAGCACATTGCTTGTATGATTCCAGCTATCAGCTTATTTTCTAATCACAGTGTAAAAGAAGAGCAGATCTTTTTGGTGAAACAATGAAATATATCATAATATATTGCATCCCCTAGAGACAACACATACACAACACGTATGAGAGGTGTAATAAACACAATTAAGAAGACTGTGTGTCAGACTAGTGACCAGACATCATGAAAGGGCAGAGGGATAAAACAGAAGCTGTAAATATTTGTTCACATTTAAAAGTCAACTTCATCATCATAACCTTTTTGTATTCATTTGCTCTGTGAAAATCAAACCGTGTGAATATTATTAGAACAATTGCCCAAGAAAAACACAAAGAATAGCTGACAAAATACAGCCTGGAAGATAGATTTTGTAATAATGAATTTTCTTTATGAAATTCAGAGATTTTCATAGTGACAATCAAGCAAGCTATTCTGCAAAGGTAAGAAAAAAAGGTTGTTACGTAAGTATCAGAGTATGAATTGCAAAACACTTACAACAAAACCTCCATCAAAAAAAGAATTGTGTGCAGACATAAACTGTTAGTGAATAAATTAGAAAGAACACACTTCCAAGAAGTGCTCAGGTCAGCGCATGTTAAGTGCTTTTCTTTCTCCTCCTTCACTGCTCCAAAGCCATCCGCTATGTTCACTACTGTCTCCATGAGCAAAATGGACTTTTCTCATCTTCAGATTATTATCTTAACCTCTAATAGCCTTCCGTTCGCTTAGGAAGCATTTCCACTATGGTCATTTCTACACTCCAGACTTCTATGCTGGTTTTGAGTGTGGATGCCTGATCTTTATTGCTTTCATGCTAAAAGCCCCTAACGTAGTGCTCTGCAGTGGCCAAACCCGTGCTGTTAGTGGTGCTGTGTTTTTGCTCTTGGAAATGGCTTTGCTTTCAAGTGGCTGCTCAGTGCTGTGGCCACCACTGTCCTCGGCATACTTCGCCAGTGCTAGCATCAGCACCAAGCCCAGTTTGCACAGACAAGACCCGTGGGATTATGTCCGAAAATTGCCTTAGAATTACTGTACCTGAGGGTGTGAGCACAACGCTTGGTTGCCAGCTGAAGCCATTTTTACTCAGTCGTCTGAAGACCACTGCTTTTTAGGATAACTGTGTTGCATTGTGGGCAGACACCACGGTCCATTCTTCTCAGACTAAAATTTAAAACACTTACTGAAGCGCATGGGTGCTCTGAGATCAGACAAACTAATGACATTGCTTGATTTATTTTTTGCTATGCATTAATTCATCTGATCATTTGTAATTCAATGTTATTTTCAAAAAGCTTTCAAGCCCATACATAAAACATTGTTTAGCATTGCTATATTACTAGTTACACACACGGATAATCTACTCCAGATACCCCACAAGTAGACAGAGATGTGACTGTGGAGGATCTGAGCACCACCGCTGGGATGCCATACGAATGCTACTAAAAGAAGAGAAAGCAGCTACTTCTTTTGCACACACCTTCTACTTTTCTCTGTAGCCTTAAGTGCCTTTTTTTTGCTCCTGCTTTCTGAGGATCTCAGGGCATTCCCCATCCTAGTGCATGAAACCTAATAAATACTTCTCTAGCTTTCTTCCTATAGTTATTCTAGAATATTTTTCCTGTTCTCAAGTTACTAGAAGACACAGAAGACACACTATTGTAACAACTTTGCAACTGTACCTGTGTTTTTGAATCATAGCAATTAACTATATTCTGGATTAATAAGAAGGGTCAGCAGCAGAACCAAACCCAGATCAGTTTCAGGTCAGTGCTGTGTCCTATGCTGCATTCAAAGGACACCTTTTTTTTTTGTCTGCCCACACTGGTGACTGTCCTGTCTCCTGTTTGCATAACTGAGATGAGCCACACGTGGTGAGCATGACGAGAAAGCAGGCACAGACAACAGTCTGGGCACACGGATGTAATGGATGTACTACTGTTTGTCTTCTGACCAAGGAAGAGGTCATAGGACAATTAATTTTTATTAAAGCAATATTCAGATTTCACTTCTCTTTTCCTCTCTTTATTTATGTTTAAAGGACAGAAAACAAAGGCTGTTGCTTTCATGTTTTCTCATGTGTGAGACTTACTCTCCTTAAAACTGATTTGCCATTAACTTACACGAGTCCATGTGCCTCCAGCTAGACTGCTTCTGGTGCCTTGACAGACTCCGTCACCACTCGCTGGGCTGCCTCTGCATGACCCAGCTATCTGCACTGCAGGCTTCTCACCGACGGGGCGAGGAATAGAGTCCAGGTCTCCTACGCACCTCTGTGTTCCCGCTGAGTTTACCCTGCTAAATGAAGACGCATCACAGTTTTTGTTTTCCAAATGGATAATGGATGACGTTACAAGGTTACAAACATCAGAGGCATCTCTCAGTGTAACAGATGAAAAATGCATTAAACCAATCCATTTTGAAGATAAAAATGTTAATAATGGGTTCACAGCCTAAGTAATGAATACAATTTTTCGCCTCCAAAGCGATGACGTTTCCTGAATCAAACCTGCTTGGACTTTGTTCTCGGTCCAAGCACAGTTTTCTCTTCCTTTATTTAAGGTTCTTGAAACCGAAGTTACTGGCCTTCCACACGTAACTTTCACTTCCGTGAGCAACCTGAAATTTATTCAAATTCTTCATTCTACCGCTAAGGACAGCTCAAATAATCTTTCCACCCCATTTTCAACAAACGTCTCGCTGGTTTTATTGCTACAGACAAGTAAGATGTTCTTGAATTATGAAATAACGGAAAATCTCCATCTTAATACAGGTTTAAAAAGGTACATTTCTTTACCTACAGCTGAGCCAGTTTCACCTGTAAGAAATCCTGAGCTACCCAATCAATTTCTGTTCTAATAATAATTACAAGGCAACATTATTGATACAATATGAATGGCAATTGTTTTCCAAACAGCTTTCTTACAATTATCTCCATGATACACTACTGAGTTAGGAGAAAGTGCAATATTTCATATACTGTACAGAGAAATACAAAACCCACCACATTTAATATATTGGATAAACCTTTGATATATATCAGTACTGAGGTAACAAGATTGAAAATTATTCAAAGCTTAGATATATGAATATCAATTTACCTATATGATTTTTGTGTAAAAAAAAAACCTGAAATCCCTATTTAGGGATCATTAAAGAGCAGAAATTTGTTTAAATAACACTCTAAACTTTGCTTGAACTGCAAAATATTGCAACAATGAGTATGTAATACAACTTTCAAACCTTCATACTTCCTTTACTGAAGTAAGTAATGTACGTCATTACTTCAGTTCATACTTACATTACTGAAGTTACCTACATCTGTCATGTTGGTGCCGTATCTTTAAAAACTCAACAACAAAACATACATCAACTTTTTCACTGGCTTATTGCTAAATCAAGAAAGCAGTCATAGACTCACATTCTCTCAAAGCAGTCTTATTTAAATAGAGCCTTTAAATGTATATTATATAGCTCAAGGAGGAAAAATTCACAAAAACGCAAAAACAGGTGATTTGTTTTGAAAACTTAGTTGCTCTACTAACATTTGAAGAATCAACAAATTAATGTAGCGATCCCTTTACGTGCACACAGTCAAACATTTCTTTCACTTATATGCTCCTTACATACAGCTGAAACCAATAAACCAATATCTATACTGAAACAAGAACCATGTCTGAGTAACGTCGCAGAAATAATTTAAAACAATTATTTTAAATTACCAGAATAATGACAGTAAGTCAGACTTGTTGACGCATTTTATTGTGAGATGGGGAGTCTGGTAAAAAACTAGAAAATGACCATGATGTAACAAGGAACTTAAAAATGAAGTTTCAGATTCGTAACATACATACATGAATACAGGAACAAATTGGCACAAAAATGTTAAACATTGTTCCCAACACTGTTTATAAGATTATTCTAATTTGGCTTACTAAGGAAATGAGAGTTTTATGGTTAGGCTAATCTCTTAATAAAACTGCAGAGCATCATGCTATTAGTCACACAGTGAATTTCAAAATTTAAGAGCTTTATATTAAAAACTGGGTAAAGGTAAAATGAATTGATTGCAATTGTAAAATTAATACATTCCCATTTTAATTCATCTGTTCTACAGTCCAAGGCAAGTATAAATGTTAACATAACACTGTTAAATCAAATCTCAATGCAAGAGAACCGATTGCATCTCTACTTTAAATCTTATCAACTTTCCAAATTTTCATACTAAAATATATTATTGTATTAATACAAACTACAGTATTATACACTACACTGTGTAATAAATAAAGAAATATAAAAATAAGACACATAAATATAAAAGTTTTCTAAAACTAAAAAGGTACATATGTCAGTAAGAAGGGTATTAATACTGCCAGGTTTGAAGACATACAGTACAAAATGTTGCACAGATCTATAAACTAAAAGAAATAAAATAATACTGATAGGTAAAAATCAGCTAACATTGTTAATAAATGGGGTCCATAATAACTAACATTTGAAAATACTTATGAGCCAGATAACATGTCATGTATGTGTCTGAAATTAAAGTAAACCAATAAAGCAATAAAGCAGATTAGAAAATTTCCCTTGTAATTATTGTAGAGAAATTCTGCAAGTCAGGTATTAACCCAAAATACCACCAAATAATTAAATAATGAAATATACCAGTGTTCTTACTTCTCTGATGGTTAAGTGTTTTTTCCCCATGATTAGATTAGAAGTTTGATACAAATCAACAAATGCTAGTTATTGTAGGCCACACATTGGATAAAGGCTGGTTAGAGCCTTCGTAATACTGATAAATGGCACTTACAGCACACAGGTCTTGCATAAGGCCAAAGGAGATACAAAGCTTCATATCATATCCTTCATATTGTTACTACATACTCAAAACACAATTACAAACACTGATTTTGACGACTTTGCTGTCCTTACCAGTATTAACACTGTTAGTCCCTGCAATCAGAACTCAACAACAATCTTTTCAACTACATTTTTAACCACATGAGTAAGAAACTTCAGTTCTTCTATCATCTGCTTTCTTAAGGCTAACAATACACTTTAAATGATAATATGCTCTACTACAACATCTAATGTTATAAACCGCTACCTTCTAGGTTGAATTTACAAAGGTAGCCAAGCACTGTTTGCAACTGCATTATAGGTTTCTGCAAAAGGGAATTCTGTAGTGCAGAAGTTCTCACATTTTAAAAACATAATAAAACACTGAAGCGGATTTAGGAAATGTTTTGCCATAAAAAAAAAAAATCATAAAAATCTCTCCCAATTGTACAGCTTAAAAATTAATCAACTCAAGAATGAAAATTAATACTGATAAAACAAACAATGCCAGATGCTTGTCTAATAAATCAGGTTTCCTACAACCTGTTAAATCTTTGCTTCCAGAGTCACTGTATTTTTCTAATCTGCTTCATGTTACAAACTTGTTCCTAACTTTGAAAACTGTGTGAAAAATTACTAAGTTTGAGGTTCAGGCACACCTGGATTTCTTTTTTTTTTCTTTTCTTTTTTTATATATATATTTTTTTACACAGTAGTGAACAGAAATCACAGTATGCAGGCTACTGCGTTTCCATGAAAAGCATGTATAATATAGAATGAACTTCATTACCATTTTTTTTCCTTATAGAAAAAACTATCATTTAAGCTTTATTTGTTTTTTCTTCTGACACCTGCCCATTATTCTGTATAACTTCTGTTTCTGCATTGCTTGCTTGATTTACAACTTCATCATTCTTGTTACCTTCAGTTTTCCCTTCTTCTTCTTCATCCTCTACTTCTTGTAGTTTTCTACATTCTTTTTCTTCCTGAAGTCCTTCTATCTCTTTTTCTTCCTCCTCCTCTTCCTCTTTTTCACTGTCTTCCTCTTCTTCCCTGGTTAGACTCTCTCTCTCATCTGAGTCGATCTGCGACGGAGATGCCCTGGCACCAACATGCTCAATATTTAGGACCTCCTGTCCCGTCTCTTCCTGCTCTGTGCTATCACGCTCTTCTGCCTCTCTTTTGCAATAGGAGTAGCGATGATTCATGTGTTGAGAGTAAGACCCCGAGTGTGAAAAACGCTTTCCACATTTGTCACATTGGTAGGGTTTTTCCCCAGAATGCAGTCGCATGTGTTCGATCAAATGGTGTTTGTGTTTGAATGCTTTTTTACAGATTCCACACTCATGAGGTCTTTTACCTAGAAAATAAAGCACAAACAATTGGACATTTTGTATTTAACATTTAAAAAAATGTACTGATGCACTCATTATAAAATGCTGTTGGTGAATGTATTACCAATGATTAATAACTTTACTTAACAAGACATTCTGCTCCTAGTATTATCGGCCTGGGTTTCCTGCATGAGACCAAAGGGTAAGAGTATAAGGGTATGTTGAACCTAGGCCAAGGGGGGGGAATGGAAGCAGGATCCTGCTCGAGGTCACAGGTGAGCCCTGTCCCTGCCCACCTCACCTTCCCATCCACCCTTATATAACAGGTATGAGGCTCGAGAACATGGCAGTCAAAACAACGATGTAGACGAAAGCCCATCCTAGTTGGAGAGGGCGCCTAAGGCAAGGCAACCTACCCCCCACATTGCTACATCTTCTGTCAAGGAAGAAAGAAGGGTTATTGTCATGGGGGACTCCCTTCGGAAGGGACAGAGGGCCCAATATACCATCCGGACCCAACCCACAGAGAAGTCTGTTGCCTCCCTGGGGCTCGGGTGAGAGACATTGCTAGGAAAGTCACGCGCTTGGTACGGCCCACCGACTGCTACCCGCTGCTGTTTTTTCAGGCTGCTAATGACAAAGTAGCAAGAAGTCCGAGAGCAATTAAAAGGGATTTTAGGGCTTTGGGGCGACTAGTTAAAGGATCAGGAGCACAGGTTGTGTTTGCCTCTGTCCTTCCGACCGGGGGGATCGATGTTGACAAGCAGGCTCGTCATATTAATACATGGCTTCGGGACTGATGCAACCGGCAGAACTGTTGATCATAGGAAGGTCTATGCGACACTGGGCCCCCTGGCACCAGATGGGATGTGCCTCTCTCAGAGGAGGAAAAGGATTTTTGCTCAGGAGTTAGCAGGGCTGATAGATAGGGATTTAAACTAGAGTTGAAGGGGGCGAGGGATAAAACCAGGCCTGCCAGTGATGAGCTAAGGGATGGCGCACTAGAATCGGAGGGACTGTGTCCTAGTGAGGTCCTTCGGTCTGCTCCACAAGGCGCCGTGTGCAGGGAGGCGTGTTTGAAGTGCTTCTACACAGATGAGGAATACACAGCATGAGGAATGAAATGGATGAGCTACAAGTCTTGGCCCAGTCCCACAGCTACGACATCATCAGCATAAGCAAAACCTGGTGGGATGAGTCCTGTGGCTGGTGTGTCGCAATAGATGGTTACAGGCTCCTCAGGAGGGACAGGCAGGGTAGGCGAGGTGCGGCGGTGGCGATGTATGTGAAGCAGGGGCTGCACTGTGTGGAATTTCAAGTTGGCGATGGCAAAGTTGAGAGCCTCTGGGTAAGGATTAAGGGACGAACAAATAAAGGGGATGTCATTGTGGGAGTCTATTACAGACCACCTTGCCAGGATGACAACACCGATGAACTATTCTTTGCATAACTAAGAAATGCCTCGAGATCAACTCCCCTTGTCCTTATGGGGGACTTCAACTTGCCAGATGTCAACTGGGATCACCACACGGCCGACATAAGCAAGTCCAGGAGGTTCCTAACGCACCTAGATGATAATAACTTCTTGGTGCAGGTGCTAAGGGAGCCAGCTTGGAAAGGTGCCCTCGTAGATCTGTTCCTGGAGAACAGAGAGGGTCTTGTGGGGGACGTGGCAATTGGTGGCTGTCTCGGTCATAGTGACCATGAAGTAGTTCAGTTTAAAATCTTTGGTAAAAGAAGGAAAACTGCCACCAAAACCTCAGCCCTGGATGTGGGGAAAGCAGACTTCAGGCTGCTCAGGGAACTAGTTAGCAAGGTCCCCTGGGAAACTGCTTTTGAAGGCATTGGTGTCCATCAGTGCTGGTCAGCCTTTAAGCACTGCCTCCTAAAAGCACAGGATCAGGCAATTCCAAAATATCGCAAGTCAGGCGGGGGGGGGAGGCCAGCCTGGCTGACCAGGGATCTTCTACTGGAGCTTAGGCAGAAAAAGAAAATGTATGGCTGCTGGAAGAGGGGTCAGGCAATGTGGAAAGAATACAGGGACACTGTTCGTGTTTGTAGGGAGAAAATTTGTGTGGCCAAAGCCCAACTAGAGTTGAAGCTGGCCATGTCTGTGGGAGACAATAAAAAGTTGGGTTTTTTTAGATAGGTGAACAGAAAAAGGAGGACCAAAGAAAACATAGGTCTGCTGCTTGATGGGGAAGGTCGCCTCACAGATGAGGACACAGGCAAAGCAGAGACGTTTAATGCCTTCTTCGCCTCTGTCTTCAACTCTGATGATGGGCTTTGGGACCCAGGGTGCCCTGAGCTGGAGGACCATGACGGCGGGAATGATAAACTCCCAACTGACCCTGAACCTGTGTGGGATCATCCCAGGGTGCTTAGACTGCTGGCTGACAAAATCGTGGTACCTCTCTCAATTATTTTTCAATGGTCTTGGGGATCTGGAGAGGTTGCAGTAGACTGGAAGCTGGCAAATGTTGTGCCAGTTTTCAAGAAGGGCAAGAAAGAAGACCCCGGCAATTACAGGCCTGTCAGTCTCACGTCAGTGCCTGGTAAAATTATGGAGAAGATCCTTGAAGTTATTGAAGTGCACTGGGGGGGACAATGCAGTCATTGGTCCCAGCCAACATGGTTCATGAGAGGTAGGTCCTGTTTAACAAATTTGATTTCCTTTTATGATAAGATCACCCATCTAGTTGATCAAGGGAAACGAGCTGATGTGATCTTCCGGGATTTCAGTAAAGCTTTTGACACAGTTTCTCATAGGATCCTACTGGACAAAATGTCCAGCATACAGCTAAACAAAAACATCATCCGATGGGTGAGCAATTGGCTGATGGGAAAGGTTCAAGGGGTTGTGGTAAATGGGGCCACATCAGGCTGGTGGACTGTCACCAGTGGGGTCCCCCAGGGCTCCATTTTAGGGCCAGTCCTCTTCAATGTCTTTATAAACAATTTGGATGTAGGACTATAAGGTGTTTTGAGCAAATTTGCCGATGACACTAAACTTGGAGGAGTTGTGGACTCGGATGAGGGTGGAAAGGCCTTGCAGAGAGATCCGGACAGGTTGGAGAGCTGGGCGATCACCAACCGCAGGAAGTTTAACAAGAGCAAGTGCCGGGTCCTGCACCTGGGACGGGGAAACCCTGGCTGCACGTACAGACTGGGCAATGAGACGCTGGAGAGCAGCCCCGCAGAGAGGGATCTGGGGGTTGTGGTAGACAGCAAGTTGAATATGAGCCAGCAGTGTGCCCTGGCAGCCAGGAGGGCCAACCATCTCCTGGGGTGCATCAAGCACAGCATTGCTAGTCGGTCGAGGGAAGTGATTGTCCCGTTCTACTCTGTGCTGGTGCAGCCTCACCTTGAGTACTGCGTGCAGTTCCGGGCACCACAGTACAAAAAGGATGTGAAACTGAGTGGAGGGGCAGGCACCGATTGATTCTCTTTAGTCACCAGTGATAGGACCTGTGGGAACAGCGTCAAGCTGAGGCAGGGGATGTTTAGGCTAGACATCAGGAAGAGGTTCTTCACTGAGAGGGTGGCCACACACTGGAACAGGCTCCCCATGGAGCAGTCGCAGCACCGAGCCTGTTGGAGTTTAAGAAGCTTTTGGACTGTGCACTTAGTCACATGGTCTGAGTTTTTGGGTAGACCCGTGTGGTGCCAGGAGTTGGACTCGATGATCCTTAGGGGTCCTTTCCAACTTGGGATATTCTATGATTCTACGATTCTATGAAAACTAACATAAGATATTCTTAGATGTAATTTTGAGCACAAAAATTGAATATAAATAAATTAGAAAATGAGGAATTTTTCTTGTAATAGATGTTATTCAGACTCAAAAGCATTTTAACACTTCTAAATTGATGAAAATTTTAAATCAACTAAGCTTTTGAGTTAGCTTTTGTGCACAAGTCCTTGTAGCATGTCATAGGTAAAAGCAAAACCATCCTAAAATATTTTCTGGCACAGATGGGTGTCTTACATACAAAACTTGCTTCCAGTATATCAACTGGAAAAAAAAGTCTGCTTTCTTTGACTTAGTTCTCTTTCTGCTCTTCTTTCCAGCCTTCTCCTTGCCTCTCCACGACTTGCCTTTCTGCTGCTGTTTTTAGAGACCCTTTTAAAGGCAGCATGGAGCTAGTGATGTTATTTTGATTTCAACACTCAAAGTTGTTAGGCAAAACAACTTTGCACAGCCTTCACCCAGACATAAAAAAATACAGACAATGAGACAGCAGTTTTCTGGTCGCACTCCTTGTCAAATTATGTCAAACAAGCAGCATTTCTGAACACAACATTTAATTTAAAAGCAGAACAGAAAGCAAAATTGTGTTATGAAAGGGAGAAGTTAAGAGTCTCAGAGAAGGGAAGGTATGAAAATAGAAGATATCTTAGCAAAGACAACTTGGAAACTTGATCAAATGTTACAGACAAAGGGGAGCATTTTATCTTTTTAATTCTGTATTTAAGTATGATGAACTAAAAACTTAATATGCAGAAAGACAATGTAGGCACTTAACCAGTAAGAAAAGAGATTTTTGAAGACATCACTGAAATAAGAGAGCAACACTTACTCAAAAAAAAAAAAAAAAAAAAAGGCTAAGGATAGCAGAAGTGGAGCTAAAAGGAACAATTATGAAAAATTAGAAATAACAATGAAAGCCACAAGGGTTTTCCTTTGGGGTTAGATTCTACATATCATGAATGTCTATTAACTTCAGATAACTACAGATTTGGCTCACTTTGAGAATCCTTCATAACCTGGCTTTCTTGCGAAGTGTCATACATATATATGGTCCTTTTTTGATAAATAAGCAAATAATATATGTATACATATTCTTTCTTAATTTAAAGCCAGACAAAGTAAATTAGACATAATAAATCCTTGATTACAGATTGTGATGTGCAGATGATTGTTCATGAGCCAGATGGAAGAAAATCCCCATTTTTGTATTCAGGGTTTAGATCTTACAAATTTAAGAAACGTAGAACTACAATTCTGTCAAACAAATGTACAAAACACGGCTTTCTAAAGAAGTCTGGGCACAGATGGTAATAAGGACTAGTATATTTCTCTTACAACATTTTCTGTGAACTGAATTCCAGTTGAGTTTATCAGTTACCCATGAGCAATAAAATAATGATCTGAAATTCCATTTCCTAGTACATACCTGTGTGTTCATACTTATGTCTCAGTAATGAACTGCTCTTCTGGAATATTTTGTCACATAAATCACATGCATACATCCCATTTTCTGTCTTTCTCATCTTTTTCTTTGGGGGTGTTGAATCAGAATCATTTTGATCTTCTACATTCGATACTCCTTCTGAGCTAGTGTCTTGCCTTTCATCCTTAAGAAAAATTACAAAAAAAGGTTGAGTTCAATAAAAAAATGCACTGATGCAGCACACAATTTAGAAAACGTAAGCTGAAGCTACACAGTTATTTTCATTCCATTCAGTAAATGGCCAAACAAAATTGTTTAGACTTAAACTGTCAAAAAAAATCTTTCACTGCACCTATCTGCTCTGCAGTCCTTGCCATCATCCAGATGCAGAATTCTCAGGGCGACTGACTGTAATCATATCCAAACCTGACTCTTGGCCAGGTCTAAGCTACACTGGCTCATCCCATTTTAAGGCCCCTAAAAGACGTGCATTGTTAGGAAGAAAAGGATAATAGAGCTGTAAAATACCTTAAGAAGTGTTAGGAAGGTAAAAGAGCCCATCAGATACCTAACTGCATTTTTGAAAGAATGTTTGCCCCCCACATTTTGCTACTTCACAGGTTTTATGGAAGATTTTTTGGCGAAGTTATCACAAAAAGCTATTTATCATTTGAATTCACATAATCAACCACCCTTTTCCTCATAAATTTACCCAAAATTCTAGTTAAAACAAGATATGGGGGATTTCAAATGTTTCATTAACAAAAAGCTTTCCATATATTGTAATTGTAGCCTGTTCCTAAGCATTCCAGGTGTTAAAGCTCACCTGTAAGTAGCATAGTATTTTCTACTGATAGTATCACAACACACGTAATTAACTTTTGTCATATATTATCAAATCTGAATATTAAAATGTATCTATTAGCTACCTCATATTTGTCTGTCTCCTAAACTCTAACATGTAAGCAGTTCTGTCAGTCTTCATGGCTCCCCAGTCTCTGGCTATTACAGAAGCCTGCATAAAATGCTGAACAGCCTATTTCTAAGATTTAATTAGAAATGCTAAGTCATTACCTAAGTCAGTTCAGTTCTGCTCTGTCCCTACCTCCATATACATTGGTATGTCTCAGCCCGACTCACCCTGGTTAGATCATATCTAGAGGTACCCAGGGAGGAACCGATCAGGGTACAGGAGTGGTGGATGAAGGTAATACCTACCCTACTTCCAACTGAAAATGCTTCCGAATTTTGTTTAAAGTGCCATTATTGTGTAGGATGAATTCAGCTACTCTGCAAGCTAAGAAAGCACAGCAGAGTGAAAAGAAAAGCGAGAACTTACGAATGGTTTATTTTCTGGATGTAGAGAAAAAGGAGGTAAGAAATCTAAGCCATGGCTTTACTTCGGTTTTTGATTAGAATTAAACCATCTTTGAAATACTGAGCACTAATGTTCAAGAAGACACTTCTGAACGGCACAGTTTAGTGAACATGACGCAGAACTAGACTGCAGCTGTCAGTCTAGACTCCAGCTGACTGAGCTGACTAGCTTTGCAAAGGTGTTAATGGTGACGTCTATTACCTGTTAACAGTCAAACCGAATAAACGGGACAGTTTGTATTTACATTTTATTTAATTTAACAATTTTCTATTAGTTTAGTATGGATACAGAATGAACACATCACATACAGTGCACAGGAACACAGAGACTTCAGTACCTGACTTCCATTGGCTTGGGTCTGTTTTGGTGGTGTTTCCTGAACTGCAGGACTAACTGTAGTAGAGTATGTATAAGCCACCTGGGGAATCAAAATGGTTTGCTTATTGGCAGCGAGAGCTCTCAAGCATGGAACACTGTTCTGGTCAGCAATGGCAACAATTGTAGGTAACTGGGCAGTGACTGTAGGTATAGCAATATTTATGGGATTGGCACTTGGTGGGATTACATTTACAATAGGATCAGAGTCTGTAACACTGGTGTCCTTTTGTGGTTCTTTTTTTGCACAAGTTAAGTTCAAAGGTTCTTCTTGGACAGAATAAACACTGTTCTGGTAAACACTAGTTATGGTAGATCTTTCCAATAGTTCTCCATGTTGCTTTGGTAGCGAAAGGTCAAGAGGTTCAATTTGTGGCTCTTCTTGTACACCCTCTGCCGTGTACGTATAACCCTGTGAATTTCGTGATGAAGAAAGGTTTAGTGGTGATGGGGACGGCGTGCTACTGCGTGAACCATTCAGAGTTGATCCCCCTGATAAAGTCTGAGATTTTGTTGTACTGATCGGATTTTCTGAATTACTTGTGCTGTTCTGGGGTTCACTCACTTTTGTAGTTGCTGCTTGATCATCGTTATCTGTGGGGCTGCTTTCTTTAGCTTGTTCGGGAGAAGATGGTCCAGAAGACTGCACAGAAATTTGTCCAGCTTGCATTTTTTCAAACCACTTTTTTACCACATCCAGCGGTAGGTTTACTGAATCGGCTATTTTTGAAAGCTCTTCTGCGCTTGGTTGTGCATTTAATGCATAATAGGCTTTTAGGAGCGATAAAAGGTTCTTTAAAGGTGGCTGACCAGGAGACAAGTTGTTCTCCCCAGCTTCTGATGGGACAGGGGAGTCAGACTTCTCAGCTTCTGTTTCACTGGACTGAGGAAGCTGAGAAGGATTTTTCGTTTCATAGTGCTTTAATTCTTGAAGTGCATTAAGATCTCCTGGACAGTCATCACAAAGAAGACAAGTGCTATCATTGGTCTCTCCTTCAAAGTTCTTATCTTTCTCAGACTTCACCGTAAGATCTTCTGGTAATTTTTCATTTTTGCAACTGTTTGCAGGAACAGAGTGTTCTTTTTTTAGATTTTGTGGAACAACCTGAAGTTGGCTTGGCTGCTCCAAGCTGTAGTTGATGATAATTTTGGTTGTCCCGTCTTGGTCAACCAAAGGAAGACTGATAGCTGAAATGAGGGAATGGCCAGCTTGTTGTATAGATGCATTGCTGATTGTTTCTTGTTCTTTGGATGCAAGACTAGCATGATTGTTTTCCAATACTTGCCTTATTACATTACCATCCACTGCCACTTTAAGTACATTTTGAATGTCACTTAAGTTGATGCTTATGGGAGACACCAGACCTACTGTTGGTAGAACAACAGCTTGCACCACACCCTGAGGAGAACTGGTTGCCTGCAATGGGCTACCACCACTAAAAACCCCATTCTGCAAAGGGGTCGAACAATTAATTCCTGAAGCAACCACTATGGGCTTGAATTCATAATCCACAGGTTCAGTTTTAATTTGGTTAACAGGAAGTTGCTCTTGCAAGGGTTTATTTTCTATCTTTTGTCGTATCTGTGGTCTTGCTGGGCTACCGGGTGATGCAGAAAGGGAAGGGGAGGAGCACTGAGACGTCTTGAGCCCTGACCGAGCTCGACCATTCACGGGCATCAAACCAATACACTTCTTACTGCTTATGTGTGAGCTGTATGAACCAGAATGGGAAAAACGTTTCTTGCAGTTTGGGCACTCATATGGCTTCTCTCCTGAAGATCAGAAAAAAAAAAAAAAGAAGAGAAAAGGTGCATGCAATGTTTCATCAGGCTACAGTGTAACTTTATCAAGCGCAGTGAACAGAAAAGAATACATCAAAATTAGCTCTCAAAGGGTCCTAGAGAAAAAAATCCTTTACAGTGAATTGAACACCAAAAGC
This sequence comes from Heteronetta atricapilla, assembly GCA_011075105.1. Taxonomy (NCBI): domain Eukaryota; kingdom Metazoa; phylum Chordata; class Aves; order Anseriformes; family Anatidae; genus Heteronetta; species Heteronetta atricapilla. The sequence goes on from CM021732.1 coordinate 15,742,840, forward strand.
AATTATGTCATCTCTAGCTCTGACCCTAGGATCTCTGATAAATCTAATTGTGGTCCAATAGTAGACATAGGATGGCACCCACATGGTCATGATGCATTCTGGTATTTCCCAGTAACTGCCTACATATCACATGAATGAGTCTACACAATACTTGCAGATTTCATTGAATTCCTTCCAGCAGTAATATTACTAATGTCAGAAGCAGCATTAAACACTTCAGAATGGAAAAAAGCAGAATATGTTTAACCAAAGAAAAATACAAATGGCATAAATGTAAATCATAATTAAACAAGGAGCTGCTTTTTTCTGCAGCAAATACAAAATATCTGTATCTTTCTGTAATGCTCATCAGCTGAATATAAACAAGCAACATTTAGGTAAAGGGAAACCAGAACCACGCATAAGACCAACGTCTGTTTGCCTTCAGAGATGAGTATCAGGTTAAATGGTCAGGAAGATGCATACAAATATGCAATCATTACACCCACAGAGTTGACTTTTCAGGGGATCTGTGTTACAGGGGAAAAGGAAAGAGCCAGAACAGCTGGCTTTCTTCAGAATGAAAACCGCGTTGGCTGAAGCTTTCCCATGCACAGACACAGATGCCAGTACTCTGTGGAAATGAAATGAATTTGATGTTTGCTGAGGGAAGACTTCTGAGTAAGGTGCTCTTAATTGCTATTATCATGGCTGAGCAACCAAGAAGAAGGGAAAAGATGGCCTAACACCCTGTTTTCAGACTTACTGTTAGTGGGTACATTTGGGTTAAAGAGAGAAAATAAGAAGCTCTTCTGAGTGACCAAGGTATACTTATTATATAATATAATAAATATTAATATACGATACTACATGTTAATTTATTACAAATTGAAGCTGTGGTGACAGTGTATCATAATTTCAGACCTGTGTCTTAAGGCTATTTTAATAACACTATTGTGGAATGATGAAAATCACAGCCACAGGAGGAAGCACAGTTGTTATATCCTGATTGTTATCAACTAAAATTTTCTAGCAAGGCTCATAACATGCAGCGTGGTCTGCAAACACTGAGAAAAACCAGACCAGTGAAAAGGACTGGAAGGATGCCCCCATTTCTTCAGACACAAGTGAAGTTTTCCTTAAGTGTCAGAGCTCAAGCTGCAACTGTAAATCCTCTTGAGTTATCCTACTTATTTTCTGCACACAGCTGAAGGCTGCAGTCAGTAGGTGCAGAATCTCAGAGGAATTAAAAAGAAACACCCGTATTTTAAACTTAGACTTACAAGGCCGATATCTCATCGAAGTTATAAAAAGTAGGAATGGTAACATTAGTACATAATTCAATGCTTGATTTATTTACCACTGTGGATTCGTAGGTGCTCCTTTAGATGATGTTTATATTTAAATGCTTTTCCACATTCAGTGCACTTGAATTTTCGATTACCGCTGGACTGCGTCACATGTCTCTGTAAGAAAAAAATTAGAATTATTGCACAGAACAGCATATTGGAAAAAAACTCGTGTTTTCACAGTGTAACAGAGAAAATGCAATACAAAACTGAAAATAATCAATCATAATTTTAAGAGACTGAAGGTGGTATGTGTTATGCATGAAAAAGAAACAAATTAGAAGTCAGGTTAAAACTGAACCACGTGTATCTTCTGAATAAAGCCGGTACAGTAAGAAGAAAAAAAGTATTTGCCCCTTCTCCTAACTTCAGATGAAGCTTGTACTGACGTGCTATATGAGTAAGAAGTTCCAAGACGTATGCTAATTCAATTTGTGAAAGCAAAAAAACAAGAAAAACCCCAAGCCCACCAACCACAGAGTATGTCACACAGAATAGAGAAACATTAAAGCATATCAAAGCCTGTTTGAAGTTTAATCAGGTGACTTGATTTTCCCATTTACATGCTTCCAGTGCTTACTGTTGGCCTTGGATTCCTTTATGTAATGGTGCCACAGGATTGCTCAAGAGAAGATGGCTCAGTGACAACAAAGGCACTCTCAGTCACAATTAATTCTCAAAATAAATGCAAAAAACTAAATTAAAATAAATATCGAGATTTCCCAAGTACACAACATCACACTTCCTCACTGTTTGCATTGAAGCTCTGTAATTATTTTTGTTATATTTCACCTTTTGGGAGCATTTATTGTCAAGTACTTTTAAATTTTAATCAAATTAATATAGCTTTTTCATTATAAGTTAAGAGAAAACAAAAGCAAAGAAAGGCAGGTAAATACCTGGACTGTATATGTGAAATATATATGCTCAATTTAATTTTTTTTCAAACTTTATAAATCTAGGAATGTGTATTTTTAAAGACAAAAATCGCATGTGATTTAGAACTTGGAGCTGCTTGATTCCCAACATGAAACAGAGCAATTGGAGGTTTTTTTTTCTCTTCCAACCAATTGTCTCTTTAAAACAGCAGCCGCTCCTTTTTAAGCGGAGCTAACTTTGCAGAGAGATACCCTACCACCATTTGGATGCAGCTGCAGACCTTGGGTAACTGGCGAGTATTTTTATAACCTCATTAGCAGAGCTATTCACGTACCGCGGGGAAGCAGCCTGTGCGCGGGCAGCCAGCACACAGCAGCTGATGCGCGCTCACTTCCCCCGCGGGAGGCTGCCGCGGGGACCCTCTGCCCACCCGGCTGGGCTGCGGCGGCCACCGGCTGAGCAGGGACCTGCCCAGCCCTGGGACTGCTCCCCGAGAGCCTGCTGGGGGCTGAGAGCTCTGCTGGAGCAGGGGGGGATGGATAGGAAGGCAGGGTGGTGTTCCTGCCCTGATTTATTAGCGATGGTTTTGAGAACGTTTAGCTGCCAGAGTTTGCTGGTTGAGGGAGTCTGAGGACTCTGCTCTGAGGTGTGCTGCCCAAATGTTCAAGCCCCCTGTTCTGTACCCTGTCCTGCTTTACATGATACAGACATTAACCAAGGACAAATTGAAACAAGAAAATCTAAATTGCTTCCAAGTACTCCAATTCTGCACTTCTCTTGGGGTAAGCATTTGTTTAAGCTGCAGTTGTCACCTCTCGGCAGATCCTGCTCAGATCCACCTCCGTGCGTTCTCCTTTCAGCCTTCTCCAAGTCTCTGCAGCGAGGTCTCCACTCCGATTTACCCTGATCAGATCCCTGTTCCCCCGTTTGTCAGCTGTCTTTTGCTAGTTCACACATCTTCCGAGCTTTGTTTCACTGTGTACGTTGAAGATGATGCTCTAGAAGATTGTGGCTGACTCACTGCGCTTTAATGATCCAGCTTCACCGAGTCTGGGGAACCGTGTCAGGATTTACTTAAGCTTGCAGAGAATCAGTTACTGCTGTTTGACTTGAGATTATGCAAGTTAAAGGATCTCAGCATGCAAACAGCTACTGCAGATGCTGGACTACATACATAGATGTACTAAATATTACTGCATGTATTCAAGCTGTCAAAAATATTTCTGCTCCAGTCTTTAAAATTCAATGTGCTGCTTCCCTGGCGTGGAAGCTCACATTTCTTTTACCAAATTTGTAATGAGTCTTTCTGTTTTCCTGGTTACAGCTATAAGCTGCTTTCAGCTCTTTGAGCCTTCTGCTAGGTAGCATTTCCATCTGTGTTGCCTTACCGTCTTATATTTGTAATTCTTTACGCAGCTTTCTCTTATCGCCGTTCCTCCTACTCTTTATTTATTTATTTAAAATCTGCGATATCCTCAAGAAGTACACTGCAGAATCTTCTTTAGAACTGAGAAATCACGACTCTTAAGTACCTTCTGTGATACTTTCACCTTCATTTTCTCAGATTCAAATGTTTTTACCTCTTCCAGTACTGTTAAATCTGTATTTTTGTGCCTCTGATGTGTGCTATATTGTTTAACGCACTGTACGTAACTGCTGTTTTCTGTTTGTTAAGAGTTAACCTCAGCGTTCAGACCATAATCCTCTGCGTTCTTTTAGGACTGAAAGAAGAAACATCATCCTTAAGGTCTGTAAGTAGCCACTAACGGAGCTCTACATCAAATATTTACCGTGCTTTGGACAGAAGTCCGCTCTCTTCACACTAGAGAAATGAAGCAATTAATGGGACTCCTGAAAAGTTGTTTGGAAAATAGGAATCCCAGGCAAATTGGTGGTCTTTCACAGCTTGGTAATGGTCTTCTAGAATGGCTATTTGTCAGCTGCGTCCATGGCAATATGAAATTTTAACAGACTAGCTCTGGGCGCTTTGTAGATGGATGAGAAGAAAAACAGAAGACGGGAAGCATTTATCCAGACTGCACCTCTTTGGGGCATCAGATGTGAAAGCAGGTGATACACGTTCACCGCTGCTGCCTACTGACCCTTAGCTGGCGCCAGAACAAGCGTACAGCGGAATGAGGAAAGTGGGGAACGGGGAGGAGAGGGGGAAAGAGGAGAAGGTGCAGGATCAGTGCTCAGCTCTCCACTGGAGCAGAAGCAGCAAAGCCTGCCGTGTTTGCCCCTTCCTCGGAGGAAGGCACAGCCTTCCGCTGCCTCCACTACGCTTGTTATTATCTTTGCTCACTGCTTCCAATTATAAAACTGTCACATGCTGGCCACTGATCAGCTAACTGAAAGTTATCCATATAATCCACTTTCAGGTTACATCCTTTATAAATAAGGAAAAACAGTAAACATTAAGTTTTGCAGATGTTGCTGTTTAAGATCCATGGACAGGAGGCCTGTACTTTACTACAGCTAAAATTCAATTTTCCATTACACAAGCGATGTAACCATGTGCATGAAGCAAATCTGATGACATGACAACATTGTGACAATGACATGAACAAATAAGCATTTCAAATTTACCAACTATCTGCACTACTGTAGTTCTGACTCTGGCTATGGCTCTAGAAAATCACTTTTAACCTGGTGAATACTGAGTTCCAGATACTTCACAGAAGCAATATTCCTGCTTATCAAATGCAGTCATGTCCCTCAGAAGTATAAGCCCATTAAAATATCTCAAACATCTCCTTCAGCAACACAATGTTTCCTCTTCTAGCAATTCTTCCGAGATCGTTTATTCACTTGATATTTTTTCTCTTTTCTTCCAAACTATATGCAAAAATGGGAAGTCCTCCCAACTACTTCATTCTTCTACTTTTAGGCTTCTGGTTGGAAAAATGGAAAATAAAAGCGGTAGCTTACAGCAACAAGACTTTACAAAAAGCTCTCATAGATTTTAGTCAGAATTGTAAGCTGTACATGAGATGATAGTAGCTTTAAAGTGGAAACCAAGCCAATAAGAGAGCAAGGCAGAAATGAATTGTTCAGGGGAAATACTTGTGAATAAGCAAGAGCTGCCCTGCCAGAACACACTGGCGAGGTTATTCCAAACCCTGCGAAACAGTAAAACCTTGCCACTAGATTGCCCTTACTTCTTGTAAAAACTTTTCCTGAATGTATTCGCTCAGATATAAAAAAGGACAGTACAGTTTTAACCTTGTTGAACTCTTTGACTTAGTAGTAGCTTGTTGAACAGGGGTTAGCAATATGTAAAAGAGCATCTCCTTTTTTTCGACTATGTTACAGCTTTCAGCTTTTCAGTTTAATGAAAATGGGAAGGGAAGGGAAGGGAAGGGAAGGGAAGGGAAGGGAAGGGAAGGGAAGGGAAGGGAAGGGAAGGGAAGGGAAACCTTAGGTCTCTCAGTAGTAACGAGGTGGCCAACTCACCAAGGGCATTTCAAGGAACCATACCGTCGGGTTAACCAATGAACCAGAGAAAACAAGCTCAGAATATTTTTAGCCCTTTCTATTGCTTTATTTAGTACTGAAACACTGTAATTTATGCACAAGCAATTTTTGTGTATTGTCTTATAGCATGGGTCATATTTATAAATTACATCTCACTGTTCAGGCAAATGAATCGACACAATGGATTGTTTCTTCAGGGCAAAAATGGCTACACTCAATTTTGAATTGGCCAAATAGGACATATGGAAGAAAAATCTAAGTATTTCACTAAAGATGTGAGATTAAATTTGAGTCACAACTCTTACGTAATGCTAGGCAAAGAACAGAAAAACCTAATCACCTGTAAATGCAATAAAGCACTTCTGAAAACTAAAATTCAAACCCAATTATACTGCGTAGATGAATGAAAGCACAGGAATTCACATCTCATCCTTTGGTAGCAGGGGAGAAAGTCTGACTTCACCAGCAAGCTTAAGTAAATGCTCCAGGACTGGGACTTCAGCCAGCGAATACTCTGAGATGAGTGTCTGACATGCCCTGTACAGACATCTCTGCTCACACACCAACTCACGGCACTGCTGCAGAAGACAGCAAATCCTCCAGCCCAGTGGCACGTACCTGATCTCGCCCCGACTTGTGCGATGTCATGTGGCGGTCCAGCTGAGTTCTGTACGCGAACGTGTAACTGCACAAGGAGCAACTGAAGTTATCTTCGTTCTTTTCATGGCGGTACTTAATGTGTTCCTTCAGAGAGGTAAAACGCTTGTACCCTCTATCACAATACGGGCAGGTGAGCAGTTGGGAAAATGCATCGGGCGTTCCTACACAGGAGAGAGAACACACCGTATTTAAACAAACTGTAAGCTCTGAATTTACCTACACTGATTGTAATTGCAAGAAAACATGCACCTGCTAGGAAGCTCCATCTGTTTTAGAAAAGGAATAATGACCATTTATATTTTTCCACAGGTATTACATTTCTAACTGCAGTAGGATACAGCTGTCCCAGCGTGCTATGAAGGACATCAGCACAATGACACCCAACGGAGCCACACCTCTGTCCCTAAGTCTGTTGGACTTTGCTACACCGCACCAGAGCTCCTGCATGTGTACTTCCGATTAAAAAGTATTCTGAAATTTGTAAATCTTGGTTGAAGACCCAGTAATCTTTGTAGATTTGGCTAGCCCAACTACTGACTACCCTGAAATCATGTTTACAAATTAAGTCTAGCACTAAAATATTTCATGGTCATCCAATTTCAGTTCCTAAGGAATAAACAGTGTTTGCATCTTGCAGAGAACTTTTCTTTTTTCTCTTAACACAAAATTGTAAGAGGAAGGAGAATAGAAACATGGTTTATAATCTTAGTTGTACACAGACACGCACCTGGTAGTAGGACATACTGGCTGCAAGAGAAGGGGATTAAGTGACAGAAAGGAGAGCTATCAAATGTGATGCCATAAATATGATTTTAATATAACCTATGGATTTTACTCTCCTGGCTTTCATGAAGTTACTTCTGTGTCAGTACAGTAAAAGTGAAATCAAATTAAAGCTGAATAGTAATTTGACAAGAATATTTCTGAGACGTCACCATTTAGGAAATTTTAACTCCATCTCTTCCTACCAAGCATGTATTTTTGCTCCATATATAGTAACTGATTCTATGTTAGAATTGTTTTTTCTCAGAGATTCTTTACATCTTACTTGACAGATTAATGAAAATGTGCTTACCTAAAAGCAGGCTTTGCTGTACTTGTACTATTTAAGGTGTGCTATCCTCTAATGACCATCCTAACCTTCCATGCTTCAAGGGAAAGCATACTTTGCAATGATGCACCTATTCACTGTGCTAAGTGAGAGCAGGAGGGGAAGGTGGAATGTCCTCACAGATTATCATTTTATGATCTGAAGCATGAGGTGAAAATTTGTACAGATTGTCATTTTAAGTTGTTGAACTATAAGCATTATTAATACTCCTAAAATTAACCGGTAGTTTCTAAAGTACTTCTGAATTATTTATCTTCATGACCTCTTGCAGCAGTTATTACCATAGATTGATTATATGCTCTATAAAGTAGCAATTCTTTTTGTTTGTGTGGAATTTACTGACTTTATTTTTACTGCAATTGCTCTTGCAAAACTGAAAAAGGAAGAGTCAGGCCAGTTCTCATTACTACTTAAAAACAGCACCGTCTCTGTCATACAGGATCTTTTTCATTCCTTATGAGAACAGGCTAGGTAACGCTCACATTTCACTGTTTTTATTTTGCTGTAGTTCTACCCATTTAAGTTCCTTATTTTCCCAAATTAGGTATGTTTTCCAAAAATGGACGCATCCCCATATGTGTGGATATAGTACGCTTCCCTTCAATGGATTTTTTTCCACCTACAATTCTATTCATGTAATATAAAGAATACTACATTTCAGCATAAATACAAGTCAGGGGAAATGTCAAAAGTGTGTTAAATTCTGTTTCCATTGGAGCAAATGTTGAAATGGCAATGGTTTTGCAAAGCCCACTGCTAAAGACTCCAATTCTCTGTGACTGCACCTGTCCAGTCCCCTGGTTTTGAAGCATATATCTTTAGCAAGTATCACGACATTTTTTGGCATTTTCTCTTCCAAATAATTAAAACTTTGATCAACATTGTTCAGCATCATGGTTTTCAGAACGCTTTCCTGTAAACCTATTTAGGTAGGTACAATTTAAATTATTAATATCAATTTGTATTTTTAATGATTACATGGAAATCATATTGCAAGTCTGTAAAACTAACTTGACAATCTGTGCCACTGCAACCACAAATTAAAATTTTACATTAATTAAATTATAATTTTAAGATGCTTCTGTTGAGCATGTGCCTTATTTGGATTTGCAAAACCTCAAAAGTAAAACACAAAATATTAGAAATTTATGTCCTGCTTCTGTATGTAAATAGGCAGGCACACAGTCTAAATTTACTAAATATTTTAAGTTACTTAAACTTTTTTTGCTAGAATCTCTTCTTAACAAAGAAGACATTTTTTGTTCAAATGTGTACATTTTTTGTAACAACTGGAACACAAATCCAAATCTTTCATGTAGGATGTTATTTTCTTTTGAAAATCCTAAGTACCCCCACTAAAGGAACACAATCTGATTAAAACTCTGGAGTTTTCACAGATTATGAAAGCTGAACATGTCAAAAAGCAGTGCAGAATGCAAAACCAATCTGAACACGTTTTGTCTTTGAGTATGTGTTCCATGATGAAGAAATGAACATAGTCTGCCTTGACATCTCATTCAGAAGCACATTTTAAGCATTAAACTTTCTTTAAGTAGGTGTTTTTTCTTCCTCTAAAACACTTCTAGTTATTAGTTATCCTAATTATTTAAAAATAACAAAATATAGAGCATTGACTTGTACCATGTAAAATTATAAAGCTGGAACAGTTAACTAAGAGCAAAGAAAAGTCATAATAAAATAAAAACTTCCTATTCCAATATGAAGCAATATTTTCAAAGTCTACTTGAAAGTCAGTATTTCTTAATGGGCTGCCATTAAGAAGCATAACAACAGGCCATTGCTTTATTTCACATAAACATTTTTGTATAAGCAGTATTTCTTTTTTGTCTGTTGCTGTCTTTTAAGGAAAAACAAAAAACAAAGCCTGTCACAGAGCAACTATCTAGTAAAAGAACTTCTCTCTAGTACATTCTTTGGGGTATTTTGTTCAGAAAGATAAAAAGAAAAGAAACGTTATATCTCCCCCTAAATTATTCTTCCATAAAACTATCCTCTCTTGACTCATTCTCAGAATCACAGAATCACAGAATTTCTAGGTTGGAAGAGACCTCAAGATCATCGAGTCCAACCTCTGACCTAACACTAACAGTCCCCACTAAACCATATCGCTAAGCTCTACATTTAAACGTCTTTTGAAGACCTCCAGGGATGGTGACTCCACCACTTCCCTGGGCAGCCCATTCCAATGTCTAACAACCCTTTCGGTAAAGAAGTTCTTCCTAACATCCAACCTAAACCTCCCCTGGCGCAACTTAAGCCCATTCCCCCTCGTCCTGTCACCAGGCACGTGGGAGAACAGACCAACCCCCACCTTGCTACAGCCTCCTTTGAGGTCATTGCATTTAATAAATGTTCTTTCTGTTCTTTCACATAACGGTACTGAATGGAAGTATGAAAGCTTGATTTTTATTTCTAATTACTGAAGATGATTACCATGTAGGTACCAATACTACTGAATCACAGCGCACATCTTGTTTCACAAAATCAAGTTGTAGTGGTTTTTTGCAAGATGATCCCATCATCTCTTCAGTATTTGCAGTTTGCAGCTCAGAAGGGCAACTGCATCCTGGGCTGCATCAACAGAGGGGTGGCCAGCAGGGGAGGGAGGTGGTTGTGCCCCTCTGCTCTGCCCTTGTGAGGCCCCACCTGGAGTCCTGCACAAGAAGGATGTGGAGCTGTCAGAGCGGGTCCAGAGGAAGGCCATGAGGATGATCAAAGGGCTGGAGAACTTCTATGAAGAAAGGCTGAGAGAGCTGGGAATGTTCAGCCCGGCAATGAGAAGGCTTGGAGAGACCTCATTGCAGCATTTCAGTACTTAAAGGGGGCTTATAAATAAGCTGAGAGCAACTTGTTGCTGTTGCTCTATAATGACAGGACAAGGCGGAATAGTTTTAAACTAAAAGAGGGGAGATTTAGATTAGAGGTTAGGAGGAAATTCTTCACTCAGAGGGTGGTGAGGCTCTGGCACAGGCTGCCCAGAGAAACTGTGGATGCCCCATCCCTGGAGGTGTTCAAGGCCAGGCTGGGTGGGGCTTTGGGCACCCTGGTCTGGTGGGAGGCGTCCCTGCCCATGGCAGGGGGGTGGAACCCAGTGACCCTTAAGGTCCCTTCCAATCAAGCCATTCTATGGTTCTATTTAACTAAAATTTTAATATTTTTTTTCAAAAGCTACGTGTGTAAGCAGTGTTATATTTTGAAAGACAACAGAACTTCGGCCTCAAGTACTTAGTACAACTTATTTTGAAAGAACCGAGCTGGTGGCAGATTTACCATTTTCATCCTGACCACTAGCTTCTGGTGTGCCTTGTCTCTGGTCCTCCTCAGGTGCTTCAGGGTAAATAACAGCTGTATCTTCTTGTTGAAGGAATTCTTCAACGTTAGGGTCATGGTTTTGCTCATTTTCTGCATCAGAATCACATTCATCTTCTTTTACTAAAAGTAAAAAAACAACATACAAGATGTCAAATGAAGACTTTAAAAAGAACATAAATGAGATTCATTAACTCACATTTCCAAATCACTCTCTATCCAAGGATTACAAAGCTCTTTACAAATACTAGTATAGGTCAAGCTCCTTAATATATAGGAATATGCCATGTTTTAAAACAGAGAAACAGTGGCAGAAGGACATTCTAAAAATTGACTGAAAGTACAGTTGGTTTCTTTACTTCACTATATTTTTATCATTTTACATTTATCTCCCTTCAACTTCCTTAATATTCTTGAATGCAATATTAATCACAATTGAGCCCTTGAAAGACAGCCTTAAAGTCTTGGCTCCTACATTTGAAAAAGTCGATTTGTTGCCTTCAAGACATATTTTTTAATGTTATTTTAAGACCTGTTCGTTAGTGCAAGCCCAGTGGATGTTCAAACTCTGCATAACAATTTGGTTGGCTGAAACACACCAAACCTGAACTTTGAGTGGCTTGCTCTCTGGGCCTGGAAATGGGTGTCATAAAGGTTTCAGATCGAGTTAACATTCTTCAAGATTTTCCAATTAAAAACTTAAGAGAAAAATCAATGAACAATTTCTTTAAAAACACTTTATTTCAAAGTTAACAAATAATACATTAAATATCTTACTTAATGCTTTGTACACTAAGTATGTGCTAGCACGTGTTTGCCTAAACACATTTTTCATAGAGTTTACTTTTACCATTGTGGAACATTCTGCGAGAGCTGTGTCTGTGACACACTAAATCATGACAGATCTCCTCTACTATTAAAAATGTGAAGTATATTTTTAATAGGAAGGAGAAGTTTTATGGTTCATTTCTCAGTGTGAAGTCTCATACTCAATTTGCAATTTGACACAATCATTTTATTACACAAGACAGTCTTTCTCATGCACAGATGAATGTGCTATACGGTACTTCTCTGCACGTTTTTTGAGAAGACCTGCTTTTAGGGCAACTAAAAAGATTGTGTGAAACTAGTCTAACACATCTACCTTTTTTTGTAAATGAGGCTTACCCTGATAATATCAAACTACTTAGTGTTAAGGGCATCCAAAAAATACGCATAAAAATCTTAAGAAACTGGAGAGGTTATATATTAATTTTTTTCAACATTACCAAAGCAGAATATTAAAAAAAGACAAAGCACCTGTCTTGTTTTGATTCTGAACCTGGAGATCTAAATTTTATTTTGCTTTCTGTATAATCAGTAAAAATAGAGGAGTTAAAAACACACTAGCTTGGGTTTATTTTGTTATACTCCTTATTAGGTTTGAAACACTATCTATTGACCTGTAGTTGTGTTCCACACGTAAGATCAGTGCTATTCTTCCTTTTGCTCTGGTTGCTGAAGCTGTCAGCAGACAAGCTGCTGTGGAGGCACTGCTCTGCTGCACCTCCAGGGTGAGGAGACCCGGAATTAGCTGGCTAAAACAGCACTTACAAGTTAAAGTCTCAAGTTCTGAAGAGCAAAGTGATTTACAAAGAGGTGGGAAAATCTTCAAGGCTTTCATAGGGACACTTAACCTAGCCAAAATTCAATAGCACTTTATGAGTAAGGGACTCAGATTAACAAACAAATACCTGTACATCCTACTTCATCTGTCTGAGCTTCAGGCCCCAGGATATCCTTTTTTTCTTTTCCAGCTGAAATATTACATTTCACAAAAAGAAGAGCGAGTATTAAAAACAAAACCAAACAAACCACACACCCACCAACTTAATATATTTGAGGAGGTTTTTGTGCAGCATTTTTTCCAATTCTGTATTTAGAAGAAATGCACTTAAGGACAACATCTGTTCCAAAATACAGATTCCACATGACTCTAGCAGGAGCTGGTTGAACCACAGAGATATTCCACGGGTAAAGAAATTTAATTTTAAAAGGAAGCTGTACCACATTACTACTCATTATTGGAAGACAGGTAAAGACTGGGACAGAGTGTTTCTCCAGCAAATATAGAGTGAGCTACTTAAATAATCCCATGTACAAACAGTGCTATCTGACACGTTCAGTATTATTTCCAGAAACCGGAGTATCACAAAACTGATCCATTTACGTTCGTTTTTCCAATTAGCGGTGTTCAGAACTGATTGATGATTTGTGGGTAATGCCTGCAAACAGCTACATACAGCTTTCTGCTTCTTGTAACCTGTCTAGGAACCACGTACAGGCTCTGACTGTTTCAGTGAACACTGGAAGTGTGGCATGGAAGTTTTCTCTCACTGCAGACTGTCGGTTCAAATCCATAAAGGATTTGAATGATCCATTTGTTGCTGATTTTGATTTGCTGTGTAACTGGTACCAGTAAGTTTGTATGGGAGAGGTGACTGCTGCCATTTTTGTCAGTAAATGGCTTATGGCTGGAGTACACAGCGAAACTACATTGCTTTTTTCATCCCTTTACTTATTATTAGAAGACTATGTTACTATATGTGAATACATTAGCAGCCAATAGATGTGAGCTGATGGAAATAGAAGCATTATTTCATAGTTTTATTTTGGAGACCTTAAGTGCTTCAGAGCTAAAGTGCAGAGAACGACTCTCGATCCAAGATGCTAGAATGCATGACTGGCATGACCTGAAGTGGTACTTGTTATATTTTTATTTACCTTTCTTTATTTTGGTACAGGGAAAAGCCATTTGGTATGGCTATTTACAACCCCAGAACATGCCAGATTTTTAATTACAGGAGAACCTAATTTCTCTCTTATATGTGAGATGATAAATCCCAGGGCAACTTTAAGTTCTCAGATACAAATGGGTTCCTCAAAGGAAAAGACTCTTAATTCTGTCTGCCTTGACAAGAACCACCCGGCCCAGAAAGGTGGGGAAGCTCTATCCGCAGACAGTCAGACAAAAAAAAGAAGGTTAAAAGGAAACTGTAACACTTAAATTTTACATTAATTTTAATTAGCATCTTAAAAAAACACACACTATAGTCCCTTGATCAATACCGAAGCATTGAAGTAATTATATTTTTGGCTCACGATACTGCAGACTTTGTTCTGAATTTATAAGATGGCTGAATGCGGGCAATGAAAATCAAGTCCAAAATTTAATTTCTTAAAAACATTCATGATACAAAATATGCAATTTTTCTTCCTAAAAAGGGTTGTGGTTTTTCTCCATTATGAAATAGGTTCTGTGGAAGAGAGGGACTACCAGTAAGCCATTACTTATAGGAGTTTAAATTATAGTGTCTCTAGCAAATTCCATTGGCTTCAGGACAAATAAAAGTGATGCTTCCCAAGGTAATGTCAAGGAATTCATGGCATTCAAGATTAATCTCAGTGAAATTAAAAACACTCTCAATTCTAGTAATCATAAACTCTGGTACTGTCTCTTCTCCATATCAAAAAGTGGGGTGTAAAAAAGGGAGGAGACCTTTCCCACAGGGTGTGATCTTCCCTAATGCTGTACAGACAGTTTGTATTTTGGGGGCTGCCAAGAAGAGCTCCACCTTTACAGCTGTGTGTGCTCGGCACAGGAAGACAGCTCCGCATCTGTGCAGAAGCCCAAGTGCCACGCTGCAAACACAGCTGCTGGGAAGTAGCGGTGGGGCTGAGAAGGCTCCTCGTGCTGTGTGGAAATAAGGACAGACAGCCATGCTCTTGAACATCCCTATAGAAACTGGCAGAGTCATCAACTCCAACCTAGCTCCAGGAGCCAGGATCAGGTGAGGCAAGGCTTCACTTCAAGGTCAGCGAGGAGTGCCTGGAGCTCCCACAGCTACTTCTGATCCGCAGCTCTGCTCAGCTCTGATCTTCTCCGTGTCTAACCATTTCTTATGAGCAGCTGCTTAGAAATACGGCGGGACTTCCTCCAGCCAAATGCCAGTAACTTGCAGGTCACAGGCTCCGGTGTACGCTACCCATGAACACGCAGGGCGCTGCCACTGCATCACAGGCTGGCTGCGAAGATCTTTGTACGGATAAGATAACTGATCCTATTTCAGCTACTAGCAAAATGGAAATTTGGGGTGTGGGCAGAAAGGCAAACTTCACTGAAATTTCTGCCACAGTGTTATCTTCAGAGAAGGGAATAAATTACAAAGCCCAACAAGAGTTTCTAATTTAAATTCTTTAGAGCTAATTTTCTGGTGTACTACTTGCACGTAGCAAGCACTATCTACACTTTACAGTTATGCCTGGCTGGTTGCTCCTGTGAGTAAAAACTTGATCAAGAAAATGCCACGCTTCTTGGCCTCCCCCCAGATGAAACTAAAGCAAAACAGTGCAGCGAACTTCATCAGCAACCCATTACACTGAGAGAACACAATCTGTATTACAGTACGTGAGTTTAACCCTAAATTTTATAAGTTAAAGGAATTCTTGACTTCCAGAAGGACCTTACACCTAAAACATAATTTCACTAATTTTTAAAGTTTATTTCATGATCTGGGCAATTTTTTTTAAATGTTCGATTTTTCAAAGTTATCTTAGTTCTAGGCCTGAGATCTCTCGATTTCCTAAATACTTACTATTCATAACTAATACTTTTCCAAGCTTATTAACATACTAAGTCAATAGGGTGTGACCTTTGCTTTTTTTTAAATTGTAGTGTAGGTTTTACTTCGAACTAAGGCAAAAGAGATCACATTAGAGCATCGCTGCACACATGAATGCTGGCACATGGCCAGCAACTTGTGCCGGATACACGTGGTTCACTTTTTCAAACTTGTACGACTGCTTCAGTTAAACCTCTGGAGATACACACCTTATATTTAAAACACCTGTTCTGAAGGTCTTCGAGAAGTTCAGTTAGAATGACTGGAAACGGAAGGAAACTAATCTGATAAAGAAATGTTACGTGTGTTGTTTCTATTCTTGTGCGTTTCTGAGCAGAATAAAGATGTAAAAAAAGCTGTTCTGTCAGGTCCAACTAAACCTAGTAACTTTCAGTACGACCTCGGTGATGAAAGCCAGCTTACTACGACTGCTGTAGCGTACATTTTCCAAAAATAATCATTAGTCTTGATGACAGTGTTAGTGTTGCACAGACACCTACCCCAGTACCTTTCCCTTTAAGATGAAGATCACGTATTCAATACCCTTCTCTCACGAGTTCTAGTGTACAACCAAGACTGATGATGTGATTTTCAGCTTGCACCTTTCTTTTTACGAAAGCCATAAAAAGTAAATAGAGCTTTACCATAGCAAATCAAAGCTCCATAAAACCTAATTTAACCCTCATTTTTTCTCATGCAGCCTTTGCCAGAAGTTCAAACAATTTATTTAAAAAAAAAAAAAAACAACTTAGAAGCAAATAAAAAACCTTCAGACTGCTATAACAGAGACTTCAGAACATATAATTTTTACATAAGAAATTTATGGTAATTTTAGCAAGACAGTTGTTTAAATCTTTTGTCTGTCTGAACAGTGATGGAAGCCTGGCTGAGTAACCAATGACCATGGCAGAGAAAACGCCAGCTGATTCTCACAACACAATTACTATAGGGTTTGGTTCAAATGCTTCATTTTAAGCAGACAAATTTTAAAAGGTTAAAAATGACACATTTGAAATAGGAAGTCAAAAAAGATATTGCTACATATCTAGAGCTCTGAAAATCTCCAGAGGCTGCCTGAGGCAAGATACTGTGGTGTAACTACCTGTATGTATAGCTCCATGAAACGTTTAGTCCACCCCTTAGCCCAAGGGTCTTCATCCATCACCTCTGGGCCCCAGTGCTGTTTCCCAGTCCATACCTCAGGCTTCCTACACCAATGTCTGAGCGCTTCAAGAAATAGTATAGAAACAGCCCATTTTATGTAACTGCAATTCCCCTCATATATAACCTGCAATAGAACAAAGATTTTGCAGGAGAACTAAGAAAATTATCTATCTAATAATTTAGCTCCAAATTACTCATTTCACTGCACAGCATCTCTTGGCAACAGCAGCCCCGTAAGAGCTGGCTGAGTTGATGCTATGCTTTGAACTCTCAGCTGCTCGCTCTCAGCTGGACTGCAGTTAGTGACCATATGACTGCTTTCAGTTTATTTAGATGTGAAGTCATAAACTGATCTTAAATCACAAGTTTTAACAAGGTGGATGCTAAAGAATTGTGGTTGGAGTTCAGCCACAAACAGTGACATACCTGCAAATATTCTGCATCTTTCAGGGAATTAAGGACAAATTCCACAATAAGCTCCAGAAATTTATGCATTTATCCCAATTTGGCTCAAATATAAGCAAGCTGAGTGATATTGTGAAATTCAGTATCAAATCCAACAGGAAAAAGAAAAAGCCCATTTCCTCTTTGCTTCAAATGTTCTGCTTCTAGGGCTGCTGCATTATACATACAACATATACCTCCTGACAGTGTTTACAAAACATGGATTCATTATGCGTAAGATATCAAATTCTAAAACCCATAATCTATATATTTTTTTCCCCTGCTATCTTTTGTGAGGGAAAAGGCAGAAGCAGCTCACAGGCAGAAATTTACATCTGAATATTATTTTCTTTTTATGTTTTTGGCTTACTCCTTAGTCCCTAAGACACAGCTGCGAAAATCACGGCTCTTGTTGGGAGCTATGGCAGAGGCCTGCCATGCAACAAGACTTGGAAAAACTGAAAGCAAGTAATTACTCTCTGATCACTCTTAAGAATGCAGCATCCAGATTGGAAGCTCCTCCTTAACAATGCAAATGAATTGAATATATATCTTGGAATCCGCTTCAAATACCAAATAAAGAAAATAAAATTTAACATAATGAATGTTAGAAAACCTGATTCTTACTTGATTGCGAATATTCCATGTTTCTCTCTTCTAATCATTTCAGGAGTAAAGTAACCAAGAAATCCCATCAAGTCTTCTTTTTTAGAAATATCACTCTACATAGCATCCTCAGTGAAAATGAAAATGAACATACCTTCATCTTCCCAGCAACTGTTTGTGCTCCCTTCTCTTTCACTGTTTTCTGGTAATACTGTATGGTCTGTTGGCAAGTCATCTTCTGGCACACTTGCATCACAGTCTGCTGCATCAGTTACACTTTCTTCTTCCACTATATGCAATTTATCTTCGTCATCTGAATCTGAGTTTGCTTCTACCACATTATTATAATTGGTGACTGTGGACAGACAAAAAGCAAAATACCAATCAATATACTCTTAATTTACAGCACAGAGGTTCAAAGCTTTCAGTACTGTGGCCAGATGCTATATCTGGGGCACCTCTGCAGAATCACATTATTTCTTCTTCTTTCCCTGTGTGGATGGCAGAGGCCTGAGAGCAACCCGGACATAACGGCGGCACACAAGAAGACACCTGCCCGCTGCAGGACTCCCAGCACTGCCAGGAATTACGGTGTCCCTCACACCTGCTCACCCTGCACAAGGCCTGGCTTTTCCCATTCCCCAGCCAGGCTCCAGGCACGTGAATCAAGGAGACGTAAATGGGAACAATAAGGAGACTTGATTCAGAAGTGCTGAAGTGTTCCTGATCCAAGCTAAAATGCTCTTGCAGATACACCTAAAGATTGCACTACAGTAATCATGTGAATGCAAACATCTCAGAGGGGACTTGAAAGGAAACATTTTCACCATCTACCACCAAAAGGTTGTAAGTACGCTTTTTCATCATGGAGACCATATTGTAAAAGTCTTTTGGACAAAGGATTGTGTAATGATATATACGTGTCTGTTGTATGGGGGCAGATTACTATTAAGATAGTCCTAATTTGTGAGCACAGATCAGTTACAACCATTTCAATTCAAACTGGAAGGATTATGTTTTAGGAAAAAATATTTTCACAATCTGTTGAAATGTCTTGTTACTCATATGGAAGTTAAAGTTAAAAAACTATAAAACATTTATGGAATATCTATAAATGCATTACTTCTTCAATGTCAAATTTGAACTTCTTATTGTAATGCTTCAAAATACAGTTTAATAACAAGAATAGATTTACCAAGGAATAAACTAAGAAGACTTGTCTTGGCTGTGGCACTCCGATGGTTATGAGAACCATAGCAGTTAAGCACAGTCACACTACTTTACAGTCCCTGACTACTGTCACTGTTAGCACACCAGATAGACTCATTCTTTCATGTGAAATCCTGCCTATTAAAGTAGATAAATAGGACACCAGACTCCTGCTCTCCTGAAGTTAGTTTTTTTTTTTCTTTTTTCTTTCCTTTCCTTTTTTTTTCTAAAGTAGGTATTCTAGTAATTTAAAAATGCATTTAAGCAGGGAAAGTGAGTAACATTATGAATTGACAAGCTACTATCTCATTTCCTCCCCATCTGGGAGAAAAATGTCCCATCTAAAATATGCATAAGCATGACAAAAGAGCCTTTTGAATCTAAAATAATCATTCCACGTTTCCATATTTTATACACAGAACATTATTTGAAAAGTGTAACACGCCACTGTTGATGGTATCACATTTTTCTAGGACAACAAATTTAGGCAAATTGCCTAAATACTAGTATTTGGTCCATTTCTATCAATAAATTGATACTCACTTAATATTCTGTAACAGATTTTGCAAAGTAAAATAGTTACTGTACGGGATGTGGTGACATTGTGTGACAGATAAAATATACATACCCTCACCAAAGAAGAAGAGATTTATGAATTTATTTGCCTGAAAAAATGTAAAAAGGTAAGTTTTAAAAAAGTTAAGAACAGACAAAAAAAATAGAAGGAGGAAATGGAAAAAATGTTTTATCATGTTGTCTTAACTTGGTTTTACTGTGATGCTTAGATGTAGAGAAGTATGAATATAAAACACCATCATATTTACCTTTGTCACATGTAAAGGAGATCAGTAAGGGCAGGGATCAAAATTCAACCACAATATATATGCAGATTTTTAGGCCTATGCACAGAATTCAGTTGCTGAGATAACTACTATTTGAATAAATATATATATATATAATTGCCTGTTTAGTTTGGGAAATTAAGTGGAATTCTTTATATTAGGTTTAAAGTGTAGAATCTTTGTAGGGAAGATGAAAAAATAATCAGAAAGTCTGTCCTGAAGAATTACACTTACAGAGAAAAACTGTCTCTTCCTTTCTTCATCATGCATTTTCAAATATTTAAATATAATCTACTGATCATAGTACTATTTACTTTGAAACATTTTCATACATTCTCACCACAGTCACATGTGCTAATTTAGCAAAACTTAAAACTCATCCTCCTCACCCTCAGCCGTTCTGTGGTTCTGTGGACCAAAGTGCTGGTAGGATCCCGCCTCATTTTTTCAGATTACAAAAAATGACACATTTGTGTAATGTGTTATACCTTCTGAGGAACACATTACAGCAGTGTTCCTAAAGCCTCATTTACAGGAAGTTGGCCAAAATCAGATTCCTCGTTATACATTAGGTATTTCCCTCCAAGGCATTCAGCACAAATGCTTCAAAGCATTTAATTAATTTAGCAGTAGCAGGGTGATGGTATTTCCATGTTACAGACAAGAAACTGTCTACTTAAAAATGAGACTATTCTTTCAGCATTTTTGGCATTACCATGTCAGTCTAAGGCCTTTTGGGCCCTACTTTTCATTTTTATAGCATTTTGTATATTCAAAGCACACTCGGGTTCATTCCTGACGCAGCTGTGCTCAGGGCCCAGGTTGCTGGGTCAGTGTGCGATAGCACCTGGCAACAGAGATCATATAAATACGGGATCTTCCAGACCCATCTAACAACTCTGCAAGTTGAGAACAAAATCCAGTTTTCCAGTGGTGCTTTCAGGTGCCTTGGAGAGCCTGCTTTTGCTTCCTGCACTCCCCTACTTAAATTACTGCGCTTTGCAGCAATTAAGGCCAGGGTTCTGGAGACAACGGCTTCCTTTAATAAACATCCCTGATTCATTCTCTGGGCACCATTCCTCCTGCGAAAAATTTATGTGATCACATAATTAAAGATCTTATCATTATGCATACATGCAAGGGGCAAATTAAAACCATTTGAACAATCTCCATTCTGACATTTTCCAACTTTTTGTGAATGCTTGGCTTTCAAAGTCAAGTGTTTGATTTCAAAGAATACATTAGTATTCTTTAATAGAAATGACGGCTTAAAAACAATCAAATTCTGTAATTTACTGTATTTTAGCTAATTAAAATTAAAATCCCATTACCTCGTACCACACTGATGCCTGCGTGGCATGCCCTCCCTTGAGGGTAGAGAGGCCTTGCAGAGAGATCTTGACAAATTAGAGGGCTGGGCAATCTCCAGCCTCATGAAATTTAACGAGAGCAAGTGCCGGATTCTGCACCTGGTGAGGGGCAACCCCGGCTGTACGCACAGACTGGGGGAGAGGCTGGAGAGCAGCCCCGCGGAAAGGGGCCTGGGGGCTCTGGTGGAGGCCAGCTGGCCACGAGCCAGCGGTGTGCCCTGGCAGCCAGGAGGGCCAGCCGTGCCCTGGGGTGCGCCAGGGAGGGCATAAAGCTGGCAGAGAGCCTCCGAGGGAGGGCTACAAATATGGCAAAGGATCTAGAGAAGACATACGAGGGCCCTGGGTTTGTTCAGCCCCGAGCAGAGCAGGCTGAGGGGAGGCCTCATGGTGGCCTGCAGCTCCCTCACGAGGGGAGCGGAGGGGCAGGCGCTGAGCTCTGCTCTCTGGGGACAGCGACAGGACCCGAGGGGACGGCATGGAGCTGGGACAGGGGAGGGTCAGGCTGGGGGTTAGGGAAAGGTTCTGCACCCAGAGGGTGGTCGGGCACTGGGACAGGCTCCCCAGGGTAGTGGACACTGCACTGAGCTGCTGGAGGTCAAGAAGTGTTTGGACAATGCTCAGGGTCTGATTTTTGGGTGGTCCTGCATGGACCCAGGAGTTGGACTCAATGATCCTTGTGGGCCCATTCCAACCTGGGATATTCTGTGATTCTACGAAAGCTTAAACTAGCAATGCAGTTCTCCTCCTGTTGAATGAGGATACAAAGTGATGGTGGTAGCAGCCTGCTAGCTTTCATTTGCTTCAGACGTGTTTTGGCAACATGTTTTACAGCTCTTTGAAGGCATTGAAGAAAATCTGGCAGGAGGGCATCCTCCGCTGGGCTCCAGGGTTGGCTGCACTCCCTCTCCCTGCTCTCGCCTCTTCTCCAGTTCAATCCCATTGCCAAATTTAGGTCTTCCCTACCTGCACACCACTTTGTGTGTTTGCTTCTTGCATTCTCTCTGTTTCCTCAGAAGAACCACCACAAAGAGAAAAGGAAAACAAGCTCACCAGCCGCATGTGGTGCCTGGCACCACGATGACAACTAAAGCTGGGAGGAGTACATTTTAATTAAACCTTTTTTGGTCAGAGATTGAAATATACTCAATGGAAAAGCAGTATGTAGAGACTACTGCTTACAACACCTGAAACAAGTTCAACTGAGTGTACATAAACGAGGATTTCAAGAGACTTCTAATTTGGCCAAATATCCCATGCTGGAAATAAAATACACATGTAAGAAGAAAACCTGGCTCAGAAGAACAGTTACAGCTTTTCAATGAAGAAACTACAAATGTCTCAGAACTTCAGTCACATTTACCTTTAGCTAATGCCACTGAAAAGGAGTCACCACCTACACAAAACAACTCAGCCCGAATCACAGAGAACAAGCCTGCACAGCGCTCAGCGTCTCCACAACGGTACGTGGGGCTGTGAGGAGAAGCCATGGCTGGAGAGGTTCCCCAGGCCCTGCCACCATGGCTGCAGGATGGCACACAGCAGGGAGACACACAGACAACCACAACCATCACATCCTAGACTACAGAGCCTGTGTCTGGTAGGGATCATGTGCCCTGGCTGCAAGCTGCTGAGAACGGGTCACCAGACCAGCATGTGCAACGTGTCATGGACATATGGGCCTATCCTATCCATCCTATGGATGTGCACTTTAACCTAAACATTTAAATCATTAATTAAATAGTTTCATTATCAATTTCAGCTTTACCTCCACAGATGAATAGAAAAGAAGGCCTCATTTTCAACATTATATGAAAACTATTTATTCAATAAACATAATTTTTTAATATCATTACTACCTCTGTTCTGTAATAAAGATGAAGTAATCAAAATCATGAAAAATATATTTTTTGAACCATAATTACTTTTTTGGTGTTGTTGATCACTTTTTCGTTACGGTACCCTGATTCTTAAACTATAAATGAGTGTCTGTAGTTGAAGTTTTCACTGCTCTAAGAGGAAACAACTGCATAATGGATTGCAGAAAATGAGACTTGCTTTCTGGATTTTTGTAGTCCTAAGTGCAGGGAAGACACATGATGTTTGTTGCACAATTCTAATTAAAAATATATATATTCAAATGGAATACTGATTAAGATGCTAAAACAGAGAAATACATTATTTAACTGGTTGAATACAGCTAGGAAGCCACAATGCATACATTTACTCAAATTCAAACACAGTGTTTAAAGGAAACAAATCTTTAGTTATCTGATTTAAAACCCATGACCCCAGGAAGTTTAAGGTGAAGACTAACATTTTGGTAATAGAAACACTATAGGACTTGCAGGGATGAAAGTCTATAGGGCTCAGTATTTCCATATTACCGTCTTGGAAAATTTGCTAAGAAGGCCAGTAAAGCTGGCAGCAGGTACCTGCTCACCACTCACCAGATCAGAATCACTAGATAGTATGCATGTTGACACTTTTACCATTCTCAACATATAGAATGGCTTAATAAATGCAATAACATTCAAAGTCTGACATGGATTTACACATCTCAACAAGGAAAAAAGAGGAGTGGAGGAGTATGTATGAGGATAATTTGAAAACAGGTGGCTATAGCACAGAACTGCATGGAAAAACTGAAAATAACCCATAGCCTCTAATTTGTATTACCAGGACGTGGAAGCCTACAGACAGAAGGAATGCTCTGAACATCACCCTTTCCTTAATACTTGCCAGCGGTCACTGACTTTTATGAAGAGTTTGTTTCAACATTCTGTTTAATCTGAAATCCTACCTGATTACATAGAAAAAATAAGCTTTTTAATTATTTTTTATTATTATTATTTATTTTAATTTGGGAGTTAACACAAGCAACCTACCATTTTTAAAGGAGTTGGCTACATGTAACCAACACATCCGAGCTGTGTGGGCTCAGTGTCTCAACACTGAAAAGGCTGGAGATCCAGAACTAGTGTGAGTGGTTCTGATTTTTTTGAAATCCCTACTTCTAAAAGCTGTTTCAAATTCTAATAATAAATTTTGAAAACTTATTCAAAAATACTGTTAGAAAATAAGCCTTGGATTCTACAAGCTGGAACAGTTCCTGTGCTGTGTGAAGTGCGTTCTTGGTTCATGGATTGCTGCTCTAATGGCCCTAATGAATTGCTCTAATCAGTTCAACTGAAAATCTGCACGTATGCAGTCTTTTGCTCTAGCCTTAAATATATTTTCAGCAAAATATATTGCAAAGGCAGAAATCTGATAATTTAGCATTTGCTATTTTGTGGTATACTAATAATTTTATTAGTACTACTACTGAACGAAATGCTGTACGTTCACTTCTCCACTGATAAGCTGCCCAATGTCTTTGGTAAAGTTAGACATTTCTGTTCTTGTCACATTTCTTCTGTCAGTTTAATAAACAGATTTGCAATTAATAAGTACCTTCCACGCAATAACATATAGAGAACCATGTTACCATCTGAGGAAGAAATGTGGAAGAGATTAAGAAACGGGAAGACATATGTTGATGCCTTTTCTAAAATTCTCCACCCATCGTCAGTAGATTTTAGCTCCTGGAATTCTTAAATGAGACACTGCCTTCACACCTAATAGCCTTATTTTCTATGAATTTGTCTAGTTGCTTTTTGAATTTATGAAAATGTTTGCATCTACAATATCCCAAGGCAAGCAGTTCCACAGCTACATGTTGCGGGATGAATGAGCTTCTGCTGACTTTGAATCTGCTCTGCACTAGATTCAGTGGGCGTCCCGTAGTTCTTCCCTACTTGTCTCCTCTGTACTGTTCGTGATTTTACATACATCTTTGCACAGCCCTCCTTTGCAATGTGAACATTCCTCGTCTACTTGTTACACAGAAGTTGTTCATCATTTCTGTGCACCTTGCTGGACCTCCTGTTCTGCTGCATCACTGTTTACACGGGGGAGAGATGACTGCAATTGCAGTATTCAGGATGCAGATGCAGCATGGATAGGAACAGCAGCAGAACAATATGCTGTTTTCTTCTCCATCCCTTTTCTAACAATGCAAGTAAAATACTAGGATTTTTTTTTGAATGCCGTAAGTAATTAAACCAACAGCACTACCAGCTTATTTTCTCTAGCTCCCAAAGCGTTGCTCCTGAACGGCAACAGTCAGCTCAGAACCCATCCTAGGACCCCACTCCTCCCTCCACATATATTGCTTTATTTTTGTCTATTTTTTTTCCTGCCATACTACTGCTTTATTATTTGGAAACATCGGCATTATTTCCCTTAGTGAAAATAGTCACTGCTTCCCAACCACGCCCCAGGCTCTGTCAGGCAGTAGGGTGACTTCTGGTTGCATCAGGGTGGAGGCAGCAGAAAACGAGAGCATTAGGCAGCTCACTGACCTCAGTAAAAACATTTACAATGAGACCTCGTTATGCAGAAAGTGTGAGGAAATGGTATTATACTGTTAATTAAATCATTCAAGAGAAGAAAAAAAAAAACTGCCAGAGATTAGTTTCTGAAATAATCCATTTTAAATTTAATTTAAAAACCTACTTGTAATTTTCAGGAAAGTCGCTCTGCTTTTAAGAAGAGTATATGTGCTATAACGGTGGAGAACAGAACTGTACGTTATATATAAAAGGGTGACTCACTGTTTATTTATATACATACACATGTGAGCGCACTTGCCCAGGAAAAAAGGAACTGGCTTCAGTTCCTTCCTCTGCCTGAAGGGATAAAACGTACATCTCCCACATGTGTTTATATAAATATATGAATATTTATTAAAATCGAAGACTAAATATTTGTATCTGCTGCACGCATCCAATAATTTTGTTTAAATAATAAAAATCTATTTCAAAATGGTTTTACATCTCTTAAGTGAATGCCGATTTGCAGTCAAATGCAGCCTGATACACATTGTGAGCGAATATTTGGACGCTATAAAAAAACATAAATCCAATTCACTCAATGTGCACTCAGGTATCTAAATTATCCCAACACACATGTACTGAATTATCAGGTTTTTGGTTAATTCAAAGAAATACTTTGCAAGCAGACAGCATACTGCTATGCCCTCTGAACAGTTGGGTTGTGCTTACACAACACACGTTAAAATCTGTGGTGTAAACACCATTTTTCTGCCTGTCAATTTTAAATCACGGATTTACAATCAATGAGTTTTTGACATTAAAACCAAACTGGCCTCAGTGTTGAATTTCCCTGTCAACATGGTGCAGTCTGGAACAAAGCCTGATGATCTAAGTCACGAGCAGTTCCCCAGCATTACGCTAATGGCTCCAGCTCTGGCACCAGGCGCCGAGATGACATAAGCTGCACTTGGAGCAAATTTGGCAAATCTTCCAGCCTCGGCGATTACATTTTTGCAGCTTGCCTTTTTTCATCTGATCTTCAGTTCAGTTTAGGGTTTCCTTAGCCCCGAAGGCACAATTATATCAGAACAGGGCAGTTTGGTAGTTTACCATTTAGAAATCTAGAAGCAGCTCGAGACTTCCCAGCGGGAACACCAAGGTGAATAAATGCAGGGAGCAGAGAGCCAGGCGGCACTGCCACCTTCTCAGCTCCTTTGTCAAGAGCACCTGGACAGAGAATCTCTGCTTCGTTGGCCGCTCGGGGCCACTGCTGCTTTAACCCACTACCTGCTTTGCCCAAGCAGATGATGAGCTCTGGGCACAAGTCTATACGTACTCCCTCCATCCCTCCTGAACTCTTCAGCTGCATACCTAAGACATTGGATTTTACTTTTGTATCACTTCTGGGATGCTGAGCCCAACACCGAATCAGGGAAGGGATCTGAAAATGACCCCCACTGACTGTAAAGGGTTTGCAAGAATCTCTCTCGGCTTCTGATGGCAGCAAGGTTGAGTCCATGCAAGCAGCCAGGGTGGTGGAAGATACAGAAACAGATACTGAAGCTGCTGCGTTTCAGAGTGGTCTGCTAATAGAACTAGCTCTCCTCTGGTCTTGGTCTCAATTTTGCTAGTGGCTGCAACACGCTTCAGAGTGCTCCCAAATCAAAGCACAGTAAGCGAGGACAATAAGGAGACTCACTTCACAAACACCACCCTGATCTGAACGGAGACGTTGAAGGATGTGCACCTGCAGCCAAACATCTCTGGAAAGAACACACAGTTCTGCCCACAGAGTCTGAAGGATAAAACTCTCCTTTGGTCATTCCTTTATAAAATTGATTAAATTTGACTGGCACCAAAATCTCTGCCTGGAGAGAGGAGGGACCTCTTGGGTCCATCTGTTAACTCTGTTCTACTGTGCTCCCCCCTACTCCAAGCAGCCAGGCCACACACTCGCTTTCACAATTTAATTTTTGAAGGGATCAAGGAAATTCTCAACACACTCTTGAGCACAGAACATAGCAGCACCGAAAGATACGCTTCTTTCCATGTGCCACCACAGCCCAGAGCTCGTGGTGGCAGATGCCAGCCAGAACCAGTAACAACCTTATAGGAGATGGAAGTGGATGAAGACGTGTGGCAAGTTCAATGAACTGAAGCCGGTCATCAAAAATAGTCTAGATCTATGCTGCTAACAACTGTATCGCAACAGCTGCCACAGAGGAAAGCTTGAAATGAGCTTCTGGGAGACAGCAGAAGGGTGGTGCAGAAGACCTGGGTTCCTGTTGCATCCAAATCGCCCAGCACTGCAGTGTGGGGTTGGAGATGAGTAGGTGGCAATGGAGCTCTAAGACCGGTACCAAGGTGGTGCACATAGCGCACGCACTTCGGTAAAAGAATGACAGCACCTCCTCTCTTCAGGTTGCTTTTTGAGTTTTGGACTAAATAATTTTAAATAATAATATTTTTAAAATATAGGAGAATATGTTTATGTATACATACATACTTACATATGTATTTTAAGGTTTGATAACCTAAAATTAGATTTGGGAATGTATACCTATACCATCATATAGAAAGTACTGATTTTGAAATATATCTCTTACTGGGGCTACTTTGGAAAAATAACTGAAGAAATGTGATTCTCAGCTCATTGCTTTGAGACTCGTCTCTTCATTACTCTGCAGTTCTTGCTAAAAATGGAAGCTTTATAGCTTTGCAAAATGAACGCTTTTGGGCTTTCATTGAGACAGAGGGACTTGCAATAGTAATTTCTCCATTGGATTTGCAAATTATGGTCCTTTTTGTAATGAAAAAGCTAACTATTGTCCGAATAGTCTCTCCTTCTGTCTCTGGATTCACGTAAATTCTACATGCAAATGGGAAAATTCTCAATGGCAGCATAATTTGAAAAATGGTATTATTACAAGATGCTTATAGGTTTGGAAATATTAGAAATGGTCCCAAAAGAAAAAAATTAACATTCAGAAACAAGACAGCTGAAGATATATGAGGAAATTAACTGTATTTTTTCCTGTTACCACCATTGTACAACCCAAGGTTGCAGAGCTTTCTGCAAATGGGATCTTACCCCTGCCTGTGTAATTCCATGTCAACTCCTGCTGTCAGGAAGTCGTACAAAAGCTTAAAGTAAGTTTAATACTTTAAGTATTTACAAAAACTTACAGAACAGCAAGAATCATATTCCTCTCCCCCCTGCTTCCAGTATTTGTTTTAATCTAGTGGAAATAAAAGCAGTGCCACATATTTTCCTTGCAGTTTCAAACCTTCAGCAGGGCCGAAGCCAGCCTTGGGTCATTTCTCTCTCTCGGCTCCCCCGCTGTGTACGCTGTCCCTCGGGGAGTCTCACAAATGCAGAAAACTGTTCACTCATTACGGGTGACAAAAACTCTCCTAAACAACACCGAAGTTTTTACAACTATTTATATTTGTGAATGGACGTGGACAAAATAAATATCAAATATGAGGTGGTGATATAAAGGAGGTTTACAGGCTGGAACTTTCAACTAAATCTCCTGCTCCCTGTCCATTTTTCTTGTCCTAAAAAACATTCAGTGTTTCCAGTAAAATTTTACTGAAATAAACATAAAATAGAGAAAATCCTGCTGTTTGTGATGTTTTTTGTTTTCATTTTTAAATTTCAGCTTTCAAAGAATATCCTGTAGGGACCAGTTCTGGTTAGGCAATGATGATCTAGCCATCTTCAGCTCCAAATTAAAGAGGCAAAACTTACAAACCTTTCCCTCGTGTCCTATTTCATCCCAGGTAAGTTTCCCTTTGCATCATCAGTGTTAGTTTTATAGTCCATTGTTTTACTCAGAAGACTGGGAAGAACAATCTGCTCATCTGCCTGTCGCTCCTCACAGCCAGCCTGATGGCTGCAGTGGTTTGTTGCCCCACAGGCAACTAAGCATGGTGAGCAACAAAACTCAGCATAAGCTGTACAAGTATCTGGGAAGCCTTCATCTTTTAGTACCTCCAATCACAGAGCTACTGGAAACAGTGCATTAAAATGAGGAGATGCTAAGAGGAAGCATTATTTGAAGAGTTAGCCTGTTTTACTCTTCAAAAATCCTCTCTCCACTGCTGACTTTATCACTTTGCTGTATGTATTTATATGATGACCGTAGTGTTTCTACACAGTTCCTACTCAACATGCCTTAATGTTTTTTTCCTTTATAAAATTCCTCGCATGTAAAATAAATATCAGCTAAAAGAAGAGTTTCAATGCCAAGATTATGATTTAGAGGCAGATTTTAAAAAATAGACGATTTATTACTGAAGTTCAAACATGGACACAGATAAATGCCACATAGTTGAAGATGAGCCACAAAAAACTGTCTATCCTTAATCGATACAAGGTACATCACTTGGAAGAACATTGTCAAAGACAACAATTTGTATGACTGCAGCAAGGTGTAGATGCTCATTGTCAGAGATACATGGGCATAGAACGCAGACGCACACCCTAACAGTATGCTGAAAAGCTACAGACAGGTTCCCTCATACTGACAAAGGCTCTAAGAAAGTGCAGTATCTTATTTCTGTTCTTAGCTGTGTCATACAGTGAATAGAACTGCAGAATATAGCTGCCTTATTTAGATTTCGCTGCATTAATGACCAAGTCTGAATTACAGTTTGATAATTACCTTCATCCACACTCAAAAGCTGTTTCTTTTCATACGGAACTGCTGGCCCATTTTGCATGATACGTATGAACTCAGGTTAGTACAAATTATGAATTGAAAACAAAATCACTCCCTGATGCCAACTCCATCACCGTGCGAAGTAATTCCACTCCTGTGGTACCCTTGCAGGCGTATCAGTTATAGACCATTTGTGCTTGAGTCTGGTGGCATTAATTCAGGCATCAGCAGGCATTTTCAGCAAGACATAGTTGAACAGTAGGCATTTGATCACACTGGTGATTTTATATAATACCATTACCTAGGTCTATATGCAGTAAATATTTATTTCACAGATACTAAAGAGACCGCAGTAGAGGAGTATTAGTTTGGTTTATAAATTTTTGAGATCCTCTTAGATGCAATGCAGAAGAATAATACTGCAAGGGTCACATTTTATATACAAGAATAGCCTATTAAAGCAATTCTCTCTTGCGCCTGAAGTTTATGTCTATCATGAAGTGCCATTAGTAAAGGTTTAAATGTTGGTAAGCTCATATACATTGTGTATACACCATAATGAATCACACACCTCCGGAAGCTCTGACATTTTTCTTTAACTTCTCATTCATTCCTAAATTAACAGAACTATAAATTATGCAACTTGGAACAGATATTTCATAAACAATGTCTAAATTAATAAATTATCTAAATAAGTATATTTAGAAAGTGCCATTTTATTTTCATTTCACATTTCTTAACCTCAAGTTAATTTCTTAAATATAATTGTTTAAAGAGAGTTAGTTTGCCAAGGACATAATGGTCAGCTGTTTATATTGATCCAACTCTCAGTTTAAACACCCCAATACTCAGGTAACTCCCCTCGCTAGGACTTGCTGCTTTTGACAGAGGAGAAGGGAACTTCATTTTTTTCCAAACTGTCCTTAAGTTGACAAGCAATATTTTGGTTTCATTGTGATTTCACATATTAACAGATGAGCAGTTTAAATGGTGCTCTAGATTTCACTTTTCAAAATAGAGGTCCCGACTTTTGGATTCGGAATCATTGATTTGTAGAGATTATATGTTACATAAAAACATTCCTAATTTACTTTTCCTGAAAAAAAAGACGACAAAGAGATGTTGTATACCAAAAATGTAGATGAACACAGCTTTAGTATGTGATTTGGATGATCTGGTTTGCTTCATGTAGCTTAGCATCTTAATTAATATGCGTTTATTATGCATATTCATATATGACACCTACATAATTTTTTGCATTTATATTCACAGCTAATCAACCCAAAGAGAATTTACTATCTGGGAGCAGTATGACAAGTTCCAAGTTTCTCCCATTTTTAATTATCTCCAGTATTTTTACAATACTCATTTTTACCTTACAGATTTTTCACATTACTGACTTTCAATCCTTTTAAAATATTAAATCACAGGCAATTTATATAATGTATTTGTGTGAAGTGGGAAATAAAACACTACTGAAATTCTAAGTGTAGCTTGTTCATTTTGCAAGATAATGAACTGCTATCATTCCCAGAAACCTATTGCAGTGTAAGAGCATGAATAAAGAGATAGTCAAAAAATATGCGAAGGATTCACTCTATTTTCCTGGATTTCAAGGACAGACATTCCCTGGTGTTCTGTTTAAACAGGTGGATGCATGAGATTATGAAAGGTCTCGTTTATCCAGTTTAAATGGAACAGTACAAAGCTTGAGGAAAAGTTTAATACTCGAACAATGCATTCCGTGAGGAAAGTATACCTTCCTAAAATGACAATGGGAAATAACATTAGGGAATTTTTACACCTTTAAATAAAACTTTCTACATTTGAACATGTCAGAATGAAGCCTAATGGATATTTCTGACATTATATTAGGGAAATAAAAACGTTTTGCCATGCTAACCTCTTCAAAAGGCTGTGACCGTAGTCCACAGCACACTTTAGCAAGATCCTCATTTCTTCTGAAGATCAAGTGACAGACACTTCCAAAGGCAGAGTTTTTAACTTCTTAAAATCTGTAATCTGGATTTGCACCATTACATTCCTGTGCACAGATTGTCCACGTATAGCTACCGAGTCTACCAGCAATGGAAATACATCAAGATTTTTGAATGGAGAGGCAAATATTTAGAAGACAGAGAACTTGAAAAGCTAGCTCTTCGGACCACATGTTGAAGCATAACCTTCATCTCGCTGTTGAAATATCTCACAAACATAGTTAATACATCTCAGTATAAGTATGGTTCACAAAGAAGGTCTGATGAGAGAACGAAATAAACTTCCAGGGTTGCACAGCCGTGCTGACACAGTGGGATTGCATTTGCTCCCCATCAGAGAGACCTGATTCAAAATAGCCTTGCTAAAGTACTGCAGGTATGAAGAGGAGAATATACAAGAGCCCCTTGTTATAATACAAATGCACACATACAACTAACACGAAGAAATGCTGAATTTAGGCACTAGCATAAATTTAAAAAATAAATAAATCATTCACTTCTCAATAGAGTAACCATTTAGATGAACTAGCAAACTATTAGATGTACTAGAGAACTATTTCAGACCACTTCCCTTAAAAAGCTGAATAGCATCCTGAGAAATAAGCACTGCTGGTCTTTAAAAATAATAGTTCCTCTCTCAAAAGTCCTATTGAGAAGCAGAATAGCTTGGAAAGCCAGGAACTTCAGAGCAGATGTAACACGATGGCATAATATTATCTCTGCCTGAACTACCTATGTACCAAAAAACGCTATTATTATGAGAAAAAAAGATCTTGCAATTTAAAACTACTTGCCTATTGAAAATATTAAATGTATGCATGATCCCTAGGTAAAGCATTTTTAAACCATTCACATCTTAATTCAACACACAGATACTGACAAAAGCGTGTAAGAGCAGAGGCACGCAGTTCCCCTTAACCACCGCTCCTCCACTCCTCATTGCAGGTGAAGCCAAACCAAGGGTGCCCCTTCTGCTCTCCTAAAAGCTGTACTCATCTACGGGCAGCAAAAATCACGTCTTCACTTACACTTTGATGATTTGTGAATGACAGTGTGCTTGGAATTTGACAAGTTCCCTTCTTTGAGCCTAGGTATTACAGGGTTGAACTTATTACAGGGCTGAACTTGAGAAGAAAAACTGACTTGGACAGCAGTGCTGGGTTCCGGCAGCAAGCACCAGGTGGGCCTCCAGCTCCTCACTGGTTCCCCTCCTGAACATCAAATCACTTTCCAAATATCAACCCTTGCCTTTAAGCCCGGTATTGTACCGATTCAAGCTCACTCCTGTATTTCCGAGTCCTACTGGCAACTGAAACTCTTACCAGCTTCTGAAAACTTGTATACTAATCCATGATTTATAAAAAAATCTCACCTCCCCTTATGACACTATCTAACTACAGTTATTATTTGTAGGGACAAATGAAGAGTTGGTATGACAGTAGAAGTGAGAAATAAGTCTTACAACATCCTTCAGTTAGTGTAACATTACTGTAATACGAGCACAGTGAATAGTAGCTAATAACCTAATGCTAAAACCTTAAATATTCTTAATAACCTTTTTTAGTATGAAGCTACATGTTACACTGTATTTCCAAGCAAGTACTTGTTTGTACAGGACCAACACGCAGCACTGTAAAGCTTATGAAAAGTTCCCAACTAGTAAGTATGTTAAAAAAGAGCCCAGCAAATGAAGATGATGTCAAATACTAGTGCGTAAAAGAGATTTTAACTATAACATTGGGATTTATTGTACGGCAGGCATGCCCCAAGACTCGCTAATGGTTGTAACTGTAGTCAGTTTAGTCCAACACCTCTGAATTCTCACTGTCTATACAAGGATGAAGTTAGACATTTTGAGACTTTAATTTAGAAGAGCTTATCTGCTCCATTTGACATCGAAATTCATATGTTAGGTAAATGAATTGCAATGAAGAAGAATCAAATGAAGGATCACCTAAAGGTAGCTTAAATAAAGAGACCGCTTTCCCAGAAAAGGAGAAGATATCTAGACCTGTATTTATTCACAGGCATTACAGGCATTCTGAAATTTAATCCTGCCAGCCTTTTCTAAATGAATGGGAATGACAGTATGAAAGTAAGACAGACAAGCCCGATTTGCCACAAAAAGGAGCTCAACCTTCTTCCCTTCTGCTGAAGGATGGAAAAACTTTGTTTTTTCTTTTGGGTAGATTCCTCCATCTTACACTCTTCCACCGGCTCTTATATTGTGAAGAGGGATCTCTGTGCAAAGACAAGAAATAATCCAAACAAACTGCATAGGTTTGGATTGCATTACGAAGTGACAAAACTTCTAAAAACTTCCAAATACCTCGTTAATTGTTTTTATTGCTTCACAGGCAGTCTCTTAAAAATTTTGCCAGAGCTGTTTGATTAAAATTGCAAGCCCAAAGGCCTGGTGTTACCTGCAACTATTCTAGAATACGTAAACCTTTGATTTTAAATACAGTACATTTTTGGCAGATTTTAAGTTTTAAGAATCTTACGTGCTCTATCAGATCAGCCCAATCGCAATTCACTCGCGTGCTGCAAAAACAAGTACCAGCAGTAATAATAAAGCTAATAAATACAAAGCATTTTAACCTAATTATTCCATTTGTGAATCTTAATAATGAGCACTTGTCTGATGGTTATCTCAGACATTAAACATCTCTCTTGGCTTGCAACCCTTTACTTCCTAAGGGAAAAGTACAAGGAAATATGTAATTCGAAGAATGAAGGATTAAAGTATGATCAGACTGGATTTGGGGGACTTCTGAAACAAGAGAAATATTTATTCCAATCTGATAATTTTTCCAAGAAGATACTCACGCATTGCCAAGATGTATCCAATACTCTGGTTCTCCTAAAAATAGCTGAGACATCTTTACGGTTACAGGGATAACTAAAATGATCATGAGCTAAAATGATCAGGATCTGGGAAGGGACTAAATCATCTCGTGACTTCTGCAGGGGAATCCAGATTTCTGAAAGCTACAATGCTATTAATGGAAGGGAGCTGTAGGGAAGCATATTGAGCTACAACACGAGCACAGACAGTCAGCAAAAAGCTCCTGAGAAGGAGTCACTGAACAGGCAATCAGGATGCCCATGAAAGACAAACAGCTGAAACGGAGGTGGCGGGATGGGATGGGCAACTCTTACAAAGAAAACTCACAACTACGCAAGGTGGCCTGACAGAAATAGCACTTCTGGAAAAGGCAGAACGAGGAAAAAGACCGCATTTCACCATGCTGAGGAGGGTACAGAAAGGCACCATGGCTACCAGGCATCCTGACCTTCCTTCGCAGCAGCGTTCAGCACCCCAACATACTGCACAAACTGCTGCTGCCCGCCGAGTCTCGGGAAACAGCTGAAAATACCGTGGTAAAGAGCAGTAACAACCAAGCACATCCACGCTGCTCTTGGGATCCACAGCCAGACCAAGAACTGCTCAGCTCCTGCGCTGTTAAGGAGGAGGAATTCCAGGCTGAACGACTGTGATTAAAGACACTCTGTAGAGGTTTGAGACATTTGTTCTGGACTGGTAAAAATTCTTCCTGATAGTTTTTTTTAAAGCCTAGCATGAGACATGTGAGGCGAAATAAATATTCCTTCATAAAAAGATGAGTTAGTACATTTAGCCCTGCCTTCAGAACATCCATCTTTTTACAAGCGGATCTAAATGACTTTTTTTTTTTAAGATTAGGAACACAGGGAGATAAAGAACAAAAAATGGATAACAAACCCACAAGGTTTCATGTTACAATTTCAATATGTCATGAACTAAAAAAAAAAAAAAAGTGTAAAAGCAAAAAATTGACTTGGTTTTAATGACTAAATTTAGACCAATTAGTAAGCACTGAGCCCTAATAGGAAGCCACTAGTTTTGGCCACTGCAGGTAATCACTGTACTCCGGAAAGCAGCAGCTGTACGAGGTACTGTAACAATGCATCATGGCTCGCTTATGAGGTCTGCTGATTAACAAACTCAAGGCCACACAAGTATTCAGTAAGGAAAGAAAAAAAAATGTATGAGGCAGTCGAGGGGGTAATTAAACTTTTCCAACCTCAGCGTCACTGCGCAGTGGCAGAGAAACACATGTGAGCGTTCCCTGCGCTGGCTTCAGTCCAGGCTCCTTCTCCAACTTGTTACGACGCCGTATCACCACCCCTATCAGCCTAAACCTGTTAGCAACTGCAAAACGAACCAAACTTTCCTGACACAAAAATGGTTTTATACTGTCTGTGAGACAAGCAGATTTAGCAGATTTGTACAAGGACAGGAGACTACTGAGATCTTAAGGCATCTTCATAAGAATAAACCAGATATAAGCAACACAAATGCAATATAAAGAATTTCAAGTACTTAGGAATAACTTGCAAAGTTCCAGAAGTTTGTTATTCCAAAGATTTTTTTTTTAATTAAATCCTGTATATTTTGCAAAGCCACATACTCTTTTCTGCAAGCCACGTCGTATTCAGGTTCCTTCCTCCAGGAGAATCCCCAGGCATTTTGACTGCCTGCCCGTGATGGAAACACTCAGCACCGCTAAGCAAGCAGCTCAGGAGAGGAATGTCACGCTCCTCGTGGGCTCAGAGCAGCCTTGTGAGGAAGCTGGGTGAAGACTTTTATCACCAACTAGACCAGCAGAAAGGATGCTGCAGCACACCTACAAAACTGCACTCCTACTCTGGAACAAGCACAAGCTAGTTCTTCAGAACAAAAGTAATGTAGATTATTTTATGATATATTTAATTTCAACAATACCCATTAATTCTGTGCACAAGTTCTACTCTGTCTCATTTTAGACCTCCTGTATGATAGCATTTTATTTGTAGCCACTTATCCCATTAAGAATTTTTAAAGATCTAGAAGAAGTTACAAATTGTTTCTATAATTCTACTGGGATTTATACCATTACGCACGTCAGCTCAGTAATATCAGCAACTTCCTTAGTAATAAGCCAATGTGAAAATATAAAACTAGATGAATTTCTGCACCACATTAAGCACTTTGAACACACAGTGCCTGATGTGCCTAGGAAGATTTAATGTATGTTCAGGTCACTGATAAAGAACACACTGTAGTGAAGAAAAACAGCTACCAATTTTTGGTTGCTAGAAACTCAAGACGAGTATGAAAGCCCTTGCAAAGTTCTGACAAACCCTCTCCAAAATCATTTAGAAGTCTTAGGTTTTATACTGTCACGATGGTGTCTACAGACCTAAAGGGAACTACTTATTACCACAAACCAAGACACAAGAGTGAACGAGGACTTCAATTACTGTTTACGTTTAAAATGAGTTCACTGGGTCAAATGAGACATCAGTAACAGCAGAGCATAAACCATAAAGTTATTTGTGATTATCAGTTGTATGGATAAACACTCAGTATTATCTGGTTATCAGCACTGCCTACAAGCTTATTGATTTCTATGCATGTTGTTTCAAAAACCTAAATTACTTAAACACCATTTAAAACCAAATAAATCACAGTCCTTTTTTCCTTGAATCTTATTTTTGAATAGCAACGAAAAAGTACCTGTTCTTCTTCCTTGAGGTATTTAGAATCCTAATCTAAGATCAAAAACATCAGAGACCAGTCTAAAAAGTACGACTCTCATCAGACATATTTCTGACTCCTTGATCAAATTCCTTCGGAGCAACTATTTCCATTTGTGAAAAACAACATCTAATTTTTGCAAGTAAAAATGGACTTTTTTCCCCATTCATTTTAATAATTCACTGCAGAGAGATCATTAGACACAGGTAAGCAATTCATTAACCAACTGTAGTGAAAGAAGTAAGATCAGACTTTTTTTTTAAATAATAAAAATGTCAGCCACATATACCTGTTCTATGCACTTGTCAAAATGCAGCTTCTCCTTAGAAAAATGAGGTACAACTGAGCAGCATAAACGTCCTAGCAGTGGTTTAGCAAACAAGGAGCTGTCAACTTCCAATAAGCTATTATTCACACCTCTTTAATCACTGCCACAGAGTCGATTATAAATAGCCTCATACATTTTTAAATAAGGTCATTCTGAAATGAAACAACAAAGAGGGTAGTAAATATTCCAGTACATAAGCAATTTAAATTCTACAGCATAACAGATCTGTGCATTCTCAAATAGTCGGCTTAAAGAAAGCCAACAAACCCTTTTATTAACTGGTGCAAACAGTGTCAGATGTGTAATCTCTGTGAGATCAATAAACCAGCCCAATTATGTGATAGTTTGTAAACAGATTTGAAAGAAATGAAACTATTAAAATTCGCTCGTAAAATCCAGCTCCAACAGCATTATTAAAAAACATACAGTGACACAAATTAAGTTGATACAATACATGCATTACATGAGTAAATCTAGTAAGCAAAGATTTTATATGAATATGAAACAGCTCCTCTGTGCTTTCTCAGAAGCAGAACTCAAATAAACGACTTTAGTAGAACCCTGATTTATGGGAAACCCTGTTTTTTACTTTTCTTGAGATTTTAAAGTACTTGAAATGGACAAAGAAAAAGCAGAAAGGAATTACACAAATAGGAGTTCTTACTTTTTTTCCTCCTTATTTTTTTTTCTCTCCTCACCAATTTTTCTAAATTTCAAGACTTGATAAGTATATGAGAAAATAATGGTAACAACTAACCTTTACAAACTAGCTTAAGGGGAAAAAAAGGCAAAAAATATAAGTATTTATAATTACGTGGCATTTTTGTCAGAAATATTGCAATAAATGCGGATGTGAAATTGACAGTGATTTAAAGTTACTTTTCTGGTATTGCTAAATTATTTGAAACAAAGAATAATGACATAGTTTTCATTTTACTGACATTCTACTGACTTGCTAGTGGGACAGGCACTGGAAAGCTCCTTCCCATTACAGCTTTTGTTTTTCTAACTTGACATTCATCTTCACGGATGGACACAGACTTTTCAATGTCCTACTGATACTCCTCTGCATCACCTATCAGGCTCCTCTCTGTTCAGTTTGTACATTTCTGTGCACCCAAGTCTTAAAAACCTACAATTTTACATGAGAAGCCACACCTAAACCTTCCTTTCCAGAACATAACTGAATATTTGGTGTGGCAGTGTCACATTTAAGTCCTCACGAGGATGGCTGCAGGCAGCTGTGAGTTCACCTGCCCACGCTGTGCAGGCCATGCCCAGGAGCTGCCCCCACGGGGCCCGGCCTAGCCTAAAAGCCGTGCCATCTTCTTGCCTTTTCATGTTCTTGCCATTAAGAAAGAGTGACCCCCAAGAAAAATGGCATTCAGATCAGTTAAGAACTTTGTAATTACCAAAGCCTTTAACCTACAACCAGAAATACCTTGCAAATCAGTGTAAAGGATTCACCAACATTTTCTTCTCAGTCCATTCCCCCAATAAGACAGTAATTGTATTATGTGCAGCTATAACTTCTGGATTCCCGTGTCCTAAATAAAGGATATTACAGCAGCTTACGCAGTGACGGGATAACATTGCACCTCACATGGCAAGATCCACATAAAAACAAGGGATGACTTCAAGTAGCAAACTTTTCTATTTCAGTTCCCAGATAACCTGAAAGTAGCAGAGGTTTGGATATCAACAGGCATCTCAGGAACACATTCATTTCCACATTAATAGCAACATTAGGCATGTTACTTTTTTATCTAGTTCAGTGCCATCTCCCTCACAACAGCTTCTACTGAATACTTAAGAAGGAAACCATAGATCAACAAGTAGCTGTGGCACAGCTTACACAAAGAAACACTCCTTCTTAACCCTAAAAATACTGAAGTTGGTTCATGCCCCACAGACCAAAAACTTCAATTCTTAGGTGTGTGTCTTCTGTCTACCTTGAGTTCCCTAATTTGTTTCAAATAGGACAGTACTTCTGACACCTTTAAGTTTTATTAACTGACCTTTTTTTACCTGTATCAGGAAAATCAATGAATGTGCGAAACTCTTTTTTTCCTCCAGAAAACTGCACTGCACTAAGAATACAATCTTCTATTTTTCTTCTTTCCCATTTTTTCCATTTGTTTTGTAGAAGGGTTTTTCATTACTGCCATCCTAACAGCTTTTGATAATGACAAAGCTTTTCACATGTACAATGTGCTTACAGCCAGAGTCTTCTAGAAGAAGCACAGAGCCAACTACACATCATCTCTTCCTTGTAGAAGCATTTGGGAGGTGGGTTTCAAACTCTCCTTAGTACTGACAGGACATCTTCATTGAACTATCTGCCATGGAACAGAAATCTTTCTTCTCAACATGGAGCTAGATTTATAACCTGGTACAAAGTCTGGTGCACAGCAGCTTCAGTGGTTACTCTGAGTCTTGCGCTAGTGTCTGCTTTCAGCTGCTGCACAAGCCTGCAGGGGCCACGGAGGAATATTAAGTTTGAATAAACAAAAGAAAGAATTGTGACACATTTTCCAACACCAAAAAGAGCATAATTTACAAAGCTCAATGAGCCAGAAAGGTGACAGATTTGAATCGTGCCCTTTCAGCACAAAGTTACTCAGCACTGTCATCAGAGATCAAAAAAGTTGCAGCCCTGCCGTGGCACTCCACTGGAGAGGATGAAAGGATCCTGCAAAGAAAATTGATCAAGTCACTTGACTTTTGGGTACCAACACTGATGCTTCATATTCCCAATACTGCAAAAAGTGAGTACAAAAGGGCCTAGAACAGGATGAACTCAAAAACCAACAAAAAGAAGTAAAGGGAAAGACGTAAAATATAATAAAACTGTATCTATTATTTGTATTCGGTAATTACAGAAGTGACTTCCATGAAGAGCTAAAAAATAAAAATGTAGTTTGAGTTCTACGAAATACATATAAAGAATACACACACAAACATAAATATAAATAACTGCAGTTGTTTGCAAAGTGCCTAACAGCCTTGGCGGTCAAGAAGCTGACAGGGCACAGCGTTATTGTAAAGCCACAGGGAAGGAAGGCCTCTCCTTGCTGTGTTTGCAGGCAAGCTGTCTGAACTGAGGGCAGAAACAGGAGTGGAAAAAGGAACAACAAAACTGAAAGGGTTCAACTCAGCCAAGGACCAGGAGTTACACGGAGCAGACCCTGCAGAAGCCCAGCTCCCACGTGGTAGAAGAACATTACTCAGTAGGCCAGGGCCACGACACAACACCTGGCTAAGAATGCAACACACACGCACAGATGAAAGTAGCACAACGGCTATGCCTATATGAACAGTAAATGAGAATGAAGGACAATACTTACACAATAAAAACTTCAAAAACTAGCAGGCAGGCAGCCCACAGGGGGTGAAATCTCATCTAGCTCGGTTTAAGTTTAGAGATAATATTCCAAAGAAGATCTTGGGGCATACACCAATAGGAATCTGCACACGAACGTGAATTCACTCCCATAGTACCACTGCCCAAAACCAAAGCCCTGCTTTTCTAAGACAGCTTAAGAATGTGGACTTCAGAGGGAGCGAAAGGAGGAAAGGCTTAACCTGTGACTTTTTTTTTTTTTCTGACATCCACAATAACAGAAATCACCACCACAGCAATGCAATTTTTTTCCCACCTAATTTTAGATATCTGAACTGGAGATGGTCACAAAAAGATTCCCCCTGTAAGCCTTAGGAGCAAAGCAGGTGCTCCCACTGGATACCCTGTGTAACCCTACAAGCTCCAAGCTCTCTCCTAGACCAAGCTGAATAAATGCAGCAGGATGAGGAGCTCAGAGTTCAGCATCTGAAAGACTGGCAATTCATTAGCACAGGTGACTCCTGTCAGCAAGGTGAAGAACACACCCACGAGGTACCTAGGAATCACTTGAAAGGAAACTTCTAGGGTTAAGGTGTACTGGAGCCCCTGCTCAGACACTCACAGGTACATGTATCTGAAGCAAACCTCTGCTGGAACTTAGCCTGGCTTGTCAGTTCAGGTGTCCTGCCACAGAGATGTAGATGACCTGTTTTAAACTAATTCAGAGCAGCAGTGAAAACA
Organism: Heteronetta atricapilla; assembly: GCA_011075105.1. Taxonomy (NCBI): domain Eukaryota; kingdom Metazoa; phylum Chordata; class Aves; order Anseriformes; family Anatidae; genus Heteronetta; species Heteronetta atricapilla. The sequence continues at coordinate 15,784,933 of CM021732.1, forward strand.
AATAGAAATACAAAACATAAAATATAACTAGCAATAAGTTTAAGGGGAAAGCAAACAAACAAACAGCTAGGAACTGCTAAAGCTTGCAAACAGCAGCACTGCTTTGCTGCAGGGGCAGCGCACTGGGCAGAGAGCTCTCTTGGGTAGCAACGATTTGCCACTCCAAGCCCTCTTCCAGAAAATTTACAGCCTGAAAGAGAAAAAAACAGCACCAAAGAAGCATTCCATCTTATTTCTTCCAGAAAAGAAGATTTTCAGTGTAGGGGGAAGCTTAATTTCATTCAGGGCATCTACCTCCATCATCCCTCATGACTATATTAGTGCTTGGGTCTCTAACCCTGCTGGGAAATGTTAAAAAACCTTTCTTTTTAGAAAAAAAAAAACACTGTAAAGTCTAAAATACATTTAAAATTGAAGGAGGGTTTGAGCATCCTAACGTGAGTGTAGTGCAGGACAATGTTTTTGTTATTTTTCTTTACTGCTTTTGTATAACTAGGAGTGTAGATTTCAGAAGAAAAAAAGTTTGCTATTTAGAAATTATGACATTGGTTAGAAATAATGTTTCCTAAAGCCAGTTTCCTCATTTTGACAAGACCACACATTTTTCAATTCTATTACATCTAATCAAAATGTAAAAGTGCTCTTCAAAACCACAGGCCCTGTTTTTTAATGCCTAGCAAGAGTAAAACCAGAAGATGTTGGAAGCTTTAATTTAGGTGAGACTTTGGCCCAGGTAGAGCCTGGGAGGTAACCAGATACCTCTGTTACGTGGACTTGCACGGCACAGTATCTGTGACCATAACCTTGGTTTTCACACACATATAACACATTTTATTCATCACCCATCATTGCTGCTCAGCATTTCTTTTCAGGAAGCGTGCTGTGCTTTCTCACTGTGTTCTGTATCAGAGATATCAGGAGTCCTCAGCACCGGCTGCCAATGTGCCACTACAGAAATGCACGGTGCAATGGAGCTGAAGAACTAATTAGTGCAGGATTCTTCTTAAGCTAAAAAACACCACCTTTACCAAACTTTGTTTTCTAAAGTTTAACTTGCTTGCTTTCAGTGTTCCTTCCCTACTGCAAGTAACTGAAGTGCCCACGTTCATTTTGGATTTAGAGGATGCTGTTTCTTTTGCTTTCCTGTCCACGCTGCTGATGCCATGGAGATATCACAGGTACAAGGGATGCTTTACCAAATCCCTGGAGAAACACATCAGGATAACCAAATGATAACTTCAAGGAATAATTTTATTTTACAAGAACTTAAACTTGCCACTAGGTACAACAAAACACAAAGGTGGCCCCTGCTCTTCAGTTCTGAACCTTGCTCTTCTGTGCTACATACAAGAGGACCTGAGGCACGGGGAGGCCATCCCGTAAGACTGGCTGGGCTGTGTGCGCATGGACCCGTGCTCAGTGTCCTGTCCCAGGCACTGTGTGCTCTGTCAGCTCACCAGTGGGGTATTTCCAAGACAATTTGGAGTTTACTCTGCAGAGCAAAGGAATTAGGATGATGAAAAAAGGTTGGTGACAGCATGGCTTAACGTGGTTCTTGCCAATAATCTGAAAAAATGAGCCAGTTGTCAGAAAGTATCTACAGAGAGGTCCGTTGTGCTTTCTGAAGTCATTCTGAATTAGCTACACACCGGTGCAGTGGGTAGGTCTGCAGAGAAGGAATATGACAAGACAATTTTTCCTACTCTCTATCTCAGAATTTATGTATGTCCAGATCCACATTTCAATCACCCTCAATGCACAACACAAAAATACATCAACGGGTGATTTCTATACCCATTTCATCTTTCTTTTAACTCATGATTAGCTCATACACTGAAGACAGACTATGAAAAGCTTATTATTTGCAGGAAAATGACAGTGAATTAATACAATACTTAATGTACAGGTTCCTGAAGAAAAACTGAACAACGTCAGCAAGTGTTTTAGGATTCATATAATGTGATTACATGAGGAACTGAAAACTGCCCACTGATACGAATATAAAAGCACTTTATTATATAAAAAATATTGAAAGTAGTTCTTTTAGATAATGGTTCACCTATACTCCTATGCCAGATAGGTTTAACTAACCTATCCAAAAGATATTTCTGTTCATTTAACCTAATAAAATATTTCAGACAGTAAACCTAGTGACAACTTTTCAATAACCACATTTGAGGTTACTTCACGAGTAGGATCTTACGGGTTCCCTCCTTCTTAATCTTGCAAGGCTCATGTAAATACAAAATGATGAGCTGCATTTACTTACAGAACGTATAAAAACATGTTACAGAGAAAGACAACTTTTCCCCCTTTGTTTTTTTAAATATACTCTAACATATATAGGTTGTGTCCTTCGAACGACGACGAAGAACAGCGTACTTTACAAGGTAATTAGCCATGAGCCTGCAACTGCTCCTCCCAGCTTGTGAGGCTTGTGCGCAGCACCAGCGAGGCGAGGGGCGCCGAGGCAGAAGACGAGGTTCCCCGGAGCTCTGCTGGCGTTATGAAAGGTCAGCGCCAGGGCCTCCTGCCTCCCGGGGCACCGCTGAGGGCACGAGCACGAGAGGTGAGAGCGGGAAGTGGGCAGGCTGGGGTGGAGGTGGCAGGGTCGGACAGGCTTAGATGAAAAAGTAAAGTCTGGAAGCCACTTCTGCGGATGCATGTTTACTCTATAAATTAGCGTCTTAGGAGTTTGTTTTGTATACATTTGGTAGCCTCATATACGGAGACTAAAAATTGTTCTCAAGGCTATCTTTTACATCCTCTGGGGGAATTTTTTCGGGAAGTTGCGTGAGAACTCCTCTCCCCCCAAGTTAGTTAAAGATCTGTGCACAGAATAACCTCATTTAAAATGATCTATAAAAGCAAATTTGGAATAGACCCATTGAAGTAAATGACAGATAGGTTCAAAGGTGAGAAAAAAATCCTCATCATACAAAGTCAACTTTAAACTTGGAACTAAAAGTGATCTTAGAGATCAGCAAAGAGGAAGTGGAAAGGGAAGGAGAAAGTTCTTTTTGCCTTGCACCATGTGAAATTAAAGGTTTTAATTAAGATTTACTTAAGAGCTAAAGTTAATTTATATATACAATATAAATTATATACAATAAATATACATAATAAACAGAAAGTTTCCAAAGGCAGATTAGTGATAAATACCAACAGATGAAATTCCTCCTCCAGAATCAAGTAAGAAGCAGTTAGCAGGTCAGCAGCAGCAATGTGCCATCTGTAAGCTGTGCCAATTCGATTATTTCCAGCAAAGTAATAGCCTCTACACCCTGATCATTTGATCTTTCTAATTTCATCTAACTTTGAGCAGCATCTCAGCAGGTATCTGAGTAACACATTGCAGTCACAAATCAGCATTACTGCCCTGACTGCAGTCACCTCCTCTGCAGCAGCTGCAGGCTGCACGTTCCCTCCTCGCGGTGCAGCCCACCTACCGAATAAACACCCGACACATGTGCATGCATGTGCCCTGAAATTTAGAAAACAAACCATGACAGCACTTACAAATTTCAAGTCATGGCTGAGAAAAAACAAGAACCATTTAGCTTTTCAATAGTAACAAAAACAAAACTCTTAGCGGTATGGCCCTTAAGGTGCGACAGCAATTTCAAAGCAGCAAAAGGAAATCATGACTGGCACTTCAGGTGATAAAAACACGGTCTTTACAGCACTCGCTAGGAGCAACTCTACGCTAAGCAACACAGAAGTCATTTCAACTCTGAAATAGTTCTCGGAGAAAAAGAGAAACAAAAATGGTGAAGTATTACCATGACAAAACTCCAAAAATTCAACGCTTTCACAAGGACACCTTCATGCTTCAAGCAGCACAGGAAGGTGAGTCTCAGAACCCAAATGATACAGAAGTGTTTGTGCCTGTCTGTGTCAGAGATGAGGCATTTCAAATATGTGAGTAAAGTACAGAAACTGGCAGGTGGGAATGCACATTGCCATGACTTATAGTATAAAGAAAAATTAACATTAGGTTTACTATTCATTAAACATTAAAAAAAAAAAGAAAAAAAGGAGACCATTTATTTATATGTGCACAAACCTTCGAAAATGCAGTATTTGTACAGAAGTCTTACGATGTTAATCACTTTTACTTATATTAGAAAACACACTCATGGCCTTCAAAGGAATTATGTTACAGAAATCTTCCACCTTCTGTCATAACGTTAAATTGTGAGACATTCTGTTAATGTATAGACTAATTTCAGTTGTCTAATGCATTTCAATGCAATACCCTTAAGAAGATTTAATAACATAATCTGACATTGGGGCGGGGGAAGAGCAGGGTAATGGTTGCAAACTGAAACCATCAGGCTCAGGGGAAGCCACGGCCAGCAGCCCCCGTGTGCTGAGAGAAGCCCGAGGTTTATGAGGTACCCGGGGTGCCTGAGGGGGCTTCTCTGCATGACAAAGTCGTGACGAGGGGGATCCTGTACCCTCTTTGCTCCAGGAAGAAGGCAGTGACTCGAGGGTGAGCAGAAACAAGGAGAGAAACTCCTTGTCCACCCAGCCTTCCCGGGTGCCCGTACACAACAGATGGGAGGCTTTGGAATCGGAAGGACACGATACGGTGGATGATGACCCATCTACGCCAGAAGAGTCGCCAAGGTCAGGTCAGACTATCCCCCACAGGATGACCACCTCCATGAAGTAGAAGTGGCGTGTTATGGTTATAAGGTAACTCCCTTCTGAGAGGAACAGAGGACCTGATCTGTTCACCAGAGCCACAAGTTTGCTTCCTCCCTAGGGCTCGGGCTAAGAACATTATCAGAGAACTTCCCAGGCTGGTACACCCCTCAGATTATTATCTGCTCTTGCTTTTTCATGTGGGCAGCAACAATGCCACAATGAAAAGTCTAAAGGTACTCAAAAGATACTTGACCTATTCGACACAGGCCTGCTGGGGCCTGACTTTGTTCACCTTTCTCGAAGAGGGAAATGCACTTTTGCTCATGAGTTAGTGGAGCTGACTGCAAGAATTTAAAACTAGATTTAATAGCTAGAAGATTCTAATTGTCATCAGTTAAGGATTTCAGCTGGTAAAAGGATTAAATTAGATCTAATGAAGCGAAATTTAAACAGCAAAAAAAAGTTGGATGATTCTAGGTCCTACCATACACACACCGTCTTTATGACAGCAAACCATAACGCGCTCGAGAAACCCTCCTAAAGCAAGTTTCTTCTACTGCTTACATTTAGTATCTTAGATCTAAACTATAAAGCACCACAAAACAGACTTTGAAGAATAATATTGCTTTAGATACTCAGTAGAAAACTGATCACCCAACTTTTCATGTTGTGAAGTACCAAATGCTGCAGTTCAGAGAAATGACAGGCACACATCCTCAGCTGACTGCAAAACCAGACGGGGTTTCTTGTAGCACTGCTACACCAGATCCCCTTCTCACCGCTGGCAGCAAAGGACTCTGTTCCTCTCAGTACCAAGAGCCAGTTTCATTTTCTCCAAATCTCTCTTGAAAAAAGGTACTGGTGTGTAATTTCTTTCTCCATTTACATTACAACTCTTTTCCCCATGCCTGCATTTTGTCTCTTGCTTTTCCTCCAACAGAATCGTAGGTTTCCCCATTTCCCTTCACATCTATGCCAAAGTTCCCATCAACAAGAAAGCCAATGCCAGTCAGAATTTTTGGCTTTCACCAACACTGAGGATAGTCTCTAGCTATTCATTCAACTTCTCCTTCTTTCTAGGATCATTAAAGGGTCAGGGCCTCATTTGTTCCTGTATTTTGCTAGGAAATGATTACTGCCTGAATGAAGTCTGAGATATGCTACACTCCAAAGCTGAGGAGAACACATTCTGGGTAGCTGGATAAACTCCCCTGATTACAAAGTAGACAGGGAAAACGAATGAAAAAAGTAAAATGCTCTTTACTTTGGCTTTTTTCAACTTCTGGACCTCTGGCTGAATATCTTCTCCAAGACATTAAGTGGCTCTTCACATGGGTAGCAATTTCAAATGTGAACAGCTTTCCAGTGTTTCTGTATTAATTCAATTAAATCTGTGTTTTCCTGCCTATTGACATTCTGGCCATTTTCTACCTTATTCATTAAAGACTATTTTCAGAATGTATTATATCCTAAGAAAACTGTGCAGCAGCCTTTTATTTCCTTAGACAACAAAATTTCTATAAATATATCAGTCCTCATCTTGAAATAAGGGGAGAAGTCCATGTCTGAACAAAGAAGAAACTGTCCTGCTCCAAATAGTGCTTGATAGAAGTGGTCCTGGAGTTATATTCTGTTTTCAAAACAGCAATACATAACTCTCATTTTGTCCCTTTTCATGTACAAAGCTATTTTAAGACTTATTATAGCAACGCAATAATGTTCTAGATGCTTACTAAAAGCAAAATCATGTAACTACTTGCCATGCTGTAGCTATTAGCTGAGCAAGCTATCCCAAGCTGCGCATGAAGGGATCTGAAAATTCAGAAGCAAAAATAGTTGGCAGCTTAAAATAAAAACTGAAAGTTGCACTAGGCAAATTTTAGCATCCAAAGAAATATCATATCTGGAAATAAATTAATTATGATAGCGTACTAAATTCCAAATTTTACAAGGCATAGCTGCTAGTTTTGCAGATGAAAATGAGAAAATCATGCACATGATAAGAAAGTTTAAGCAAATCTGAGGTGTTACTTTTGTAAGAATAAAAAAATAAAAAAAAAAGACAGTCTCCCTTAAATAATTTTTCTTTCAGTCAGTGCTTCATTTCTCTACTTCTTCTTTAATTAAGATCTCTTTAGAAGCTTGAGATTTTCTGCAGGACAGATTAAACTAGTATTTTCAATAAAAGAAAATGATGTTGCTACAAGTGTAGAATTTCCTGGATGTACAGGATGGAAACAAGACAATTAGAATGAGCATAGTCATCAGGATTTATTTTACAGATCGGTCACCTTTTTAATTCTGCTAGCAGTACCCAAGAAAATGTATTAATGAACTTGAATTCATAATATAGACACCTGTATCACCCCAGAAAAAGGGTCTACAAATCCTTTTGAACACTGAAAGCCTCTGGCAGCTTCACTCTGAATGGCATAGGATATGTTAATGTATAGTAACTTGAAAAGCACTGAGACTTGCAGAAGAGACAGGAGTGGACTCAGCATATAAAAATAACTTAGCAAAATTGCATACAAAAATCATAATCAGAAGTGAAAAACAGATTACTGCACAATCGGGTTAGCTGACAGGAAAATCATGGCTGCTTCCGCAGTGTCAGAGGGAGTCCCTGACACGCTTTGCTTCAGAGGTTTCACTTCGGTGATCACCTGGGAGCATTGCACAACTTCGGTCTCAGTGCACAGGCCAGGCCCTGCTGTCTCACTAGGCTGCTGGTCACTTCCCACTTTCACAGGTATCACTGAGGGTCCGACCGTTCGCTTCGCCTACTGCGAGACTTCTTGTATTCCTTCTTTGCATCCACGTACTTACACAACCTTCGTAACATCCCCCGACAGGAGGAAGAATTGGCTCCATTTTACAGAGAAATTAAGACCGAGTTCAGAAAAACAAAGCAAAACCAAGGGCTCGCTAATTCAAAAGCTCAATCTGAAGCACTTAGGTCCAAGTTTTTAAAACTATTTGTCACTTTGACAGCCACGTAAATATTCAGATCGAGATTTCAATAGAGCGCAGCTACTCCTGTGAACGTGAAGTACTCCTACTTGAGTGACCTCAGCAGCAGCTACACCGCCAGAACCACCTCTGTTTGCTGGCCACTGAATGAGGAACAGATGTGATGGAAAGTACACAGCTATCATTAAAGACCATCGTAACCACCGCTGCCCCAAGTACGCAGTGGCCACACCTCACGTTTTACGGGCGCTCTTCTCCTTCAGCTGGTGACCGGCCTGATTTCTTGGGTCTTGGCTGCTTTGGGTAATGACGGGGATAACCTGGCCCTCAGAGTTGCACCTTTGCTTTCTTCTCAGCACTACTGGTATCGACAGCAATTTTATTTTGGTTCTCAACAGTTTCCAGTCAGACACCTGAAATACTCTTGCACTGACATCTTCACCAGATACTGTTAACTAACTTCTCAAGAGATACGTGAACAGAGACAAAGCTTTACCTATGCTTGATTTTCTGGCACCGTTAAAAGCCTCCTCTGCAAACATTTGTGCTCCTCTGTCCACCCAAACTCAGCCCGTACCAGAGTCCAGGCAAGCAGCAGCCTGCCCCTTCGATAGCTCAGAGCCTTCTCTTCGCCAGCGTTTGGTTTGCAGGCTCCCTCTTTACAGTTGCTTTTCACTTAAACCCAGGGAATTCAAACTAGTTAGCGTAATACCAGAATTACAGAAGTGATGTGAGTGACACACAGAATTTAATGTTAAATTAAAAAATACTTTGAAAAGCCTTTTTTCAAATAAGCGCATCATCAGGCTGAATCAAGGCTTTGCAGTCAGTTTTTCACAATTTGTAAAACTATCCCTGTTACATTATTTTTCTTTTTAGATGATATCCTTATAAGTAGTTAAGGAAATCATATTAAACGGAATTACGCTCATCCCTAAGGGTCAGCAGCAAGATCTTGCTGAGTAGACTGCTTTTTCAGCTATTGATTATATCTGAGAGATACCAAGGACACTTGTAATTATAAGAACTATTTTAAATAGTAGCAAAAATTTCTGCCATTAAACTATTTAACGTGGAACATACTCTACTTAAGAGCTCCCTGGTGATAACAGCCTTAACAGTATGTATATTTAAGCTGCAATTAAAAACCCCTAGTCTCAAAGAGGAATTCATCAAGAGTACATTTTCCTAACCATATTAGTACCTTCTTTCCTGATCTCGCATCTGCCTTCCTTTTATAACACTTTTTTTTTGTTAAAAGCATACAAAAATCCTTAATCAGACCACCTAGAACATTGTGTTCGGAGCTTAAGACAAATGATTTGCTCAGATTTCACTTCAACAAACTTGCAAAGCTGTTCCACAGCAAGGAGGAATGTTTAATACCACGGCACTCAGAGGAAGGTGGAAACGTAGCACAAAGTCCAGGGTGAATGCTGAACTTTTCACAAAGTAATAAGCAGCCAAAAGAAAGAAAAAAAAAAAAAAAGTGTTTTTACAAGGTCAAGTGTTACCCTGGTGCTGCATATATTTAACACATATTTTAAACTATTAGTCAGATGTTGGTTCTAAGATTAAACCATAGCTCAACATCTCCGGCTGTGGCCGTGCTGTTAGAGAAAAAACCTTGGTAAAGCAGATGTTTAAGAATTGAAAGGAAAAGAACAGATGAGGGCAGTATAGATTTTTGTCAATTAATACTTGAGAAGATAAGGAAATATTTACAGCTATTTTTAGCTGCTGCTTCCTGCTGCTTTCCAGACTTACAGTGTTTACATCAAAGTGCCACTTGCAGGGTGAGGCTGCAACTACGACAACTTTCACAAGCTGAAGTTGTTCCAAGAAAAAAACAAAACCAAGAACAAACCACCCAAACAGGATCCTTCTGACTCCTTTTGCCTAAGTGATCTATGCTGCATCAGCCTATATTCGTCAGGAAGGATATAAAAGGATCATTAAAGGGTTTTAGTGCTGTATTGCAGAACTAAACTCTAAAACACAAGGGAAGGGAATAGCAATTTTTAGAGATTAATGATGAGCAAACAAAAAGGAATAAAGATACAACGTTGAGAAAAATATAAATTTGCAAAATTTCCAAGCAGAACAGATGAAGCTGACTAGCCACCACGCTACGCAGTTAAACTGCTTTCTATTTTGTCATGCACTGAAGTATATTCCATTTCAGTTTTACGGGGGTAGCTAATTTAAAACAGTATGAAACTGATAAAGAGGCAAACTCAAACAATTTCATCAAGACTCTTCGTTACACCAATTGTCATTTCCAATTCCAGCTAGAGTATCATGTTAAGAAATCCTAAATTACTACCACCAAGACAAATTGAATTTTTCTTTCCAGATTCAATGAAACCATAAAGAGCTAATACATTTTTTTTAATTGTACAGGATTAAGAAGGAGGCAGAGAAATCCAGAAAAGGAACAATTTTACATATCAAAAATAGAAGATGCGAAGTTGTCCTAAAGTATTTTCTAGGTAATGGTTTGTGTTACTGTTTTGCATCTCTGTCACAGGGTAACTGTTTAGGTAACTGTTTGACTTATGGAAATCAGGTATTTAAAGAGCCATAATAGTAAAATAAATAAATAAATAAATGTGTGCATTTAAGAGGATAAATTTAAATGTCAGGACACTGAAATGCTAAATTTGATTTACACATAGTGAAACGTGGGTAAAAGCAAGTGTGATTCCAGTAAAAGCATACAGAAATAACCACATCAAATGCCTTTCGAGTATTGATTTGGTCTGTTGGCAAAAAACAAAACTATGTTAATGAAGTTTCTAAAACAGTTATTTCCGTCTCTAACCTTCTTTCATACACCTACATTAATACAGAAAATGAAAATCTTTGCAAGCGTATTCAATGCCTAATTCTTTGAGACCGTTTTCAGTGGATTCCATAATAGCTGGTTCACGTTTACTGAGCTCTAAGTGAAAACAGATGGGAAAATCACCGCTTATTTTTACACACTAAACAAAACTATTTGGTTTTGCGTGACAGTTCAGATGGAAGTATCTGTTGGTATCCATTAAAAACAAACTAAGTAGAATTTCAGGTAATTTACTACTCTACAAAATATCTGTTATTACAGTTGTTTTGCCACTACAAAATCTCTCCCAGAGAGAAAAAAACCAATACTTCAGAAAAATCAGAGTGAAATGTAGAGAGAAAACCAGATCTAAATAGAAAGCCAGCACCTTTATACAGGGACGATGCGAAGGTTGATGAGAAAACTTGATAGAGTGACACAGTATGGCATCCTAGATCATAGAAAAGACATTACATAGAGAGGAAATACATAAATCTCGCTATTCTGACTTTTAATGCACGTAGACATTTTGACTGAGCAAGTCGCTGGAGCCACACACTGCCGAATTTGGTCAGGTTGCTCTTTTTTTTCTTATAAATTTATGGTTGAGCATTAGCACGACCCTAGCAAAACCAAGCAGTCCAACTGATGTATGGGAACAGTGAGTGAAACAGCCGACAGGCTGCAAGATGAACTGGAAAGGGATGTGGAAGGAGACATCAAGCAGAGCAGCCCTGACAATACTCACTGATCCTTAAAGACATCCACGGAGACGGTGGATGGAGCCCCGTGGCGGCCTGCCCAGCAATGTGCGAATGGCAGGAGGCCAGCAGTTGCCAAGCTTCCCGTGTAAGGCTTCTTCCCCCCGTGGATATGAATGGCTAGCTTGGCCAGGGCCCGAAGGAGATCTTGTGAGCTTAAGGGACTTAAGGTGGAAAGGACATGAATGAAAACCTAAGAGAAAAAGTGCCATGAGACGCTCAGCGAGAGATACTGGAGGAAGACAAGCCACAGCCTGAGGCACGTTACCAACACACGTGCCCAGGGTCTTCTCCCCACAGAGGGAGCATGAGTTAGAGGACCCTGAGGGGTGCACTGTGAACGCAACCATGCTCTGTGCACCACGGAGGATTTTTCAGCTTTTAACCATGGATTGATCTTGGGGTGTAAGAGTTCCTCCTCTGGTGGAAAGGAGCCTTTGGAACACGGTGTGGGAATAAACACAGCAAGGAGGGGTCTCCACACAGAGGGTCTCCACGGCACAGCTCAAAGGTGGTGTAGCTGCGCATATGCAGCCTACTCTGTGTGCAGATGTCTGTGGAGGCTGTCAGGTCAGGGGGACACAAAAGCTCCTCTCCAGCAGGACTTGCATGAGACAGAAGCCCGCAATACTTAAGGAAGCTCTCAATTCTTGCAGCAGAGGGAGATGCAGTGGTTGGGCCTGACAAGCAGAATGGGATCCACCAAGTCTGGCTAAACACAGTCCACGAGCTCTCTAGTCTTGGTATCTGTCAGAGCCAGCACAGGGCGAATAAGGTGGCCTTCACCCTGCACACAGGAGGGAGGATTGTGCAGCAGGGCCTCAGCTGCATTACATTCTCTTAATGAACAAGGGAGATGCTGTTGCTATGAGAAGCTTTCAGTTCTGAGGAGGTTTTTGGGAGAAGACTGTCAGCTCAGAATGGAGTTGGAAAAGATCTTTTGATATGATGGCAAAGAGCTGCTGGGCACCTCAGAGCCCTCAGAGATGTCAGCGTAAACCTGATGCCAGAGTGCTTCATCCAGGACAGCAGGCACCATACGGGAACCTCAGCTGAGCCTAGAGGCAGAAGGCAAATGCAGATGCAGACCAGGTCCTGTTCCCATCCTCCATCCAGGAGGAGGCTCAAAAATCAGAGAACCAGTGCAGGATGCTCACCAGCTAGACCCCTAGTCTGACTTAGTACAGCCCTTATGAGCAGATTTGATGACTGAGTTGCAGAAAAAGCGACAATTTTGATGAGTAATTTTTATCCGAGGAGACACTAAAAATCGGAGTCCTGGAGCAGCCTGCTAGGTTGGCTCTGGCTGGATTGCAGGCTCACCACTAAGAGCGCACGAACAAAGGGACAGCTGAGGTCAAGAGGCAGAAGAGAGGCTTTAATTATCTTGTCATCATGGTTGAAGGATCTCTCTGACTGACCAGTGCTGAACCAAGGCATTTGTTGACATTCCAGGAGAACTGTTTAAAATTATACAGGACTGAATGAAATTTAAAGATTGCTCAATACTCAAGTTGCTATTAGAATACTATCTATATTTTCAGTTGCTTATAACAGTAACATCAGCTAACTCTGTTAGGACTTTTGATATATGATCTAATATGAGGCAAATACTCAACTTGGAGATTATCGATCATGATGAGCTCCAACCATTCCAAGAAATGCAGATAGAGGAAAAAAAAATATTAAAACTTCAGCAGAACACATGCACAAAATCCTCATCTTTGAGCATGATGGCCCCTCTACTTTTAGTAGAAGGAACCTGATAAGTTTAACAGTGTTCAACTTGTATGGTAGGAATTTGCCTTTGCTATCTTTGTCACCCACAGTTGGCTCAAAATACATCTTTAGGGGACAGTGGGGACACAAAGTTTGTACATGCTATAACATTAAAATTTCTAAGAACCACAGTATCCTATAGCAAGGCTCAGGTTTTTTTGGACAGCTAAGATCTCTAAAAACTGTGGATACTCCCCATTAATGTCTGGGATCCCCATGCTCCATTTTTCCCCAGCGTAAAAGTTTCCAAGTTACAGCACCCACATGGTTTTAATACAGCATACAGAAAGCGTCCGAGCAGCCAGGTACCTTTTGTGCACTGACCTGATCTGGAAGAGTACTGCCATGGTGACGCTACAAAATGTTTTAGAACAAGTTTTGCAATCCTGTCTTTCACAAACTCAACTCTAGGGATAAAGTTGTCCTTTTAAAAAATGGATTTTCCCCACACCCTTAGCCCTTTGGTTAGGTAAGCACTGAAAATACAACCCAGAAGCCAGAAAGTTTCTCTTATGCTTTCAACTCTTCTGTGCTGACACCTAGGCAACATCGAAAGGAAAATGTGACCAGAATGCAAAGGGCATGAATGAAACAAGGCAAAGGGAAAAAAGTAGATTGTAACAGATCTGGTGAGTGGGAAGCTACAGGAAGCTGGCAAGGGAGGAATTTAAACCTACTTGGCAGGCAGAGTGGGAACGGGAGGGAGGGTCAGTGGAAAAACACATTGCTTGGGCAAAGAGGAGGAAAGACAGAAGAGGAGACTGACTGAAAGTCAGTAAGAAAACCAGCAGATAAAGGGCTAGCAAGCAGTTGGATGAAGACTGAGAACAGGGACACCGAGAAGGTGGGAAACTCTGGGAAAAGAAGGAAAGGCACAAGAAGGGATTATCGCCAGAGCTGGGAAACTCTGGGAATGCAAGGCAAGGAACAAGGAGGTACTACCACTGGTGCTGAAAGGTAGCAGGAGGGAGACAGGTTAACGTAGCTCTTGTCCAGTTCTCCTCATAGACACAGGTGAGATGGGGGCACAACATGAAGGAACAGATAAAAAATAAAAAAGGTCCAGCGAAGGAAATAAAGAATGGTAGGCAGAAAAAGAGTTAAGGGAACTGGGTAAGCTTTTGTAAAGTAGATATTGATACAGACTTAGCCAAGTGACTTACCAATACAGGAAATCTGATAATGCAGTTGCACAATCCTGAACAAGAATAACCCAAGATCCCAAAGATAAAGCTGGGGTAGGGGGGGAATGCAAGGCAGAAAGGAGCAGTTTTCATGATCCCAGGTGTGGGAAAACAAGCCGAAGCATCTGTTTCTAGAAAGACTTCTCCAAAGCTTCTGTGGGAATGCATAACTCCTCAGCCTTACGTTTTCTCTCTTAGGAAACTTTCATACAGCTTGCTAGCAAAATGTGTCTTTCCCTATACTAGGGTGATCAATGTAACTAGAGGCAATAGCCCAAGCTGTATCATCTTTTGTGGAATTTAAGGGTCCCACATCTGCTGATAAGCTGCATACAGGCTCACAAAATGACGCTGAAAGCGAGAAGAAAGCTGTTAATGCTTTCAACTCCACTTCTCCTAACCCGCATGAAAATGAAGTACCACGAAACCGCTGTTTATGTAGTCCTTTCAACCAAATCCATATTACTATTCAGGGTAGATAATGCACCTCCTCTGCAAGAGAACGTGGATCCGTATGTGACACTAGCATCTTTGGCTCATTTAGTGCAAAATTTGGAAGGTGAAGTTGCGAATGACACGAAGTACAACAAGTCTCTCAGCAGATACAACTTCATGCTGTCCTGTCTTTGCTACACAGTCTCTGCCAATGCCAAGCAGGCCATTGAGACCACACTTCTCAAATGTTATTATTTATTCTTTTCCTTTTTCAGATGTCCAACTTTTTCTTTTTTTTCTCTTAAGAGTTTCTAAAAACAGCTACTAAATAATCAGCTGCAGCTTGATCAGTGTGAGCTGCTATTAGTACTGCACACTATCTTTGTGCATAAGTCACAAGTTAAGCAGGTTTAAGCATCTATGAGTGTAAAAAGGTACCCAAAATTGATAGAAAAAACTTCCTTTTAAAATCTCATCTCAAAGAAACACTGAAAAGAGACAAGAATTGTGAAGTCTTATGATGACCCACTTGAATGATCTTAATTTTGGAACAGCGTTTAACATTATACTGTAAGACACAAGGCAACACACTGAACAACGCTGCAGAAAAAGTTGTGACTAATTTTCTATTAAATATATACCACACATCTGCACTGAGGCTGGAGTCCTGTGGAAAAAACAAAAGCAGTCAGGAAATTTACCGCAATTATACCTACACAGACACACTGAGTGACATGGGCAACAACGGTGCATGGAGGAGAAAGACTGATTGGAGGGGACAAGAGGTGAGATGCACCTTGAACGGGTAATTTGCTGGTGTTTAACCTGTGAAAGCTCTCTTGACGTCAAAAAATGTTTGAGACGAGAGAAGACGTGAAGAAGGACGGGAACCTAGAGGGGCTTGCTTGAAGCACTCTTTCTTTTTAATAGAACACGCCTTTGGAGCCCTAGAATACAATCTCCAGGTACTCCGTTTGCTGCAGTGCTTCTTTCAAAGCAAATTACGTTTGACAAGATTTGGATATCAACAATTAATAAACCCAAAGTGGTAAATTATGTTCACAGCCCTCTTAAAACATCAAAAGCTTCTTTTGCTGCAGAAGTTTAGTAAGTAAGATTAACAGGAAAAAGCCACGGATTTTAAAGGCAATCCTTTTCTGGTCAGATGCAAGTTGCTGTTTCTTGGTTAGAATACACACGGATCTGCCAAAAAGTGGGAAGAAACTATTGCAACGCAGGGAACAGGTCATCTCCTCTACCTCTATGCTGGAATAAAGAACAGGTGATAGTGACTCACTCTATATGCATATCAAAGGCATGATTAAGGATGAATCTCCCTGCAAAATATAGTAACCCTTTGTACAAAATAAACTTCAACACCCGCCAATCATTTCTGGAGAATAAATATAAATTTATTTTGCATTGCTGACAAGACAGAATTGCTGACAAGCTCCCCCCTTCACGACTTGCATTCTTTTGAACTGTCCTGAAAAAGCTCGATCTTAAAGGTTTGAACCAGCATGAAAACAAAATCCAAAGAAAGGCTGGAATCCAACTCAGAGCGCATATTTACAGTGGGTGTGCTTCATTTCAAACGAAAATTTCCATTCCTGTAGCTGAAGGCCAAACAGAGAATATATTTCATAAAAAGCCATCTCGTGTAAGAGGTAACAGAAAACGGAATATTGGAGGCAAGCATGCCTCTTACTGGTCTTGAAAAAGAAAGATTTCATGGGAATTAGATGGACTCTCCGGAGCCTGCGGTACTTTTTGGTTCAGATGAAGAGTCACTAAAAATCCACTGTTCCCATTTTAGATCTTATGTGTAGTCTCAAGAGGAAAATTTGATTTGACAGTGAATTAATCTGTTCTTCTGGCGCTTCTTAAAAGAGAAGTCATTCTATGGTAGCAGCAGCTGCGTAGGGCACCTATTCTCCAGGTTTTTTCTTCCTTCTTAGATCGTTATTTTTCCTTTTATTGTTCCTTCCCACTCCGGATTTTTTTTTCTTATATCATGCTCTTTATAAAGTAAATTATGCTGGCCACCAACATGATGAAAACTTGTTGGTATTTTCTCTTTATGTGATGTAGTGAATATTATCATTTGACACATAATCAGGTGTAAAAACCCTTCTCAGGGTGCCCTTAGCACCATTTGGGTTTACTCACACATCGTGGTATCCGTACACGTGGAGGTGGAGACTGATCACAATCATTTGGGAAGTCAGGAGTTTTCCTAACAGAATTTCTACCATGTTTCACTCCTGTTCCTTCCCTCCAGGGCTCACTTTCTGTGCTTACAGAATTTTTCGTAACTCTGGCAGCAACTATGCAGTATGCATCAGCTGATTTTGTACTCTTAAAAAGGATTTTACATACTTGATGTCACAGTTAACTGTTAGAATGTGGTAATATTTAGTTTCACAAATTAAAGCAAAAAGAAACTTTGCTGAAAGTACCATTTTGCTTGGGCCTAAGTCCCGTTGTTTTCCCATTCTGCTTTGTCTGTACCAGCACTCGACTCTATTCGCCATTCGCGATGTTCAGATTCTCACTCCACCTCCTGCCAACAGCCATTTGACTTTCCATACATCTTGCTTAAAAAGTACCTAATTTGTAAGGAGATAGAACTAGTTTTAATAGAACTGCATTTTTTTAAATGTAGCTGCTACAGAGTTTGACTCTCTTTAATGTCTCAAGAAGGCTGTTAAGAAATGTTATTTATCATGTTAGATTTCAGTCTCTGGAAGATGAAGTTTGTTCTTTTTATCCATGTATTTGAAAGCACAGGTTTTTAGTTTAATTTTCATGCACCTTGTAAATTATTCCCCAAGCATTTTTATTATTTTTATTTTTTTTCTGGCCTCATCTTCTGTGCTTTTAGAGTAAGCTTGCCTAATACAC
Organism: Heteronetta atricapilla; assembly: GCA_011075105.1. Lineage (NCBI taxonomy): Eukaryota > Metazoa > Chordata > Aves > Anseriformes > Anatidae > Heteronetta > Heteronetta atricapilla. The sequence continues at coordinate 15,802,449 of CM021732.1, forward strand.
TTTCAATTCCCTGTATTAGGCACTACTTCAACTTTATGAAAGAAGGGTATCATCCTGTTCCATTTATTGCTCCATCTAATCATATAAGCTTTTGTGTTTTGAAATTTTTGCAGGTTACATGGAGATTTTGAGGCTCAGAGCATGCACACCAATTAAATGGCTGCCCATTTAATTTGTTTTTAGGGTTAAAGGAATATTCTTAAGCTTTTCCATTTTAGGGAGGCTTCAACATCATTAAAAGGACCTGCTATAGACGGTCGCAGCATCCCTGCAGGATGATCAGCGTTTGAGGAATTCCTCAATAGCAGCATTTCAAATAACTGAACTCTGGTTCAGCACATTGTTTGGGACAAGTCAAGGCCTATTTTCCTTGCAACCTCCCCAGCAATCTGGCCCACAGTATTTTTTGCTGCCTAATGTTGAAAGCGTCAAATTGTATACTGGGATACTGACAACTTCTTGGACAAACTCACCACTCTCTCTAAAGAGAAGAACAAGTGTGTCTACAGTTTTTGTGAAGCCTGACAGTCCTCCAGTATAATTTAAGCAAGGCAGTGCCGAAGCCTTCAAATTATATTATCTGCGAATAACACAGAAATAAAACCACTACGGGCAGTAACTTCATTGTGACCTTGAGAGGACAACAAAGTTCAACCAGGTACAATTACACTGTGTGTATGCATGTATACTTAGGTTTTAATGTCAGAACACAACAGCAGTCTGAACTGGAAGCTCTACCGCGCCCCTTCAAACACAGCTTTTATTTTTTTTTTACACTTCTGCAGCTCACTCCTGTGCTGCTTGCTCCGCTCTAAGTACCTAATTAAAGAAGTCATAATTTTTCCCACCGTTCACCGTGCTAAAACAAGATTGCTGAAACATTTTCCTGTTTGTAAGTACTTAGCAATGGTTACAATTAAATTAAATTATTAATGCCCATACTCAACCCAAATCAATTTGTTTTCAGAAGGAATGTTTATTCTCTTATGTAATAAAAGTATGGAAAATATATCAAAGGGACTCGTATGTTTAATTGCATTTTTATTTTCTTTAAAATTATGCCTCCTACTGAGATGTGCAACTATAATTAAATTTCATATCAGAAATACATACATGAGCAGGTCCATCTGCATTCAGCGTAACCCAGAGCAGTACTGACTGATGTGAATGATTAAAATGGATTTTTTCAAAGTAATAAGCTCCTTCTATCAACATTTGTATTATCATATACACAACTACAGTCTGATTTCAAGATCCTTTCATTGCAAATATGTGCTTAACCTTAATCCCACAACTGTCTGGCTGTACTGTCAAAAAAAGGTATAAGGGCATGTCACCTACTACAGACGATGCACAGGCGTCTGTGTGCACATTAAAAAAAATCTTTAGGGACAGCTGTATTAAACAAAAATTCTTAGCAACAGCCACAGTCATAAAATTAGAATTGTATGTGTCTCAGTCGCACTCACCGAGATTAAAAACAACTAAAATAGCCTGCCAGGTTTTACTAAAAAAAGTCTGAAGTGATAAAATTTAATATCAACTATAATTTCTGCAGATCTTTGTTTTAAGGTTTTGTTACTCAGAAGTATTCATTTCCTTTGATTTCTTAAAGTCATGAGGTAAAATCTGAAGGGATTATTTATATCTAAAAAAGAGCCAACAAAAAACACACAAGAAACAACTCGCCCAAATCAATGTCACTTTAAAACAAATAGACATTAAAATACATCTATTAACATCCAAATTTAAGGTTTTTTAATGCACAAAAGTTAATATACAAATATTTCACATCCATTTTTAAAGGATATACTGAAGCTGAAGAAACTCTCGATTTCATATTTTCAAATATCAGATGTGAATCACAAAAGCTTGAATACTCTGCTGAACTCTCAATGACAACTAATTATTTTCATTGATCATAGAAATACATAAATATGAAGACAAATTTGATATTCATTAAACCCCATATTCCTTTGCAAAACGACCAGTATTCGGCAATCCCATATTAGCAGCGGGAAATGCTTATCACACAGAAAACACCAATATGATTTCCAATTGAAGAAAATTATTTTCTTGATTAACAGGTAGGGGGATGTTAGATTAGATTCAAGGTTAGATTAGATTCAAGTTGCCTCGATTCCGCCACGTCACACTGCTCTCCCCCCGCTTCTGAAGGGTGTGTTTTCAAGTAGGGCATTTCTAAATTTCTTACCAGTTAAAAGAAAAACCTGGTAGACTTGTGGCTAAGTTACTAAATAAGGAAGCTGATGATGTTTGATGATAAATACCAGGAGTTACATCAGCTTCAGTGGAAACCATAGACACTCCCCAACCATGGGAATCAGAGCGTAGCTTTAGTGATGATTAAAAAAAAAAAAGTTTTGAAGTTGACCAAAGTTCATCAATTCTGTTTTAATTTTCACACACACACACACAAAAACACATTTTCAAAATGTTTTAAGTGTACATTTTTAAGTGTCTTGCAACTAATGCATCTTTTTTAAAAAAAATCTCTATAAAGAGAGGTCTTTGTATGTTGGTGGTGCTGTGGCCCACCCCCATTTTAGACGGATGTTTTAGTCCAAGTTTGCAGTGCATTCTTCCAACGTGGCACGCCAGCGTTCAACTGCTGGTGTGGCAAAACAGGAAGGCTGCCAAAAGCTGGTTAACTGGAGATTACTAAGCATTGGGTGTGAGGGGGACACGGGAAGGATACGAGATCCTTTTGTGATGGCTTGTGAAGGGGTAAGGTTTTGCTGAGGGCAGGTCTATGGGTACCCCTTTCTGACATGACTGCACTTCAGAACAGAAAACACATACTAAAACAAGAAGTAACAGAGTTTATGCAAGTCCAAGGTTTTGCCCCAAATGCCTATACAAAAGTCCTGTGGCCCTTCCATAAGAAGCGAGTGGTGTTTTTTAATTTAGGCCTCAGGATATTTTATGTGGCGCCAAGAACAGGAGAAGCTATTCCCCACCACAGCTCCCCCCAATAAACAACCCCAACCACAAGGAAACTCACACAAATCATGCACTTTAGAAGGTTAGCTAGAGATTTTTCCTTTTAAACTTAACTGTGACTGTTATCTATTCTTCCACCCACACGTCCGTTCGATTTTCATTTACTAGCCACATAACTGAATAGTCATATAGTCAGAAAATTCTTGCCATGTATGCTGCAGCTGTATTGTACTGGTCTTTACAATTGTAGTGGATGTTTTGACACCTACTTCTATGTATGTACATAGATACACATATTTAGTAACACTTTACTTACTGCCATGAACACCTACTCCCTCTCATAATAGCTTTGTGAGTGCTGTTGATTCCTATCTGGATACCCGGAGGCCATTGCTGTGCCATAGCTGTGCAAACTTACTTTTCATCTTCAATCCGAAAGCAAAAAAATAAACAAACACTGTGGTTAAAGTCAAAGTCGTTAGTTCTCAGGATTTGTTTTGGATGAATTTGAAAGAGGAGGAAGAGAAAGAACGATCGTGCAAATTCTACTCTGCCTGCTTTTTCCTTTCAACTTGCAAGGAAGGAACGAAGAGATCTTTTGCAAGAATCTCAAGTAGCAACTGGACTTTTCTTTATAAAAATGTTCTATTAAGGTTTCAAAACAAGTTAATAATAGAAAAGTTTTTTATATCCAGAGGTTTAGAACAGTTTTGGAAAAGAGCGCGGGAGGGAGGGGAAAGGGTAAGTAATAAATTAAGTAATGCTTTAAAAAGAAATGCAATTGGCTAAGAGGACTAAAAAAATATCTACGTGCTACAGTGATACCTGCATCTTCACAAATACAGAGTGGGATTCTCAAAGAGCTAGCATTCTTTACCTGCAAAGTCTGGTAAGTCCCTTTTTCTACCTGACCTTTCCAATTTTCTTTGATTTACCTTATTTAAGTTTCTGTAGTCTCTGGAAAAATTTGTGTGGAGTAAGTATGTAGGTCACAGAAACATACTCAAGTGTGACACTGATTCTCAAATATTTTACTTGCCTTTAATAATAAAAAATGTAGGACAATACTTAATTAGAGTAAAATCTGCTCTTATTTCACACAGGTATGTGACAATTAAGATAAGAGTACAATGTGTATACAAGCTTTTATTTTCCTAGAGGACTATGTTTGAGGTCTGTAAAGCAAGCAAGAACTCATATGAAAAACAGAACAAAGTATTTTTAAAGCAAACTGCAGGGTTCTGTATGCAGAATACAAAACCACAATCTTCGTAAGCTTTATAGAAAGCATATAGACACCATGCGAGGCTTCCCAACTGTAACATGGCACTAGGTGTGGCAGCAGAACTCCTGCACACCACCTCCACAAGGTACATTGACATTGGTATTGGCCTCAACAGCTTAGCTCTTGGAATTGTATTACACAAACTATAGCATGTAAGTCTCCAAGAGCCTGGAGAAAGAGAAATAATTAAGTCTTAAAAATGAAGGCTATTTTGAAATTAAAATGCCACCAGGGCCTTATAAGCTCAAATGCTTTCCCAATGTGATTATTGAGGGTTGCTGAATTACGTAGGATAAACAACATCTACTTAAAAAAACTGCTCTACTTGTGCAATCAATACTACTGCTGCTGCCCGAGGTTACAATTCCCAGTCCTTCAGCACCGGGCACGGCTCACGTACAGCTGTAGAACAGTCCCGTCACCACAAGGTTTCAGAGGTAAGAGTTGCACCTGGTATAAAAGGTCCAGTTTAAAGCAATAAACGCAACAAATACTTTTTAATCCATATACTAGCTTTAGGAGAAAAACAACAAATATATAAGAATTTGCTCAGCATGTAGTGAAACGGACCAGGATGAGAAAGAGAGAAAGGGAAGCTCCCATGAAGCTTGCTGCAGAGCCACCGAAAGTGGCACTAACATGGCTACGAGGACAGGCAGTGGCAAGGTTTGCTAAGTCTCTGCATAGGCTGAGGAAACAGTTGCATACATATTTCCATACAATCCCTTAAGTAGGTCAAGACAGCACTGTTATGTACAGTTACTCTTGGAAACAGCTTCAAACTTCCTGAAGGATTAGAGGTATTTTTTTAAGTACCTTAAAACAATGAACACAACTTGCACGCAAACCAAATAAAAAAAAATGAAAATATGCTAAATAGCATTTAAAATAATTACGTGCAGGCAAGCTGTTGACTAACAAAAAACCTCAAAGCCACACAAGCATCACAACTTCTGCAGTATATAACCAGGATGTGAACAATGCTACCAGCTCTAAGTGCGACCAAAACAGGTAAGCTGTCTCCCCACTCCCTGTAGCCTACACTTACCTCTACAGTAAGTCATTAGTAAAGTGGAAAGACTGCAGCATTTGAGGGTTTAAAATTCTGTTAACCAAAAAATAGAAATAAAAAATCCTCTAGTCAAGAGCTGATGCAGGAGATATTTTGGCTGTCATCTTTGACATGCCTACAACAGCCCCAGCGATACGGCTATCAGTACACAAATTCTTTCAAATACTTTGCCAAGTTCTCCCTATGACTAAGCAAGGGCTTTGAACTTGCTAAGTACAAGGAAGTAAGAATCCCAGGTAACACATTAAAGAAGCTATATTTTATCACAAAAAATAAAAAAAATAAAAAACACCTTTTAGTACCAAGAATTTTGCATGTCTCGAAATAGAGTATTTTTAGAAAAATCTTCAAAATTCTATTTTGAAAGAGCAGAAAATAAGTGGGATTTTGCTGTCTGGACAACCTGTGTATTTTACCATAACTTGTTCTTGCTCTACTCTTTGCTCTACGGGGTTCCACACGTCCTGCTAGGCCTCCTGAAAACAGACATCCAAAACCAGCCCGCAGTGGCTCCGTGGAGCAAGGTCCTGCTGGGCTTTGCAGCTGAAGCTTTCGTCCTTGCAGAGATGGCTTAGTCATTGACCTGCACAAGTTTTAAATTCACCTTTAAAAATGAGTTTGGGAACAAACAAACAAACAAACCACAAAAAAACCAACAACACACACACACAGCAATCCTCCTGCCCCCCATGAGATCCCACATTATCCACGCAGAGAAGTTCAGGTGAAAAAGGGAGGACGAGGTCGAGCTGCAAGGCGGGGAGGTGGCTGGGGAGGAGCTGAGCACAAGAGATGTTATTTTGATGTCAGCCTGGAGAACGCTATGCCAGGCTCGCATCACACAAAAGGGTCCAGACATCAGTAGGAAGAACAACAACGGTCTTCCCTTGCAGCGGATGGAGCAAAAAACCAGCATCGTACTTCAGGAGTTCTGAGACTGCAAGAAGCATCACCTGGTGTCCATTGCAGCTCCAATTATCCTTCCCGAGCCCCAAGTAAGGGGTTATTGCCTGGATCAAGTTTGCTGCTGTCAATTCGCACCGGTAAGGAAATGCGTTTTGAAGCTATAAAGACTTACCTATGGATTTAAGTAAAAACAAGCTGTGATTTGTCTCACAGATGCAAAGGTTTTAAGCGCTACACACCACAACCTGAACATGAAGTTACTCATTATACACAGTTAAACGACTGCCAAAGCACTACATCTCCATTACACCCCCAAAATGTTATTCCTCCACAAGTTTATCCCTCGGTAATTTTCCTATCGCAGGAAAAACAGAGACCATCGAGGCCTCACCCTCTTTGCAGCTCCTGAAGGACCTCCAGTTCAGTCAGCAGCCGCTGAGGTTTGCACAGGCTGCAGATGCCAGCAGCTCCTCACAGCACCTCCTCACTGCTGAAACTTAGGAAGTAGATGGCTGGGATATCCCCACAAGACAAGTTGTCTGCAATTTATTCACTCAAGCTTATGTCTTCTATTATGACAGAGAAAAAAAGCAGCAAGAAAACTTTTTAATGGTTACGTGCATGTGGGAAGGTTTAAAAATATAAAAACCAATCCGTGTAGCGCATCTGTATCTGTACAAATGGCAAACCATCGGTGTGGATCCCCCAGCACACCCCACCAGGAAACGGGCTGCCTTCGGTCTTCCTCCCAGGAGACGGCGGATGGCAGGAGCAGACTTCCCGCAATGCGCCTCTGCCTCTACCTGCTCCTTCACACACGGCCAAACATCCCCGCGTACTTCTATAAAGTGCCAGGAGAGATTGTTCTGACTTACGATCCCTAAGTCTAGGCAATTGTAAGAGCTTTAACACTGAGGCTACACGCTGCACAACCGATAATTTGGCACTGGTTCTGGACTTCTCAGTCTAAAATTGTTTTCAGTTTGTAGTATCTCAAAAACACCACTGAGCGTAAAGATTCAAGACCAGCACTTGGCTGCTTTTCGGGTGCTCTCCTGCAGCAGCTGCAGGGCACGGTGCTTCTCAGAGCAGCGGGCTGGCAGCAGCAGGCCTGCAAGCAGCGCAGCGTGTTTTCGGCTCCTGCCAACAAGATGCACGCGGACTGGGAGCCAGGAGGCTGTGCATTACAACCCCACCCGCTACACACAAACCTCATTCACGAGGCAGGCACATCCAGAAGGAGAGGGGAGGAGGCTAGCACCGTAAAAGCTCCTTTCTGGACAGTGCTGTGGTGAAGTAATATTTAGGGAAAAGCAATACTCCCTTAAAAGACATGACAGATGAAGTGACCAACAGGGAAATACAAGAAGTAATTAATGAAAAATCACATTGTCAGTTCGTAGCATAACGACCTCCGCTGTCTCTGACAGGTTTAAGCTCTCTCAGAAGGCGACGCAGACAACAGCGGAGCCCCTTTCATCCACAAGAAGCGACTTACACAGGGTGCTCACGGGTGGGCTCCCCCTCCCACGTACCGTCCCTGCACACGCTGTTTATTGTGTTTGTACATGAGCTTCATAAATACAGGGATATCTGTATCAATAACTCTGCTCACATTCAGTCAAATTGCTCTACCTGTGCATTTGCCTACTTGGGATTTCGCTCTCTAGGACAGAATTTCATTACTATAATTGCATATACATAAAATATATATAATGTCTCTTTTTGTCTCTTATAGGACGTCACTGACCAGTGCCCTGCTGCCACTGAGATGCTGTCCCAGCCCAGAGAAATCTACCTGCTGTTGGAAGATGTAGGCAGAAGAACACAAACGGGAGACAGAAGGAGGAAGAAAATTCAGGACATACCACGTAACAACCACCCTGTTCTGTTTTTGGATTGTTCTTCCCAGCCAAATCAGCAAGAATTTGAACCCGCAGTGATCCTGCTTCCAAGCCTTTCCTAAGATTACTGACCAGGGCAGCTATTTAGTAAAAAAAAAAGGCAAAAAAGCAGAGGCCATCAAAACAATGCTGGTATGAGAAATGCTAGGGTGGGATTATGGTTTTAGAAGAAGCCTGTTTGGTTTAAGTCCTCAATGTGTAATATGAACAGTCTTCAGGACCACGGAACATGGAAGGTTTTTTTCTCACCTCCTTCTGGGTATCGTTACATGGTGGCACACAAGCAACAAAAAGAACCAACTCCTCTCTTTTATAAGACCCCAGCTCACTTTGCATTTGCTAGCAGGCCCAAAACAGTATCTGCAGCAGGGCTGGAAAGATACACCAACAGCCTGACGTTCTTCCCCACCCTCCTGTCCTTCCCAGGCAGAGCGGACTGGCAAGGTTTATTGTTGGTCTGCAGAGCAGAGCAATCGGAATCAATGCCATCGTTGCGCTGGACTTGGAACAACTTTATTTAGCGCACTTTTTAACCTCCGTATGGCAGTAGCATTATAGAGACTCTTTACTCTGTGCACAAAGCTGCAGCCAGATATTCTTATTTATTACCACCAGTTATTTTCAACTACAACCCATTAAAGCCACAGATGCACCATATAAAATTGTTTCTCTGTTAACAGCACATTGAGAACACACTTTACTTTCTACAGGTTCGTGCATTTTAAATATTTCTATATGCCAAACCTAAGTGCAGTAACTGCATCCCTGCTGCTCTGCAGAAGAATGAATGACTTCTACAAGTGTTAACAAGTTTAATTGAAAATAAGTAGGCTTTAAAAACTCAGTATGTATCGGTGACTGGATTTGAGATCGCCTAGAATAACAGGCATTCAAACTGTACATTTAGTCCGTTCCCGGGCAGCAATGGCCAGTTATGCATCCATCTCCTCCCGACGAAGGCCTGCAGCAGCAGACGATGTCCAGCACAACCTGGGAAGCGCTGCCGCAGGTCCTGCGGGGCAGAGAGCATGACGCAGCAGTTTCTGATAGCACCAGCGCTTGCCCACCTCTTGCAAGAGCTCAGCCTCTTTAAATAGTTCACAAGGACACTCGAAGTGGTTCAGCAACCGAGCTACATCCAGCTCCCTTCCTCCTCCTCCCTGCTGCTGCTCCACACACCGACGAGGGAGAAGGAAAAAAGAAAGGGAGGCTAGTGCAAAGGGTGGCAGCTTACGCTGAGAAATACAGTTGTCTGAAAGGACTTGGTTTTTTAAATTCCCTCCTAGTACCAAGCTGACAGCAAACAAGCACAGCACAGGCTCCGATCACCGACACAGACCTACATCACTAGTTCAGAGCAGGATTTGGTTGTTGTATGCAACAAATAAGGGAAGATGCTTACTGTTCTCTTTCAGTTCTCTGTCTTAATTTGGCCCAGTAGCTTTATGCACTGTGGGTTTGTACTAGTAACAGGCAGAGAAAACATTCAGCACTGAAATCGACCTTAGACTGTTACACTAGATGAACTAGTTGTGCTACTTAATGTGAAAAATGGGAAGCCACAAGCAAGACAATGACTGCCATTTGTCTAATTTTCTTTCGATCTCTTCATTCTTACTCAAACGTTTTTTTTAAGCTGCATAATTGAAAGAACTCGTGCTTCTTTAAGCTTACCTTTTTATGTGTTGTAAAAATCTGTTTAGAGCAGCTGCTCGTTAGTAACTACGCTGTAACTGGAAGTGTTTCAGGTGAGCAGTTAGTTACTTGAAAGTAGAGGAAGGATTACAATAGAGAGAGCTGAAGAGTAAAAACAGGGATACTGAAAATTTCTAAGAACAAAAACACCCCACCAAAACCAAAATCCAGGAGTATTACCGCAGGAATAGTTTCACAAGCTATGGGGCAAAGTATTACACTAATACGAAATGCCTGTGAAGTTGAAATATTTACTGCATACTGTGCTTCATTAGCGGTCCATATGCTCCACTGAAAATAAAGCAATCCATGTAAAACTTAACATAGAGGCCAACTGCAACTATTGATGTGTTTCTGCTATGGTGGGAGGTAGTCATGTTTTTTGTTTTTTGTTTTGTTTGCTTCTTAAAATAATTTCGGATAATTTGGGTTTGTTCTCTATTCAAGTGAGAGCAGTACAACAGCACTTGCTTGTGTGCAGCAGGTGCAAGCGCTCAGCAAGGACACTGCAGCGTGTGCTCTGTGCTGCTTTTCAAGTTCTTCTCTAAAATATAAACACTTGGTAGCGTGTGATACCTTCTGCAGGGACTTGATTTGCCACTGCTATCTGTATGAACGCCCAGCTCTACGCTTCTCTCTGCAATGACAACTGCCTTAACAGCGTAGAGAACGGCAGCGGGCAGGAGAGACGCGCACACGGGCCTCGTAACCAAGCTCTTACCTTTACATGACTGCAGACAGACGGTAAGCGGTAGCACCTCTCAGCGTGATGCACAGAAAGAAAGCTAAATGGTTAGACATGCAAGTGAAAGGTACCTAAACCCAGAAAACGCCCAAATAAATGGTGAAAGGCAGCAAACGCTACATGAATAATCCCATTAAAAACCACTCCCCTCAAGTACCAACAGCCTCCCCTCATACAGTGCACGTTTAGCTTGATTCACCCAAATCAGAGAGCAATAAATACCATCGTTCAAAGGTCAAATCCTGCTCTGACATGACTAAGTTTTACAAGGATCATCTTCTGTCCTGTTAACTCCCTGTCTCCCCGTGAATACTACTTAGTTAACATCCAGATGGCTATTTCTAAACACACAAGCGGGCATACTAGGTTAAACGCTTACGCACGTTCATACCAAAAGAAATACCTCTGAGGGGCTTTGACGAATATTAACTGATATAAAGGGAATTTTACAGAGAACCTGGCATCAGCTTTAAGGAAGCGCTCACCATTCCCAACTTAAAAACAACCCAACCCAACCCTAACATTATAATTAGGCTGCAGTTAAAAACAAAACAAAAAGGTCGAACACCGGTTTGAAATTCAGTATCTAAATTTATTTACTAACCTTCGCCCTACCCTCTCGTTCCCACAGCTCATCTAAATTAGGAGAGACAGCTCACCGCTATTTAGGATGGAGCTACCAATCCCAAACCAGTTAATTACTCCGGACGGCACAACACATGCTCGCCCGTGCTAACTGAATACCAGCAGGACTTTTCTGGTGGCATTTACACGTAACCCTATCAGTTACCAGGCCTCCCAGCTGAACGCCCCAGACAATCCCGTTACGGACCAGAGGTCATTTTCACATGTGATGCTGTTGGGCCGCTGTTGTGGTGACGCTTCCACACATCAACTTTGAAATTTCTCTCACTCTCGGTATGGTGAGAAATACACACACCATTTGGCCAACAAGGGCCTAGTGTCATTAGAAACATTTTCAGCTACGGGGCTGTTATTTGTGTCCTTGCACCACTGAAAGGATAAAGCAGGGGTAACAAGAGGCAGCATCAGGATTGCTGGGAGGCGTTTTCCTTAGCAGGAGCCCTGCCACAGCAGGACAGCCTCGTCAATACCGCTTCAAGACAGACCCCTCCATGACTGGAGTTTTCCTTAAGGAACTCTGCAAGATGTATGGGATGCTGTTTTCTTCTTAACAGCGTGTCTGGGAAGATACCCAGAACACAAAGATCTTCTGTGCTTTAGGCCAGGTGAGTGCACTTGGTGCTCCAGCCCCCTTGGCCGCTCAGGACAGGGGCACATCCAGCCTCCCAGCACCACCGCGCCCCGCGAGGGCAGGCATTCGCACGCTCTGTGTGACCCTTCTCAATACGGGGCTGCTCCTTTGGCTGCTTTTCACCTGGAATTTCAAAAGCAGACTCCCAGGCACTACTGCAGCTTCTGCTAACAGAAAACTAATTGGTCAAAAAGAAACAAAACAAAAACAAAACTCCATGAATTCCCATTTCAGACCTTCCCTGGGGACTGCTAGCATTAATGTGTTGCACGAGCTGGAGCCTAAGGGACAAGCAGGAGCTGGTGGACACGGAGGCACAGGGAACGTCTGCAGGTACCGGTGTTGGCAGTACATCAAATGAGCACGATTCTGCTGGCAGAGCACAGTCCACTGTGGAAGTGTTTTTCTTTCATGTATTGAAGTGCCTTAGTATGGCACTTGAAAGACTGACAAACACAAACTACTACAGCTTGAAGAACTTGCATAAGCTGATTATTCTTTTAACTTTCTGAACAGCTACGCTGCTCAGCTTTTAATGACCTTTACATGCACTAAAAGCTTTAGAGCTGCCAGATTTGATAGCACAAGTATCTAAATTCATTCATCATTATTTCGGGAGTTTATTTGAGTGTGCTGCCGTTATTTGTTGTCCTGCACAGCGTGAGACAAGGTTACTAATGCAGACAGACGCACAAAGGGTTCATACATTGCTGCACATGCCCTTTTTCATATTGTTCAAGCCAGAGCATTTCTGGATGTGGTTTTGTTATGAAGATCTGGATTTTAAATCAACAGGTGTGATTTAGATATGTGAACACCTCGAAAGCCTTATACTTACAGAAGCTGCCTTTCTCTGTCAAATTCACTCTGTTCAGGAGCTACCATAACGTGTACTGTCATTCAGTATTTGTTTGCTAATATAAACTGAATTTGAGTTAGAAGCATCACTCCACAGTTATTAATAAAACCACTTCTAGTTAGGTTCACAACGTACAGTTGTTCTCCATCAAGAATATGACCTTAGAGTTGCACGGTATTCCACAAAAATTCAACTAAACATTCAGAGAAGCGCTCCAACTCAGTGTTTACTCAAACCACGAACATAATTTGATTCAACTTCTCTTCTGAAACCGCCGTTAGCTCGTGTGTGCTCTGATAGCTTGCATCCTTGTTACAGCAGGCATTTCTAGTGTCACAGATGGATTTAATAGCAGTAAAAACTATCATTCAAACTCCTGCTTTGTTTCATTTGGTAAATAGCCTGCCTCAAATGCTTTAACCTTTAAAAAAATAAGATAAATTAAGAGCAGTCTTGGCAAAAAGCTTAAAATAGTTATAATCAATTTTCAGGATTTAAGAGCTCTCTGTACAATTCCGGGGAAAGTCTTTAAATCTGACCTTAAACAGACTACACGAAACTTCCTCCGTCATCTGCTGTGATGCAAGAAACTGGTGACCCTTTGTTTACCAACAAAACAGGAAGCGAGTCCACATTAACCTACTTCTTACAGATAGACGAAGCAGCCAAAAGCAGGAATACCCTAAACATCAGGCAGGTATGCTCTCGATAAACGCAGAAAGCAGATCATGGAAGTACAGAGTTCTCCACGGCGACCTAACAGCTTCCTGCTGCAAGGGGCTGGGGCGTTGCTGACAACACTCAGGGGCTGCAGCTTATCCCAATCACTAAGTCACCAGGTTATATCCAAAGGCCTTGCAACTGGGAGATACGCTACATGAAGTGAAGGCAAAAATACACTCCTCAACCACCAAGCAGCAGCCCTAAAAGCCGTATCTACCGTTTTGCTGAGAAGTTATTCATGCTGTAGAGGAAGATTCCAGATGAGCAGAGCCACAAACACACCAAAGCTACTCTAAATCGGGCGACACCACAGAAGTCAAAGGCATGAAGAAAAATGAAGCAGAATGAGATTTATTTTTGCCCTGCTGAATAGATAGCTGTTTCCTTCCTACTGTTCTTTCAGGGTAGGGAGGAAGAACAAGAGTGTAATTTGTGTGGAAACGAAGCCTGCTTATTATGAAGAGGACACACACCAAACCTCTAACTCCCACAAATTAGACAGTGCCAGCAAGGTTGAGAGCAGTCACTGGGTTTGCTTTGTCAGCAAGTCCTATACTCACGCTGCACAGGACAGAGAAAGAAGAAAAAAAGAGCGGGAAAATGGCTAGCAGAAAGAGTCGTGAGAGTCAGTGTGGAAATATTGAAGTGGTTAGCTGGAAAAGCCAGCCTTCTTACAGCCAGCTGAGATCGACTTCTGCACCTTGTGAAATTCTTTGAAGAGCAGTGTAATACAAGATAGGCATTCATTTCTTTGACCAGGCAGAGCAAGGTTATTCAAAGACTGGTTCGTTAAGTCTTTAATAAAAGGATGCTCATCCTTGAACAACCTCAGTCAGGCTCATACAAGGATAAGAAAAAAAAGAAAAAAAAAGAAAATTCTGTGAAAAAAAAAAAAGCCTACTTCGAGTTCTCATGATTTGGCTATGCATTAGTTTGAGGCTTTCACAAAACTGGGGCCATGGCATGCTTCTTCCTTCTGCTAGAGCAATCTTCACTTTTCAGTGATAGCTACTATCACTATAAATATCTTTTTCCTTACAAATTGAGAATAAAGTTGTAACTTTTCTAAGGATTTTCTGAGACATAGCCGTTTTTTTCGTATATCCTTGCTCGTGAGGCAAGGGCTGCTTGCTTAGTGTGTTGGAAATAGCATTGTAAGCCACTGTAAACCTGAATTCCGGTGTAGACGGCTGACCAGCTTGACTGGGACAGGCTTCTAACCAAGGCAGAGGCTAAAAAGCAATAGAAATGGGTTTCTCAGGAGCTTGCCGACAAGCAACTAGCCAACTCAAATGACTACAAGTAGCTCAGAGGAACGCACGGATTAAAGCAATACCATCCTTTATCATCCTTTCCTAGACAGATCCATGTACAACCCTACCACTTGCAGGCCCACACAAAGACAGCTGATATAAGAAAATCCTCAGGCTGAAGTTATTCAGCAGCAGAAACACCCGGTGGCCTACAAGAGTATGTAAGGAACAAAACGAAGAACTCTGAGGGGGGGAAGCTTTTTTATATACATATACACACACACGCGGTCTCATTTTAGCCTGATGTAGAAGACTGAGCTCTGAAGAGCAGCCAGAAACAACCTTTCTAAACAGGCTTAAAGCCAATTTAACAAATACACCAATGCTGTACTTCCCATGATCCTCACTATTTTTTTCTTGCACAATATATAATAAACAGCATGTATACTTCAATTATGTACTGAACACATCTGTCTAGCCCAAAGACTCGGTTACTCCATGTACTGCGTGAGCAGTTCCCCCCGTGACCACACGTTTCACACTTGCCGCAGTTAAGACGATGTTCTGGAGCGGTGGAGGCCACGCACCTGCCCACCCTTAATTCAGCAGCAAAGCCCCTGCAACAGATGCACACATACAGTGCTGAGGGAGTCCCCACTCTCAGTGCATGCCGATATATCTACACAATTCTTGCAGACATGCTCCTCAAATTGCATAGAAAACAGTCTGCAGATTAAACTCTTCTGGTTTTCTTAGCTCTGTTCTAAAGAACTCAGAGATCCAGAATCTCACGTTCAAAATTAAGGGAAGGATACAATCACTTCCAGGCTAAATTCTGCCGTTGGCACACGTGGCGGTGGCTAGAAAAAAGAAGCACCGTATCTTATGCTGAAATATTGGCCTTATGGTTAAGTACAGATGATTCAAAATAAAATACTATCAGCTTTCCTCTGTCGAGATATACAAAATAAAATAGCAAGAAAAACAAACAAACAAAAAAAACCTAAACAGCAGTTGTCTGAGGATCCTGGTCTCCATCTGCCCGACATTAAGTTCCCAAGTTAAGTTTCTTCCTCCAGTGAGCTCAGTTAGAGGAATTCCGTGAGACAAAGATGTAGTTAACACGCAAAAAGACAAAAGTGTAATTGTTTCCGGATTCCCTATTCATGACCTCCTGTGAAACTTTAAACAACGCCATTTCTTCAGGAAATGGTGTAAGTCAGCATGTGTGAGAGCAGTTCTGGATACATCCCATCCTTTTCACAGGCACCGCTGCTCTGAAGTAACAGGCTCTCGGCAAGACGAGCAGCCAGCGGTCCCACTAAAGGTTTCCAACAGCAAGTGGATGCATCAATGGCAGCCAAAAAAATGTTGTCAAACACACAGCCTTAAAAATCTCATTTCTGTATAACACCAGAAATATTCTGGGACTCTTCTAGCCCTCTGTTTTTTCCTATAACAGTCACTGAACCCTCTCCACACTTCTTGAAAATCTTTGGCAGAGTTTCTAGATCTTAAGTGATTTTCGTACACCCAGACACACACACCCTAAGTTAAAGGAACGAGTCTCAACTTCCTCAAGGTGTGATGCTATGTCAGGTTTACCTTGTTAGCCTGACGATACTAATCGGCAGAGTTTAAAACACTTCTGTTAGTCCAAATAACAGGCTGATACCTAATAGAAGTGATCTCCCTGTAATGATATTCGGTCTCATAAATAGTTCCCTCCAACAGCCCTTGCTCCCAAGTTCTTGGCTGCTTTGCCCGGTTTTGTTCAGAGATAAGAGGGGTGTTACTCCCCAGCACGCAAGGAAGAAGCATGCTTTTTTTGGATTCTGGACCTCTGGGCTTCCAGATCCTGCATTTTTGCTGTAAAATGCAAGATGGGGCCTTGAAACATTCCCTGGGAGGCAGCAAAGGTTTATTCATGAAGCATATCCTAAATTGGACAGAAAGATTACACTAGTGGGGAGTCACAAGGGGTGCAAATAACCCCATATACTTCATTTTCCTGGCATGACTTGTTTTGCTATACAAGGATCCTCAGCACAACGGAAAATACAAAAGTCCTTTGTGCAGAGGGCAAGTGTGGCTGAAATAGTGCCAGAGACTGACATGCTTTTTGCTGCATCTGCCTGCTGAAGAGCACACGAGGAGCAATCAGCCAGCTGTCTCCACCGTCGATCTCAAATGCGCAGAAGTTCCTGGAAGACGCACCAAGTCCCAAAAATCCCTATCCACACACAAAACCAGAGCAAAGGAATTGTAGTACTGTTCTCCAGGAGGGACTGGAAGATAGAAAACTCAACAAGAAGATTGCAAGAACTGTAATTTTTTGAGCAACTGCATTTTTGTTGCTCACCGTTTGAACAAAGGTGAGCAGGAGCCTTACACCGTGTCTCAGCGGTCGGCGGCAGTCACAGCCGTAGCGCAGCGTTGGACCGGTAACAGCAGCACACCTACACTGACGAGATCCAGCTTCACTCTAGCACAACGTTAAGAGAACAATACTTGCAAGCTACTTTTTAAAAAGCAATGATGTTACTGGTTTTCGATAAGTGCTACAGCTGTCAATAAACCCCATAACCACAAACTCATGGGGAGGGGGCTGAGGAAGATGCCCACTCCAGAGACACTGCTGCCACTTTTCCCTCTGGCGATACAACAGGGCACTACACAGGAAAAAGCCTGGACAGGTAACTGCAAGGAAAATCCTATGCATGTATCCAGCCCTATAATACTACATTAATCCACTGTGTTTCCATGTGCAGAAATGAAAGATATACTTAGCCACTGGAGGGCTCTTACACCTTTTCAGACATACCTATTGGTATTCTACTCCAAGTATTTTTACTCACCTTTTCAGACGTGACAGACACGACCTGTGACCCTTCATTATTTACTTAATACTACCACTGCATTTTCATCTTAAGCACACGTGCTGCTTCAAGGTGGATATCGTCCCTTCCCCCCATCACGAAGTTATAAGGCATGGTATCATGATTTGTGGGCTTTTTATGAGACAGGAGTAGAAAAGTGATCCACGATGCTGCATATTAATGAAGCTGGAATGAGGTCTCAAGACTTGTTAAAAATAGCTGTACCTTTTTTCACCCCTAAACTTACGTTCACTTCTCTGCAGAAGAACATTTCAAAGTGAACATCATGATATAACCCAGTCTGTTTTCTTCATCCCCTCTGTTTCCTCAGTTTTCAGTCAGGTTTCAGACTTTGCCACCCAGCTACTGGAAGCCAGCTTTCTTTTTGGAGTACGAGCCACAACTGCATGTTCCAGGACATAAGGCAGCCCATGCTTGCCTACTGTTTTAGTGATTACAACGGACTCTCCTGTATTGCCTTTGGGCAGATAGCTTAGAAAAGCCCTATGACCCTCACTAGAAGCTCTGTTTTAAATTATGTGTCCCAAACAGACATCGAAACAGGGGAAAGACAACTCAAGCCATCCTTGCTTTTGACAATACAAGTAATTTTCACACATTTAATAGGCAAAAGAAAATAATGTCAGTTTTAGGTAAAGAAACTATACGTATCTATTTTGATACTGCTCCTGAAGTGCCATACATGGTTTACAAAACTGATCAGTACAAGAAATAAGAAGCCAACATGCAAAGTTAAAATAAATTAATCAAACTGCATCAGCTGTGACTTCAAATCTGGTAATAATTCTTCATTTGCTAATTTCTACAAATCCAATTTCTTTAAACCACCACATACGATGAAAATATTTGCTCAACCGAAGAACAGTATCCCTACTAGCAGCTTGATCTGGGGCACCTTGTACTAATTTCCCCTTCTCTTTACTATAATCTCTGGTTAATGGCAGGGTTGAGAGGGCAGGGAGGAGGCTCTGTTACGATCCACCCACCAAATACTCTAGAAGTTCATAGAAGTCTTCAGAAGACTTAACTTCCATAGGAGAACTATTCAACACTTCCAGGGGTAATTTATAATCATGTTGGAGTCAGTCAAGTGCAACTTTCTCAGACTCACTGCTTTGGAACAAGTGTGAGTAACTGAACCTTTCTCAGAGAAATCACGTTATTGACAAGGTAGTACACAAATTCTACAGCATAGTGAGTGGTTTACGGTATAGGCCTTCTGACTTTAAGTTGTGCATGAGAATTTTATTGGGACATGAATTATGAAGTGGCATTATATATGCTTCTGCCCTGAAACTTTCACACGTGCTGCTATTGCCATTCCTCCCGTGGCAGAACACAATAGTCTTTTACAGTGACCAGCTGTGACTGAGAAAAAAGGATGAATGAAATAACAAAGGCAAGTATTGGTTTCACAATTCTGATGCAGAGGATTTTATTTTGTCATCTGTTTTTTTTTCCACTGTTTGTTTGTTCTTTCTTTTTGATATGAACTGAGGTCTAACTGAGTCAGTGTAGTCTTTGCTGAAGTTTTTTTTTTGTTCAAAGTCAAAACTCACAAGTTGCTTCCAGTAAGCATGTCATGTTAATTAGTTTTAAACAGGTCATAAAAGAGTCATAGTTCACGTACAAAGCAATTTAACCATTCACTAAAATCCTATTCAATAGGCAATGAAGCTGAACAAACTACTTCTTCCAGAGGTCTTGCAAAGACAAGTTCCAAACACTCTTGAAGTGAAAATGTATGCACTGACCTTTGTTATCAAAACAGATCCAACATGGAACTTGCAGCTAAACTGATTTCCTCCTTTGGCTGCCCCCTCTCCCCAGTTAAATGAAGCATTAAAAATTACTTTCAGAAAACTTAAGTGAAATTTCCAGCAGATTGTGCAACCATAAGATGTTCCCCCTCAGGAGGAGGGGGAAGCCATCATGAAGAGTTAACAATTACAAAACGTTACTGAAAAAAGAAATCACCGTCTATTAAACCAGTCCCAAATCCTTAAGTCATGTACTGCCTGCCCTCCATCCATACACACCCTTTGCTTCTCCTTCTCCCTGCACTTCATGAGTTCCTCCGCCCAAAAAAAAAAGGGAAGAAAATGGATTGAAGGTGAAAAGATGAGTACAGAAGACGCAAAGGAAGAGATTTTTGAATAGACAGTTTTTAGATTTGAATCATGCAATCCAGTTGCTTTAACTATGAGTATCAGTTGTGTTAAATCTTGAATTTGTCTATGCTTGCTGGAAATTTCATATTAGCATTTCATGCTGTTTTATAGCATTTCATTTACACAAAACTAAGCTCCAGAATCTTATAACTTTATGTAATACAGTATGTATTGAAGAATATGTATGTAATTGCAATCCCCCTCCGCAACCTTCTCCCACACCTCACATTAAATTAAGATAAAATCAATGCACCTCATCCCTCATCTTGGAGGACGAAGTCTGGCATATCTCCTTTTGTGCCTAATTCCTGAGCCCTAGGCTCACCTTCCCAGAAAAGGTGCAGCAGCTCTGGAACACAACCTGAAGCCACTCCTGGCTCAGCCTACCCCAAACACTGGAAAATACAGAAGGAGATGAGCAGTTGGCAAGAAGGTCCATTTTGGATAAGAGCAGATGAACTTAAACCGAGTTAAAGCTTTCAGCCCATGTAAGCTTAAGGGAAATGGTTGTAAAAGGCACACAATGAGTGGTTTTGAAAACACGGACCCGTCACATGGCCCCTTCTCCCAGTGCTTTTATGGTCACACCCTAATAATGTCAGACACTCTGCTGCTCTTTGACCAGCACGATGGCAAACAAGGCTGTCAGAGAAACAATCTGAGACTATATTAAAGCCTTTGGCCTCTCAAGGCAGCACGTAATGACAGGTACCCACCTATCCTTTAGGTTCTCCTGCTGCCGTAATGGATCCTTTCTTCATAGAGGCAGGAGATTATTTTTTTTTTTATTTCCAAGAGACTTAAGAGCATGAATCCACTTGGCTTGAGTTTGTTCTGCTATTAGTTGAAAATAAATGACAGTATTAAAATATTCAAGGCTGTTTTTCCACATTCAAGCTTTAAAGTATGTGCTCAAACACGTTACGAGTTCCTGCATTTGTCTGAGTGTTTTCATTCTGCTTTTATCAGCCACTATTCCCTTAGAAAAAATACCACACCAGCCACCTGTACGTAAAGTACAATTTTCTGATTATTTTTCCTAAGCTCATTTTAAGAACTTAGAACTCGTTTTCTCCCTTGCAATTCAACAACACCCTTAAGTCATACCAACTCTCTAGCGACCAGGCAGGTTTCCAGAAGGCCAAAGCTTCAGGCCTGGAACACCTCGCCTCCACCAGCCACCTCACACCAGCTATGCATGCCAGCTGCCCTTCTCTTTTCCCATATAAAATAATCTTTAAGCAGCATATGGCCTTGACTATGTGTGAATGTCCTGGCAGGTTCAGTCTAAAAGGGTTACAGTCCATTTGTCAAGCCATATCACATTTCCTCCACGCCCTTCCTCTCATGAGTAACCAAATGCTGCTAACAGCCAACTAGAGCTAGACACAGAAGCGCAACCATGACAGAGTAAAGACTTATTTTAACCCAGCAAAACAGGCTGATGCACATACAGGGATCACTACTAAAATAAAGGCCATGACACAGCAGAAGTTGAAGTGATAGGAAGTTAACTGTTGATGAGTCTTGAGGAGAAAAGCCTGGTTCTCCAAAATCCCGTTTTGTCGGAGTACGGCCCTGGGTCCGTGCAGCGGGGCAGGAGGCCCCTGCAGCCCCACCAGAAGGGAGGCCGCGCTATGCTCACCTGTGGGCTCCCAGACAAGGAGCCCTCAGCAGGCCCAGCCCACCTCGGGCAGTGTAAGGCTGAGAATTGAAAGGTGCCGGCAGTACCGTGCCACCAGCCAGGTGACAAACCATGCAGTGTGCTTGAGGAAAGGCCAGCTCTAATAATATTTACTGGTGTACCTTAGCATCTCCAAACTTACACTAATTCTGCCAATATAAACTCATAGGTCATCTCGGGAACTTTTACTGCCATAGCTCTATCAGTCACAAGTCACGCTGGTGTACCCCTCACCAACACAGCTGGAACCACTGGAACCAGAACAAGATTTTAGCACCCTGGCTTCAGTGTCTGACTTTCAAGCGCAGTTGTGCTTTGGGACATGACAACAGAAGGCCAGAGCACTGACTGCTTCCACCATCCACAGCTCCACAGATAAGCTCGGTGCTTCACATTTAAAAGCTTCCACTCTGCCCAACTTCTTCCTTTCTAAATGGTGTGCTTAGAGTGAGTTAATTTCAAGGAACAGCAGAAGTCTTTTCCTATTCAAAAATATTCAACATGTACAAGAATTCGTATACAGAATAAGCCTTTATATTACCAGAACAGAGATGACATTTGTGAGAGACGACACCAAAAGCTTTACTAAAACAATCAGTTTCATACAGGACAGTAGACAGGTGCTTTACAACAAATACTTTGGTATCAGGGTAAGGAGTTTTTCTACCTCTAGGGAAGACACTGTGGGAGGAAAAAAGCAATTAGTGTATTATAGTTAAGGAAAAGTCATCCATGGAGACTTCCATACCCTGAAAAAGCCAGGAAGTTTCAGAACGTGCAACTCACAGGTATTGCAACATTACAGGAATGAGGAAGCTGAACTTGTGTACTTAGTGTCTCTGAATTTGATCATTCCTAGATGAACTACAGGAATCCTGACTGAATTCCAAGTTTATCGTATTAGGTACTACTTAGTACAAGAATAGGCTATGTGCATATATATATCTGTTTAGATCTCTGCATGTAAATATGAAATACTCACTTTATAAAGCAACTTGTGAGCAGGTGGCAGTGTTTCAAAGCTTCTTGTCTAAATACAGCAGTGACCTAATGCCTGAAAGACAGAGCTTACTGCACTATACAAAAGTCTTCGGAATACAAACTTATTTGAAACCCTAAAGCTCATGGCGGTAGACAGACAACACCAAGACACAGCAGTAAATAGCAAGAGATTCTGGATTTGGGATTTACTGACTGTTCTGCCAACTCTTTATTTCATATTGTCCAAGTAATGTTATGCAGTCAGTTGATATACGAATGTCAGTGTATGACTTCCTGGTCTTGCTGAACATCAGTTCCAAGATTCCCCAGGAGGATCTCTTGACAAGACCAAGCCATTATCTGTAGAAAATGACTCTCAGCTTGGGACATATTGGAATTGCTTACCTTATTTCTAATGGAAGGATCTGAGCTTAAATAACAGAAGCAAATGACAGAACTTGGCTTCTGAAGACACTCCTGTGCAGAAAGTTTGGCCCAAATTGCTAAGCACTCCATTAAAAGCAGTCAGAGCACAACGAAAGAACCACAGAAGCATCCACTCAAGATAAGGCTAAGTATCATCTCTCCACCTCAAGAGTTCAACAGCTGAAGCATACACAACCCTGCTTCCAGGCAGTTCTCTCTCCCCTCTCCACTAACATCCATGAAAGCAGAATAAGCTGGGGTAAGAGCAGAAAACATCTGAGGCCACCCATGTCCCAACCAGCATCATCCTGAAAGTACAGCCCTTCAGTACCTTTTGTTTATGCAGAAAAGGTATCCACACAAATTCTACAGAAGTGCCAAAATAGAACCAGATCAGCTTTTCGATATTGTAATTAATACTGTCATAGTCTTCTCTACTGAGAATATGCAAAGGCAGAGTACCATAGAAGACAGTTACTGATTTTGCCAATTTCACTACAGAGAGAGTGGAAGGATGGGAAGGAGGCAGCACAAAGTGTTTATATAGTGCAACAGGATAGCAGCATCACAACATTTTGAGAAGTTTGGTCACTTCCAACATGATTTGTTAGCAACCTGCTCTGCAACCCCGCAAAAGTAGCTAATTGAACAAGGTGAAAGCTTTCAGGTTTGGAGCCCTGAAAGCACAACAGCAAAACTGTGTTCTCCATTTTGGAACCCAGGCTGAGCTCGTCTTCTGTGATTCACCTCCACGGATAACATGGAAGCATTTAATAGCAGCTCTTGCCATACCTAATATATTTTGTTGGCTGTGCTATTTGTTAATATAACAATAGCATGTGGCAACCTGGAATCAGAAATAGCAAAACTAATACCAGTGACATTTATTTCTAAATGTAAACACCTCGATTCTGAAACCCTAAATTGGAGTCTGAACAATTTCTTACCACCAGCTAAATACCACACATTTTGCCTGAAAATGAGCTGCAAAAAAGACCGTCGGACATCTTTGCAATGGTTTGCTTCATCTGTCCCAACTGCATTTTAAACTGGGGAGTTTCTTGTAGGAACTCAAGGCTATAGAAGTACTTATTACAATACTCTTTGCAAACTCCTACAAGCTTGGGGCAAAAACTGTATTTGTTCCATGCTGCTTATACTAGTTCCAAAGGGGGCTGGGTATAAGATAGCACTAATAGTTTTAGGACAAAATTCTTAACCTGAATAAAACTTTTTCCCTTTTTTCCTCTCCCTTAATCTCCATTAACTTTCCAAACTGCATCTGACATTTGCCTGCATTCTATTCTAAGAAAATGCTCAGGATATCAAAAAGTGTTGCTAAGCATTTAAAAATAAATAAATAAATAAAAATCCTTACAGGTCTTTTTCAGAATTTACTCCTCAGAAATGTCTAAAATTACCCAAAACCTGGTGGTCTCATTTGAAGCTGCTTCACTTGACTGAACAGCTCTATTAAATTAAGTGCAGACCAAGGTGCTCTTAAACGGTCCCTTATCACGCCACTGCCCTTCTGGGGGTTCAGAGCAGCCACCAGAAGACAGCAACCAAAAGTCCAGGCACCAGCAGACACGACAGCAGAGGTCTTCCTTTGCCAAAAGTCGCTCAATGTACTTGAAAGGAAGTCACTGACGGATACGATAATGTCACTGGAAATGAACCCAGGTGGAGGACAAGAGATGCCTATCTGCTACCAAGACTTGTTAGTTGGCTGTTTTGTTTTTCTTTTAATCTTGATTCCACAACAGCAGCAACTTGTTGTTTTACTTGGCAGCAAGGAACCTACTAAAATACTGGGTTTGTAAGCAACTTTACATTCTACTTAAAAAAAAAAATTAAAAATAATAAAAAAAAAACACTTTCCTAGCCTGTTCAAAGCAACGTGAAGGACTTACGTAGTTCACATGCAAGCAGTTATTTAGTATGGACATCCCTGTCCCCAGCCCTTCACACACAAATATAATGCACTTCCACATGATTATTACTGCCAGATTACAGACGATCATCTACTACTAATAATTGTTAGATTATTATCTATCAACCCAGGACGTTACGAGCTTGACTCCTGAGCAGAGCCCTGTCCTAAAACAAAGCTGAATTTCATATTGTATATACTGGTATATTCATCACATTTAACACTTCACACAGATCTTCCACATTTGCATAGTTGGCAGAAGCTTTTTCCCACTTCACCAGAAATTAAGTTCATACCACTGCTAAACCTGAATGCTCCAGGCTGTGTGTGCGTGGTGGGTTGGTTTTTTGGAAGGGGGAAGGAGGAGAGGATGGGAGAAAGGAGGGGAGAAAAGGAAGAAACACCACGCAGGTCCACTTGCCCCCTCCATCACCCTCCCACCAAGCAACACGCACCTTTCAGTCTTTGTACTCTGAAAAGAAAACCAGTGAAGGTGCATAGCAACGATGCAAGAAGTGGGAGAGAAAAAAGAGACAAGGAACTATTCAGTGAACTCATGAGAAAGTTTGGGGCAAAATGCAGGCAGCCCAGTCTAAAATTGCATTGAGTTCTTCTAGCAACATCTCAATGCTACAAAGACCTTCCAACAGAGACCCTAGCCCTGAGTTCAGCTACTGTTACATGCTATTGCAACAAAAAGGCACCAGAAGAATCACACTGAGCAACAGGAGCAAGTCCAATCGACTTGTAAACACCAAAAAATTCCCCATCATTTATGTCCTTATACTTGGGAAAGGTCAAACTCATTAAAAAAGCCCAACATCCACAACTTGAAGATAATTTTGATTTACATTGTTCAGATGGCTTTTTTTTTTTTAATGGGAAGGACAAGGCACACTCTCTGGGAGGTGACGATTTCACGTAGGACATGCTGCTTTATGGGGAGATGCTCGAGCTGAAACAAGAGTAGTCAGGGAAGGCCTGTGACGTGCATTGTGCAGGATGGACCAGACATCAAGTACACCTTTTATTTTCAAGGGCTTACAAAGTTAGTAAAGAACTAGACTTTCCTCAAAGTAAGGGTAACGCTTTCTTGTGGCAAAGTAAAACTTGTGGAGATACAACCAACAACTGAAATTGCAGATACCAGAGAAGAGTTAGAAAGAGCTGATGTTCTTGCATGTGGGCAGCATCCCTCACCAGGTAACTCTTCCTCCCCCAGATTCTCTCTCATTCACAGAAGGATGCTATTAAGCAAAGCTCCACGACATTCTTGGTTTGCATGCAGTGAAGCAGGAGTTGATCCATGCCGAGTAGCCCCACACTGTCACTGTCACCGCATGCCATCCCCAGGTGAGGGCAGGGGCCAGGGACTGGCCACGTTCCAGAGCCGCGCCTGGCCATCGCCGGTGCCATCTGCCAGCCACGCAGTTATGGGGTCAGGTCGGGCTGTGCTTCCATAAGGCCTCAGGTACGCTGAAACACGGGCTGTGCAGTTGAGGAGCGTGCACGTTCAGCAGGACACCAGCTCTGAGGAAAAGCAAACACGCTCCATCTACTGCACTGCAGCAGCCGACACCCCCGGCCACCTCCATCACGTGCTGGCTGCTACCTGCACTAGTGACAGGCATAGGTGAGCGCATTCAAGAGAGGAAGGGAGAAAATATGACTTTGCAGGATCATCACTTAGCAAAAGAGTCGGCAGTCGGAGAGCTGGAAGGATGCTAGCTGCCAGCACGCTGCCCTTCTCCGTGCTGGTACGTCTGAAGCACAGCAGCGGCTGTTCTTCCCTTCTGGAAGGCGCAGCAGCTAGCCAAAGCGAGGGGTGGGTTGTTTCCTTTTAAACACAAGTATTAGAGCTATGGGCTGCAGCTTCGTGTCTTATCTTGGTAATGGCAGTAATTAAAAGGTGGACTGTTTGATTCCTGCCCATGTGCCAATCACCTGGATCAGCTATACACTGAATAAACAGCAGAAAGAAAATCTGCTGTATCAGCAATGAATGTTTTTCCCCTTCCCCTCCAGTCAACAGCTTGTCACACTTACAGCTGGCTTTAAAACATACTCAAACATCTTTAGGAAAATAAATACATGACACCCTTTAGCAGAGGGACATTAACAATGCACCCCTTCCTTGCTGAGTTTTCAGGCAACCAAGAGTGACCAGTACACTGCCCTAAGAACTGTACAGCGAGAATTTTTTTCTTTCCACTACAACAATCTGGTTGGAAAGAAATTTGAGATTCCAGGTGTAGACCGAGAGCATCAGCTCAGTGTGAGTCGTCTGCAGCACATGCGACCGAGAAAGTGAAGCTGGCAGCATCCAGTCCCCAGAGGAAGCGTGGCCAGGTTACTCCAGACTCAGAGCTCCAATATTTGAACAGATAAGGAACACAAATACTCGACACTTCTGCCTCAGGTTTTACTTGCTGCTCTCCTCGTGTTATCTGAAGAACCCAGGCAGCCTCCTGCAACACTTTAGGAACCACACACAACTGAGTAGTGGAAAAAGAGTTAGCTATTAATCCATCTCCCAGTTTGCCTGCTGGGGAAAACTGAGGTGGGAAGGAGGTGATCAGAGAGGCGTAAGGAAAGGATGGGAGACAAGTGAGTTATGGAGCTTTTTCTTTTCTAACTTTCAGTAAATTGTCTCTCAACATCCAGCACGCAGAAGCAGAAGTAATGCTGCAAGTACTGAGAAGCACTGCGTGCATATGCATACACACACACACCCTCACCTGCAAGAGACCCGACTTCAGCTTTCAGATCTTCCTTCCTTTGAGCTATCACACTTCCCACATCACTTCCTACCCTTCTTTTGGGTAAACAAACTACACTTATTTATTCTGAGCGCTAATAGCTTTACTACAATTTTTATGTGAGGTTTTGTTTGTTTTTTAAATAATACATACAAACACAAAGCCTTCCCTGAGTAACGCACTAAGCTGGCAAGCACCCTGCAGAGCTGGCACAAGAAGCAGGGATGACATTCTGGGTGTGATCTTCAGGACAGACACACACGACACAGCACCGCTTTCTTAGCTGCTAAGAAACCAGCAGCCATTTCTGAGGGTCCTGGACGCTCACCATCACTTAGCCACCACAAACCTCAGCACCTTTCCCACAAAGACAGGCTGAGGGAGCTGGGCTTGTTCAGCCCGGAGAAGAGAAGGCCCTGGGCAGACCTTACAGCGGCCTGCCAGTACCTAAAGGGGGCTGCAGGAAAGCTGGGGAGGGGACTCTGTGTCACGGGGTGTAATGACAGGACAAGGGGGAATGGCTTCTAACTAAAAGAGGGGTGATTTAGATTAGACGTTAGGAAGACATTCACCCCAAGGTCGGTGAGGCCCTGGCCCAGGCTGCCCAGAGCAGCTGTGGATGCCCCATCCCTGGAGGTGTTCGAGGCCAGGCTGGATGGGGCTTTGGGCAACCTGGGCTGGTGGGAGGTGTCCCTGCCCATGGCAGGGGGTTGGGACTGGGTGGGCTTTCAGGTCCCTTTCAACCCAAACCATTTGCTGACTTTATGAGCTTTGAGGATCACTCTTTTTAAAGCTATGCACATATTACCATGAGTGTGCAACTACAGTTTGAAAAAGTCTCCCATTTCACTTTCTGTAGTTACGCTCTAGCTGAAGGTAGCTATTCAAGACCAAGATCCCCTAAAGGTCAACAGGAAAAGCTAGTGCTCCTTCTGAGCACACAGTCCCATTTATTTAATGCTACATACTGGGCAAGTTACTTCCAGGACACCAGTTTCTTTTAACTGATAGCTAAACTTACAAAATATGGTATATATGGACTTATACTTCAAAAGGATATTGGTGTATTTGGAACAGCTATTTTTTTAAAGTATTTCAAAAAAAAAATCTTAAAATATATACAAGCATCCCAGGACCAGAAGAGAACGCTTTCACTCAAACATCACATTGCTGGAATATTGAAGAACTGTGGTGACTAACCAATCTTGAACAGCTTTAAAAGATTTGATTGCTACAGGAACAGATTAATGCAGTGCTCGTCCATGCAGCAAAACCCCAGCTCTCTTCAGTTGCTATCTGGAGAAGTGACCATAAAACTTCTAACACAGTTCTGCACAATCTGATTTTAAAATCACCTGAAAATTCCCAAATAAAAGCTGCAAAACCAGATTCAGACACAAAATGCTGCTTGAGAGCTGATAGGTACTTCTCTGATACAGTGATGGGATGGAAGCAGGGATGGGAAGGAAGCACAAAGGTACTGGTCATGCCGCATGACAAGTATCTGCTGAACAAAATATTGAGGAAAAAAGCATGAGGTTTGAGAGAAAAGGGAATTACAGCTCATTACAGTGCCAAATCTGCACCTGTTTGAGGCATCTGTACAATCCCATCAGCTGACGTGAGAACCTGCAATGTTCCAGCTGACAGACACAGGCTGAATTCCTACAGGACACCTACAGTGTGCGGCGCTCTGCTAATTTACTGCAGTGCTACGAAGGAATGACTCCTGTTCTAACCCAAGTCTCTTCATCTCCATAAAGTTTCAAAGGCTGTAAAAACACTTTACAGTATGAGCATAAAGGTGGAGGAATTTCTACGGGAGCTTTGCTCAGTGTGAAGGACTTAACTAAAGCCATTTATTTGTTTAAGCATCATCCTTCGGGTTTTTGTCCTCCCCCAGCCACTTCACTAATTAAGTGCAGAACGCAGCCTGTGGTTAGCAAGCACTCTCAATATTGAGGACACAGCAAAGTCCAAGCTGCCTGCGTAGCCAGAGAGATGCTTTCTGGCTATAAAGTAACCTTTTTTTAAAAAGGGAAATATCCTTATAATACCAAGAAAAGAGGGAGTAAGAAAAAGACACTTTTGTGTCTAAGTTGCTCAGTTATGCAATTGACCCTTCCTTGATCTGAAACAACCAGCAATTACTCTGACCACACTGAACTCAAGGCCATTGCTCTGAAAAAATGCGCTGCTATTTAAAGAGCTTTCCTAGTTCTTCAGTGGTATCTCGCACTTAAAGCAGCTCTTCCTATTACCAAACCTCTCCCCCCTCCGGAACTCCACACACCAGTTTCGGTTGAGCTCATCAGTTCTGCAGGAAAGCCTTACTTACGGAAGCAAACAGAAATCCTAATTTCAGAAAGGAGCACGTTAAGTTAGTTGCGATCAACAGACAGCACGTGCAACTGAGCAGAATAAAACCAACTCCACGGCTGTTCCCTAACACGACTCCAAGTCAGCACAGTGACCACAAGCAGCTCATTCACCTCCTGTTTTAAGACAGCAGAAGCGTCCCACGAGTCAGAGGGGTCCGGCTACAGACCCACGCGATGTCCTGCCAGAGGTTCGGAGGGTAAGGGGACAGAAGGATGCCCACTGCCCGGCTCAACTGAGATACCGCTCAGTCCCGGGAAACCGAAAGACACTTCAGGTGAGACTGCTGGAGAATGCACGCAGACAGGTACCTGCTCAATAGTTCGTTTTTAGATTCAGGAACTTCAATTTCTCATTTTTAAGAGAAAATGGCGTAGCAGAAAAGAGAATGTCAGTTTTTCAACTGTTAGAGATAAAAACAGCTTTACAGTGAGATAAAGTTCACAGATAATATCTAAGATTTTGGAAATTATGAATCAACCAGCTGCCCAAGTTCCTCCCGTAATCAATGGTCTCTAAAGACCAATTCTGCTCACGCTGAAGCAGATACCTACATTTCATCAGCTGAGCAGCTCTTCAGGTCCACTGACGCGGTCTCTGCAGACTATACTGGGAGCACAGGCAATGAGCTCACACCCTGGCATCTAAATTTAGGTGTCAGCCTGCGAGCCAACCCTGCAGCTTATACGGCCAAAGTACATAGGCATGCTGATAGGCCAAACGTACACACGCTGTAGCCACTGCTGGGAGAACGGGCCTTTAAATAAAGGTTTTCCGAAGTAGGACTGTCGTGATAAAATGAGAGTCCGGGTAAGAAAGCCTGTTCACGGAGCACCGCTCCAATTCTTCACCTATGTTCCATACAAGTTTCAGTTTGCATGAAAAGCAAATGATTTCTAGATATACTTAAAAAGGGAGGGATTCTGCCCTACAAGAGTTGTCTTCAAAAATAGCAACACATCTGAATGATTTCCAGCACACAACTGGTCAGGAAAAATATCCCTCGTTCATGGGCTCTGGGAGCAGGGAAAGGCTGACAGGGATTGCTCTTTGTAAGAAGTCAGCATCACAATTGGGCAGCGTTTATTATTTATTTATTTTACCAGCTACTAGGTGCAGGGCCCTGGACTTAAAAGCTAAAGCTAAATAAAGGTTGGGTGAAAGAAGATAATCCATTCTGGAAAAATTAAAGAAACAAAACAAAAACTACCAACCTACACCACAAAAACCAGGAGAAGTTGAATCAAGGCACAATCAGACACGACAATGAGGCAACATCTAAACAAGGTACTGCTTCCCTGAACTGCTGCAAATTGACTACTTGTTCTTAATCTGTCCCAACCGTCAGAAAATAACCACAGAGGATAACCTCCACATCTCGCACCTTCCATAGATCTACTCATTGACAGAGCCGAGGTCTGCATCAATTGTTTGCCCACAGAATAATGCTGGGACCATGTGTTTAACAATTATGCAGCCTAACATCCTGCTCTTTCAGCCCCACAGCACCGGTCCATCTCAAGGAGGACAGAAGACCGAAGCACAGCTACGTTACTGACCCCGGAGATGCCGCAGGCGGCCTATCAAGCACCCATCTGGGTGACCAGAGCCCTCCAGCACAACCAGCACACCTCTCTGTACGGGACACTAGCTCTTTCCACTTTGGGTTGCCAGCCAGCTTGAGTAGGAATTATTTCCAATCGAGGATTAAAATCAGGATGTGAAAGCACAAACTGAAGCAGCCGTTGCGGGGGGAGTAAAAGAAGTATTGCTGTAAATAGTGTTAAAGCACCTGACACTGATTCTGCATTATTCCGTCCTGTGAAGTCTCTCACAAGCTGTTGTTTCCACACTTTTACTAAGATTTCATCAAGATCAGAGATAACAATTTCTCTAAATCTTTGTTCAACGGAATTATATTTCCTTCACCAACATTTTTCAACTCATTCCCAGCAGCAACCTTTCTGTTGTTTTACCTTAGCACACAAAATTCATAATTAGACTGCCTTTTACTCCCTCTTAACTCCTTGTACAATATTTGCTGCAAGAAAGAGCTGTGCATAGATAACACCCCTCCCAAACCGTTCCACAATTAGTAGTGCAGAACTCAGGCAGCTTATTTCAGCCTCCAGTAGCTGCTACTTAAATAAGATCCAAGTCGCTCAAACGAACAGATGAGGCAGGTAATGTCCAGTTTTACTTTCAGAATGCAAGCTTGCCACAACATAACCAAGTGACAGCATTTAGTGAAAACTCAGCCCAAGAACTTGGGCTGTCAGCAGCCAGACGTGGCAGTGCTCAATCCCACTGTCCCCAGACAAGGGGGGGGATTTTGTTCACATTTTAAGGTT
This sequence comes from Heteronetta atricapilla, assembly GCA_011075105.1. Lineage (NCBI taxonomy): Eukaryota > Metazoa > Chordata > Aves > Anseriformes > Anatidae > Heteronetta > Heteronetta atricapilla. The sequence goes on from CM021732.1 coordinate 15,834,715, forward strand.
TGGCCACTTGCACGTTCACCAACTATATTCTTCAAGAGCTGTAGAGTACAGCAGGGCACAGAGGCTTCCTACAAACACACATTTCACTACAGGCTCGTGCCCGGAGGTCCCAGCCCCAGGAAGGCAGGCTCTCTAGCCTACAAGGACAGCTCTGCAGCGTGGCAAGTTGCAGCCGGAGATGAGCCGAAGGACTCCCACATGGCAGGCTTCTGGTCACCCATTCTGCAAGGAGCTGGGGCTTTGAGGGCATTTCTGCCCATGCCATTATGGGCTGAGCTACTCTGAACCAGGCAGCCTTCAGGGCACGTTAGAGTTCATTTAGTCCCCCAGGCACTTGTGTTCAGGACAGTAAGCGGAATATGAGATCAGCCGTGTTAAGTGTACATTTGTGAATTGTCATCTGTTGGTAATACTAGATTATGGAGCTGCCTTTTAAACTGTGTGATCAACTGCTCAGTTACAGCAACAGCACACAGCTAGAATGCTTTGCTGTTTCCATGAAGGGTTCTTAGCATTGTGTATCTTCCAAAAGCGAGAGGCTGGTTACTCCCTTAGTGTTCATACTGCTTTAAGGACACGCTGCTTAGTAAGTACGTCTGATTGACTCTTCCCTGCCCTGCCACGAGTTTCCTCCCCAGCTTCATCTCTCTGTTGCCCTTCTTCCCACCTGAAGCTGGCAGAAGTTACTCTGACCTTCTTTGGAAGGCCCGAGAGCAACTAATACCACACTACTTAGCAACTAGATATGTAATAGCAGGTTTGTTTCCTTCAACATTCCTCCCCCGGTTCAGCCTTTTCACCTCCCAGCTGGTCGAGCTGCTTCTCCAAATCCTGCCTTCGCAGCTCTAAAAGTCAAAAACCAAGAGAATACGACAGATTTGGCAGCCAACAGGGCTCGCCCCGGGAGCATGGGTTACTGGGAAACCTTTGACATCAAGACTGGAGCAGTCTTGAAAGAATGAACAGAAAAGAGAGGGGGAAAAAAACAGCAACTCTTTCATAGCTTGACAGAAGAGGAGGTTGGCAGAAAGAAGAGAAAAGCTGGCAGTAGATAAAAGTATAAATAGCATTTTAAGAAGAGCAGGCTCGATTTACCAATTCAAGAACTTAATATCGCAACAGAGAACTTTTGACTGTTGCTTTTTACTTCTAATACAAGCTCAGGAGTTTCTGGTATTTAGAAGCACCCAAGAGAGCTCAAACCATGAATTAGTTTCACCTAACTATGGTGGAATTTCTCAGAGTTTTGCTATAGTGTGAAACAGTAAATGTTGTGGCATATAATATTCATATGTGGATATTCTGTATACAGCTTACAAGAATAAGGGAGCTTTAAGATCAAGTCCCTGCTGCCATTAACGTTATACAACTAAATGAAGCACGCAAAGACTACAGTGACAAGTATGCTTTCACAAGCAGGTTTGTGATGGTCACGTATAGAAATGCAAGACCCAAAGCAGCAGAGAATGGCAAGCTGTGACGGGAAGGGGGAGGGAGAACAATCAGAAGAAGATGTGATTTTTTTGGACTTCAGCAAGGCATTTGACACGGTTTCCCATAGGATCCTACTGGACAAAATGTCCACCATACAGCTAAATAAAAACATCATCCGATGGGTGAGCAATTGGCTAATGGGCAGGGCCCAAAGGGTTATGGTGAATGGGGCTGCGTCAGGCTGGCGGGCGGTCACCAGTGGGGTCCCTCAAGGCTCCATTTTAGGGCCGGTACTTTTCAATATTTTTATAAACGATCTGGATGTAGGAATAGAAGGTATTTTGAGCAAGTTTGCTGATGACACCAAACTTGGAGGAGTTGTGGACTCGGATGAGGGTGGAAAGGCCTTGCGTAGGGATCTGGATAGGTTGGAGAGCTGGGCGATCACCAACCGCATGAAGTTCAATAAGAGCAAGTGCCGGGTCCTGCACCTGGGACGGGGAAACCCTGGCTGCACGTACAGACTGGGCGATGAGACGCTGGAGAGCAGCCTAGAAGAGAGGGATCTGGGGGTCCTGGTAGACAGCAAGTTGAATATGAGCCAGCAGTGTGCCCTGGCAGCCAGGAGGGCCAACCGTGTCCTGGGGTGCATCAAGCACGGCATCGCTAGTAGGTCGACGGAGGTGATTGTCCCGCTCTACTCTGTGCTGGTGCGGCCTCACCTCGAGTACTGTGTGCAGTTCTGGGCACCACAGTATAAAAAGGACGTGAAACTGTTGGAGAGTGTCCAGAGGAGGGCTACGAAGATGGTGAAAGGCCTGGAGGGGAAGACGTACGAGGAACGGCTGAGGGCACTGGGCCTGTTCAGCCTGGAGAAGAGGAGGCTGAGGGGAGACCTCATCGCAGTCTACAACTTCCTCGTAAGGGGGTGTCGAGAGGCAGGAGACCTTTTCTCCATTAACACCAGCGACAGGACCCGCGGGAACGGGGTTAAGCTGAGGCAGGGGAAGTTTAGGCTTGACATCAGGAGGGGGTTCTTCACAGAGAGAGTGGTTGCACACTGGAACAGACTCCCCAGGGAAGTGGTCACTGCACCGAGCCTGACTGAGTTTAAGAAGAGATTGGACTGTGCACTTAGTCACATGGTCTGAACTTCTGGGTAGACCTGTGCGGTGTCAAGAGTTGGACTTGATGATCCTTAAGGGTCCCTTCCAACTCAGGATATTCTATGATTCTATGATTCTAAGAAAAAAACAAACTACAACAAACCATGCTGCTCAGCCTGAGATAATTTTGCTCATTATCTTGACAGCATTTAAGAAAGGGGCTAAACTTATTCCTTAAAGCAGCAGAGTTGATCGTTACAGTTAGTTCCCCAGAATTACTCTCCCGAAGCAGTTATTGGTAGTCCTGAGGAGGTTGGAGACTGCAAATTTCTCTCCCAAACTCACACAAGACTTGAAAGGACGCCACTAAGACGGAAGAAAAGCCACTACGGACACGCTGCCGGACTGCCTCCCCACACCAAATACCTGCTCTGCCCTCCTGCCAGAGGCTGCCTCCTCTGCAGCGCAGCTAACGTGGGCACGGCTCCAGTCCTCGGCTTCCTCGTGTCAGAGCTACTCAGCTGGGCTGGAGCCTGTTCATCTCAGCCTGTTCCTGGGCCGTCAGCTGGGAGGACGAGGACTCCATTCCGTGCTGCTGGTGCCCAGCAGAGGAGCAGGGCACCCGGAGGAGCCAAAGCAGCCTGCTCGGCCGCACTGCAGGGCCCTCGGCACTGACGGGTGGACTTGAGCAACTCTGTTTCCCTAACACACACCAGCTCAGCAGCAAGGCTGTGTGAAAGGGCTTCACGTCTGAAAACTGGGTGCCGAGTGAAGCAGCTTTGGTTTTGAGCACAGGGAAGGGATTTTAAGCACTTACCCACTAAGCAAAGAGAAGAGAAAGTAAACAGTGAAATAAGCACGGGAGAAATCAAAGGCAACGGCAGATTTAGCACAGAGAACATCAAGTTTCCAAGTGTTGTTAAAAAAAATAAAAAGCACACTAATGCTTTTGGAATCTTACTAGATTTAGTAAAGAAAGAAATACATCTTGTTGCTTAGTGTTGCTTTTAATTTATAAAGTTAGTAGCTATGAAGCTACTTCCTATCTTGGAAACCTTTAAAAAATCTTCACTTAAGAATCAACTTGCAAAGCTCAATTAAAAAGTAAACAGAAGAGCCCTAAACAAGAGCACATGTAAATCGGAAAATACTGGTTGAAGTGTCAGATTAGGAAACGCTCACCCCAAGAGGTGTGGTTTGTGTTTTTTCTTCCCCTGTAGAGCAGGGTTAAGCTATTTGGGGCAGTCTCAGAACGTGCAGGGTAAAATCGACACGAGCTGAAAACCCACAAGCTGGAGAGAAATTTCCCACAAGCCTTGTGTGAAAGACTGCCTCCTTATACTTGAGCCTTTGAATAGTGCTTTTCTTCTGAAACAAAGTGCGTGAGGTACAGCGAACAAACTGTAAAGGTAACTAGGCCTTTTGTCATATAGTTCCTCCACCCACTTGTACTTTACCGCACAATAGCTCGTTTACAGATTCAGACCACTCCAGCTCCATGCAGAAACAATCCTTTATTGTGAAGTGAATCTACCACAGGAGTAAAATCTAAAAATACTGCAAAAAAAGTCTGTGACAATAGTTTAGTCGAACTCTACAATTCTGCCCTTAGAGACAAAGGCTTTCCCAATTTGAATGTGTAATAAAAGACTTAGTCACTCCTTGCTTGGGGATGACTAACAGAGGCAAAAAAAAAAAAGAAGATATATTTATATATATATATATGTACCATACGGTAAATCATATTAAGCTGATCATCTCTTAAAATAAGATGACCACTTGCACCAAAGCAAGAGTAGCTGTAGTATAGAAACCCAACATTACTTTCGCTCCTGTATCCACCGGGGAGCACAAAGCACCAGGTGCTATGGGTCCCTCCGTCCCACAGGCGCTACAGATCACTACAGGTCCACCCGTTCCTCAAGGCAGCAGGTGCTACAGGTCCACC